>OY294051.1:350523-373771 GCA_958510825.1 Brachypterus glaber | reverse complement strand
TGTCTTTGCATGTAATATAAGACAGTATTTTTTGTAAAAATTAAATAATAAATAGGAATTTTATATCTAGGTGTAAAAAAACCATACATAATTTGGACAAAGCTAAGATCAAAATAGTATATTTTGCAGCTAGTATGCGAACTAAGTCTTTAGTCTTCGAGACTGAAGTTTTTTTGCTGAGACGGAGTCGAGAACACTTAAAACAGTTCGCATATGTGGTGCATATACTATTTTTTCTACTAACTAAAGCTACTAACTCCAAATATCAGTTAAAAATTAAGTTTAAAAATTATTTTCATATAGGTGTCAGTTTGACAAATAAGTTGAAAAAAGTTAGTAGTTGTCTCAAACATTTTTCATTATTGACCGTCGTCAATAAACAATGCTTATTTTTTTTTGTTTATTTTTATTGATATTATTCTGGAGACTCCGACTAGCGTACAGAACTGTAACTTTTTCTTTTAAATAAATAAAGTTAAGTATTTATCCGGTTAACTATAGTTATTTATGTAACTAGTCAGCAAAATTATCCTTTAATGTACGCAAATTAATTATCAAATATATTTTCAGCAAGTTTTGGTTACACTATTTTTTAACAGTTATTATAAAACATACTTTGGTATTTTTTTAAACATTGTTCTCTTATTAAAATTAATTTTTTAAATAGTGGAACTATAAACATAATATATCCAGGGCCGGATTCAGGGGGATGCAGATTACCCGGTGCCCGGGCTCGAGGGGGACCCCGCGTCGGAAATTTACAATAAACAGTTTGTTTATTTATACTCCCCCATGGGCTCAGAACGATAATAACGTCAAAACGAGCAAATATGCAGAGTCCTTTCCAAGGGGACCATAGACCCTGAAATTCGTAAAAATTTTCGCTTGCGGCGCTAAGGTTTTCATTTATTTTTTTATTTAAGGTTGTAAAACTTAAACATAAGCATTGTAAAAATTTTCGCTGGCGGCGCCTAAATCTTTTGGCATTTTTGTAAAACTGTTACTAGTGTTTGAAAATTAATAAAGACTAAAGCTCTAGAGCCCTCTTAAATTTATATGAAACTTAAAATTGTAATACCGTTCTAAAATTAGAATAGACTACCGAAATTGTAAAAATTTTCGCCTGCGGCGCTAAGACTTTCTTTTTTTTATTTAAGATTGTAAAACTTGAGTTTAAAATATGAATTGAAGTCAGAAATTAACATAGTTCCTAAAACAATATGCCTGCGGCGCTAACTTAGTTATTGAGTGACGCCGCCACTTCAGGCCCCCAGCGTACAAGTGCTTTAGCTACGGCTCTGTATGGGACAATTCTGTGGACGTGGAAACGTTGCTATTGACAAACTGACATTAGCCCTTTTAGAACCAATCCACAGAATTATTTTTTGGAAAAATTGGGGGTCCAGGTATAAAGTTGCACCGGGGCCTGGGCTGGCTCTGTCCGGCCCTGAATATATCTATATACTAATGATATTTTAAAATTTTATTATAGTTTAAACGGTAATTTAATAATGCGAAGAAAAAGTAAATTTAAAAAAAAAAACTGTTTTTTAATTATTTTTTTGTGGCAAGATATAAATCTTACATATTATATTGTATGTGTATGGTTACATATACAGTTGGAATTTTTAATATGGAACTGATTTAAAAAGGTGCATACCTGGAAGATATTATCTCCAAAAAAAAATGATACGTTATTCTCATTTTAAGAATTATATGCCCAATTAAACCTAATTATAATTTTTAGTCGATACAATTAAGGCTAAAAAGCATATGGACTTTTTGAGAAGCTCGTATTTCAATTTTTTTTTTTTTTCAGGTTGCTAGTTTATATCAAGATTTATATATTATGTGACAATTTTACGCTTAAATAATTATAATAATTATGATAATTATAGGTAATAACCTCTAGAGCTCTAATAGCTATATATACCGGGTGTTTCAGGAAGGTAGTTTACTCCCCTTAACTTTTTTACTTTTTTAGGTAGGATCTTGAAATTTGCAAAAGCTATATTACGTATAATTTAAGATTTTTTGACATAGTTTGGTACTTCCGGTTTCGCCGGAAATGAATCGAAATTTCGAAATAAATTCTGAGAACAAGTATGTGTCACTTGTCAAATTTTGACAGATCGTGTCATTTTTTAGTTAAATCTTAATCCGCAGTTTAAAGCCATACAGTGATTCATATTTGCAGTCGAAGAAAAAGTATAGTCTACAACACGTATGGAATAGTCATTCCGTACTAGTTATAGAATATACTATTCTGTTTTTTTTAATACTATGCATTACATAAAGCATTTGTTTCTGCCTAACTTCTAATATTTTATGTTCATGTTTCATGTTTTTTTAATTAATTATTATGTCAAAAGTGTTACGGATCTATGAATAAAAAATATTTTAAGTATCTATCTAATTAATAAGGTACTTAAGTACCTTTTTAAATTAAAAAAGCTTTTTAATTTAAAATCAGTAATTTTAATAGTACGGAAACAAGTGTTTTTAAAATTTAGATTTTATCTTTATTTTTTTTTAATTAATTTTAGGAAAGTATTAAGACAAATTAGGGCCGAAAATTGTACTTAGATTATTATCAACAAAAAAATACTAGTGCCAGGAAAGAACCTTATTTTTTGGTTACAATTTTAGTTAGAGCCAAAATTAGGTATTTTAAATTTTTGTAATGTAAAGTTGTAAAAATTAAAGGTAAACGAATTTTTCAATTGTTGTTCATCTGTAAACTACCCTTTTTGGGGTGAAAACTAAAAAAAGGTCCCTAAACATTGTAAACAGTCTCTTAAAAGCCTTAATTAAGATACAGAACCTTAATTAAGGGTTTTAGGATATAGTTCAGGGGGATTTTCTTAGTTTTTCTGTACTCTCCCAAAAAAAGGTAGTTTAAACTTGTTTAAAGTTTGGTCCTCATCTGTATTCTGAAGGCCTCGGACCGATCGACGGACAGGGATCGAAAAATCGTTTTCTTCACATGTATACTGCCTTAATAAGATAGAAAGCCGTAACTCCATTTGTCTTTAGCAGCGTTTTTAAAATATTACATCAGAGTTGACATGAAAACGTCGTTATACGACAAATGAAGTTATTACTTTCTAACTTAGTGGGGCAGTATAGACCTCAAAACGAATAAATATCATCAAAATTGTAAAACATTTTTTTCGTCATAGCTTTTCTCTCCTTGAGTTTCTTAAAAGCTTAAACTGAGAATTTTTATAAAAAAATATAATATATACCTCGACAAATAAATCAAACATTGTAAAAATATGATTCCACCGAATTTTTTTTAAGGAAACTCTAAGAATAGAGCAAAATTTTGCCAAAAAGAAAAACATAATTTCCACCATAAATCTAACGTTGTAAAATTGGTATTTTAACCAAAAACTCGTATACTCGATCGTATATAAACTTTGATTATTTTTAGGCTCGAAAATATCAAAGGTCTTTTTTCGCGTAAGGATAAAAATTGAAACAGTAATTTGGAAAATTTTCAAGTTAAAAAAGTCAATTTGAATAGGAACAGTGTAATTCAGGAAAGACTGAAATTATGCATCAGCATCGGGTATAATTAACCTAAATGATAGCTCATCCAATATGTATGTTCGTCCCAAAGAAAACGGAACAACGTGTATACAATTTTTTTATGTAATAAAAGAAAAAAAAAAACAAAAAATTAGTTTTGTTTCTTTTTTTTTATCATTATTAAGCGAGATATTCGCAGTAAGAAGTTTTGAAATTAGTGTCAGTTTTTACTGTATTATTTTATTGAAATAACTATTGGTTTGGATCTAACTTTTGGTATGTATAGCAAGTATACTTTTTTATTTTTCAGTACTATACTTCCAGTATAGTTTAATGGGAGGCACATAACATATAAATGCATGAAACATCCTTTGAAATGGTGTATCACACTGTAAATTTAATGCTCTATAAGCCTAGGTAATTTCTATTATATCTGTTATATAAAATTACCTCGAAAACTACAAATTTAGCTATATAAAATGTTGACACCTCAATTGTATAAAAATCAAATATCTTGGCTCACACGGCATGAAATTTAAAGTGTGAGGCACCATTTTAAAAGAAACATTTCGAACTTTATTACTTTGGGGGCTTCACAAAATAGACTTACTTATTTCTGTGATTTTTTAAAGGTATAAAGCCAGTTTTTAGTTTACCGATACCCAGGTAGCAAAATAACATGAAATTCACGTGAAAGTCACGTTAATATGTGACATGTGATGTTAAGATTGTAGTCTCATTTAACAAGAATGTAGCATGGTGGGGATGTCCTAAGTCCGCCCCTAATAACATCACACAATGACATCCCGAAAATAACGTGTTTGTGACATCATAAATCCACATTCCTGTTATATCTAATATCTTATGGATGCCGTTACTGGTACTTTAATATTTAAATAATATTTTAGGATATTAGCTTTTTCTAAATTAAAACCATTAAAAACGCTATAACACTATAAAAAAATCGGATTTAAAATCAATCAGTAATTGACACAATCACAGATTGAAACAGATAGATTCTAAATACGAAATTGCAGATATAGCGGAGAATATATCCTTTAATCCGTGTCCGTGGTCTTGAGAAGCCCGGCAGCCCCCTATCCATTGGAAATCGTATAATGTGTATACAATTTCCTTATAATAATTTACTCTATCAACATCATCTTATATCGATTTTTTTGCTTCGAACGTCGGTGAGAAGCAAAATAACATGACATTCACGTGAAAGCCACGTTAATATGTGACATGCGATATATTCACAGCGTTGCTAAATATTTGTTATTAAATAACATGGTTGTCACGTCACACGTGTTACGTTGCAAATGTGATGTTAAATACATGTTATTTTTCAATATTATGTGATGTTATGATTTAGTTTAAAAATACACCCAAAAGTGATGTTAATTTCTTGTAATATAACATCCCTTGCTACCTGGGTAGTATATGTGCCGTACAAAGAGAAACTTGGCCCTGTTCTCTGGAACAAAAATATATATTGTATGTATACATATGAACAGTAAGTAAATCACATTATAATATAAAAGATATTTAGTCAATTAAGAAGATTAATGTATTTCCATTTAATTTATGACTTTATGCTATGTAAATACTCCATTTTTAAGTGCTTTAAGTTAATTAATTAAAATTTGCATTTATTTTTAATTAAACGATTAGTTAATGCGTTTTATTAGGGGTCTGTTAAACGAAGGTGGAAAAAACAATACATTTTTGCCCCCTTACTCTACCCCAATATTAACCTATTTGACGTGTCGCAAACTACGAAGTTCCTGAATCGTTTGGTAAAAGAAATTTTCGAATCGGACGTTCCGTTCAAAAGATATAAGGTTTTCAAAAAAAAACAGACATATGGACAGACAGAGAGACTTTTTCACGTTTTCTCGAATTTTGTGAGTGATTTGACCCGTTATTAGAATCTACCCAAAAATCATTAATTTTTGGATTCCAAATGTCATGAAACATCGAGAAAATATAAAAAAATTTGGTGTTAAAAAAATGTCGACCTGTCTGTCCGTCCGTTTGTTTGTAAACCTTATAACTTTTAAACAGAATGTCCGATTTAAAAAAATCATTTACCAAATGATTCAGGAGCTTTTTAGTTTACGTCAAGTCAAATACTGTTAATAATGGGGTAGAGCAAGGGGGCAAAAAATATTTTTTTGCACGACCAAGACTAAAACCTAATTTTACGCTTTCATTTTCGGGACTAAACTTGACGTTTTTCTCCCTAGGGAATAAAAATCACGGCAACATTGATAATATTAAAATATTATACTTACAGCAAAGCTGGTTCAAAAATTAGGTTTGGTGGTGTTTTGTAATAAATTAGCGATTCAAACCAATTTATTTGATTTAAACAAAGAAAACCTTCAAAAATAACATTGTTATAACAATTTATACATAACTTAAAATTTATCATCTTCGTCCATTTTTTTGACGTTTGTGTCAACCATATTAAAAAACAATTGAAATCGCGATAGCCATGAAACTGACTTTTCGCAATTTACAGGCATCTTGATTAAATTACGAAAATAAAACAACCGATTTTAGACGCGTGGTTTTTAATTTTAATTTTATCTACCTACCTAAATTATGTTTGGTCCTGCAAAAAATAGTGTATATACCTCAGGACTAAACTTGGCTGTTTTAGTCCCTAAACACTAATGCAGCGGGACTAAAACAGCCAGTTTAGTCCCTTGGTATATAAATAACTATTTTTTGCGCTAACTTGCTTATTATTGATTGATTTTTTTAAATTTTTGTTCAATGTTAAACTTGCCGCTCGTATTTTTTTGAAATCCTAAAATTCTGTGGCACGACTTGGACTTTTTTTTGTGACTTTTTGTGAATCTACTACCGACCCCTAGTTTTAAGCTGCATAACCAATGGTTATCAAGCCATGTACAAATTTATAACTAGCCCTTATCTTGATATCAGCGGAATCAACAGCATCCATATTAAAATATATTGATATGGTTCTTTGATTTCTTTAACTTTTATTTGCATTTTAAGTTTTATGAAGTACAGATAAGCTTAATTAATGCTTTATAAAGAGATTTCATGAAAAATTATCTTTTTAAGTAGTTTTTAAGTCGATAATGATCTTTGTTGATTATAATTATTATACTTTTCGTAGCCAGAGTCTGTTATACCAGACTTTTATAGAAAATAACTGAAAAACGTCTTGAACTAACACCCAGATAGCACAGGTTTATAGAATGGATATCCCCAGATTATCCGTTTTGGGATTTTGGGACATTATTGAGAGGATATCCGGGATATATTGTGTGCTATATGGGCATTAGTTTTATGTGGTATATTTGTTCGGTTTTTAACTTTGTAAAGTGAGGTCTTCTTAGAAACATATTGTATAATATACATATGCATGTGATTTTAACAATATTTTAATATTATTGAAACTTCCAGACCTTGACGTCGCGACGTGTCGTTATCCTAATTTAATTCTTTAAATTTCGTAACTCCTGGATAATCTAAATTGGGTTACAGCCTTAGCCTACAGGCTAACCCTATTAAAAATGATGAAAAATTTTAATTTTATAAAATGTGAATTAAAATTGTTTGATCATAAACCTCCATTTAATTCTATAGAAAACTGCAAGACTATAGTTTTTATCTGCAATGACTGTTTAATTTGAGAAAATAACGGAAAAATATTTCCGATTATTTTTCTACAATAATCTAATATAGTTTGATTGAAACAAATAAATAATTAAAATGAAATTAAAAAAATAATGGCTTAAAGAGAGTAAAGAATCCCTGGGAACCAATTCACTTATATTAGCCTGGTTCTTCTATTTAATTTCAGTTCTAATTTGGCAGGAGACTGTCATCCCACTTCATCTGAGTTCACTCACTTTTTCCCTTCATGGTCATGCGAAGACTCTTTTTGTAGTGGCAAACCTGTGTTGCTAATTTCACGTGTATAATTTATCGGTTTTGGGGGTAAGTTTTATATAAAATTGTATTGTTAGCCGAGTTAAGCATGTGTACCAAATTTTAGCTTTCTAAGTATATTCTAAGTGGTCGAAAAAGCCTTTGGCAGATTTGCCCTAAACAAACACATAAATAAATATACAAACATTGTAAGTTAAATAAAAGCTTTTAAAAATATGAATTGTTTCCTTGAGGCGTCTCGTGTCCAATTACCAAAGTTTTTTTATTTTCCCCTCAAGCTAGTCCAAAGCTAGGTGCAAAAAAAATCAGCCAAATAATCTTTCGAATTTAAATTTGGAAGATTATAATTTGCCTCCCCCTCTGGCGATTACTTAGGGAAATAACTCACACCCAAGTTGATGAAAACAAGAGAAAAAAAAAGAAAAATGGGTTCCGCAGCTTTTCCTGTCTGTACACTGCTAGAAAAAACTCTGTAAAAACATCTGCCTGCTTGTATTTTTATATTTATTTTCTCTAGAATTTTTTCGAAAACCTTTTTTTTTTGTTTTTTTTTTGTAAAAGTTTATATAAGAAAATATTGCTTTCAGAAGTATTTAAGGCTGCACTATGTTTAATATGTAAACCGCTTTATCGTGCAGGGTTGCCAACAAAAAAAATCGTGTGTAAATGTCACAGAATAATTATCGTCGATTATCGGTGCGTTAACCTAGGGGACCGTCCATTAAAAACGTCACACTCATCCAGAGTCACAGAAACCTTTAAGTTAAAAAAAAAAAACAATAAAGAAACTTAACCAAAACTAATAATTTTTACCCCACCTTCAAGCACTCTAGAGGGCTACCCCACCCGATGTTTAATACAAAAACCCGATGTTTAATACAAAAAAAACCATCTGAGATTTGTAGATAAGAAATCTATGGTTCAAGTTTTTTCAATGCGTCCTTGAATTATTTTAGAAAAAAATATAAATTGTGAACACGTTATTGCGCGAACTCTTTAGGCTATATACTTATACCCAAAGTTTTCGCATAGGATTATTTTTGCTAAAAGTTGGGGGTGTTATAAAGGGGTCAAACTGGGGAACAAACTGTTATTTAGTGTGATAGCTTAATTACATTGACCATATGTATTAAAGTCAAAATATTAAAAAAAAATGATTTTTTTAGGGCCATTTGCATCAAAAATGCTTTAACTTTAAACTTGGATTAAATTGACGGTTGACCAATTAGAACACAGAATTTTTAACATACTTAGTTTAGTCGAGGTAACCCAGTTTAAAGGTTGGTGCAAGTGGCCCTTGAGCATTTTTTTTATTTTATTTTATTTTATTTTTTTCACAAATTGGTTTATAAAAGCTAATATTATTTTTTTAGATTTTAATAATCGTAAGTGGGCCCAAGTTAAAATGAAATATAATGACACAGGGGCACTGACGTATTCTATGGAGTGTCCCTAACGGACTGGTCTATTAGTTGATCCCGAGGATAGGCGACCTTGAAGGTCGTCTTGCGACCTTCACGATGGTTCGCCTATTTGTAAAAGAAGGACGATTACGCTAAGCTGCAGATAATAACTGGCTATAAATAATTGGCGCATGTTGGTGCCCCGGCCACAGTGCGCTAATATACAGGGCGACAAAAAAACTGCTTCCAACAAAATAATAATTTACCTGTAGGTCTAGGTACAAAACAAAAAAATCAACTTTTTTTTTAAATGAAAACATTTAGATTTTTTTTTAAATTTAAATTTAATTATTTTTTTTTTATAAAATATAATAACATTTTTTGTGTAATTTTATTTTACCTTTTAGGTGGTTTTTAAATTTTTCTTTTATTGTGTATAATAAGAAAGCTATGTCTAGAAACAATTTTTTATATTTTGGGGGTAACGTCCCCGTTGGAAAAAAAATGATAATAACATTTTTGGTCTGGGTTTATTTAACGTTTTACGTGATTTTAAATTTTTCTTCTATTGTAAATAATAAAAAAATACGATCAAAACAAAAATGTAACCCCCTTTTCACCCCCCCCCTTCCCCCAACCGATTTTGCTCAAATACGAACTTGTCCAAGATAATATAAAAATGCATCTGCATACCAAGTCGCAAGCTCAAAGCGTTCTTAAGTTATCGTGGATACAGACCGACGTTTCAGGAAAAAATAAGATGATTTAAGCAAAAAAAAGGAACTCTTTTTTTCATCACAAAACTTTCTTTTATGAGAAAGTAAAAAACAAATAATTTGTTTTTAATTTTTTTTTCACTAACGCAAGACCTCGGGAAAAGTAAAATTGTTTTGTCTTTGCAGAAATATTTTTACTTTTTACACAAATATCATGATAAAAATAAAATTTCTAGCAGACCATTGGTATTTTACGTGATTCAATGAAATCGTAACGGACATCGAGAGTGCGGTGGCTGCAATATTGCTTTTTCCATTAAAATCCACCGCAATGTTATATCGCTCCTCAAATTAAATTTCTCACAAATAAAACTATCCCGATACCTACAGGGTAATTCATAAATAAGGTGAATAAATATTCCCCCTATCTGTGTTTACTATCTCTTAAAGTTATGCATAAAAAAATCATATTTTTTTCCTGAATTAAGAACTTAAGAACGCTAGAGACTAAAAATTTGATATGCATATTTTTATTTTTATTTTATTTATTCATAGTATACACAAAGTCATAGACTAGTTCATTTTGAAAAAAAAACAGATAGGGAAAAGGGATTAAGAAGGGGCTTAAATGTTTGTTTTGGTCGTATTTTTTCTAATTATTCACAAAAGAAAAAAAATTAAATCCCACCCAAAAGGTATATGGCCCCCTTTGTCCCCCAAAATGTAAAAAATTGTTTCTGGACATAATTTTATTATTCAGAATGGAAGGTAATTAAAAACCACCTAAAAGCTCAAAAAAATAATATAATTTTTTCCATGACAGGATAGGCGAGGGGCCCAAAAATGTAAAAAATTGTTTATAGCTATATACATAGAAAATAAAATCACAAAAAATATTAATTATATTAATCATTGCATTGATTAATTTTAATGAGAAAATACTCTCGCTTATTCGAGACGAATGTTTTTTAAAAGAATTTTCTACCCTTTCCATTTTTTCGAAGTTGGCTAAAAAAAGGTCAACAATCAGATAAAATAAAACGTCCTGTAAGCTTAGCCCCCTGAGACACTGGCCCTATTGAATCACGTGACTTGGGCCTAAAAAACAGTAATATTGGAGGTACAGTTTTAACTTTTAGTACAATACAATAAAGGTCGTGAAATGTTGAGAAAATGTGAAAAAAGTCCAAACTCGGTATTAAATTTCGGTCTGTCTATCTGTTTGTCTGAATGTAAATGATTTATAAAAACGTTTTACCCTGAATCTCCCTGTAAGATTCAGAAAACGATTCGAACTTTTATTTAGTCTATTATTTACATTCTTTTCTAATAGAATTTTAAATTGTTTATGTAATTTTATATTAAAAGTGTTTACCCACGGGTTAAATCGTATTGAATGCCTGTGGTTAAAAAGTAAAATGATGAAATCATTTCATTCCTCGATTTTAAATCTATTGATTTAAAATAATGAAAAGGTAATTTTGGTTGTACGTGCGATAAAAAAACAAGAAGCGTGTTTGCTAAAAAAAATTATTCCTCTTTTTTTTAAACACCTTACTGTCCTTTTCCATAATCTCAAATTTACAACCCGGGGAAAAAAGTTTTTGTATGATCATATATAATTATAATTATGCATATATAAGTCTAATTTTACGTAAAATTATGCATAATTGACCAAAATTCATACACCATACCCCGTTTCTCGCGATATTATAGCCTGTAGGGATTTCATATTTTGGCTACCCCCCAAATAGGAGGGGTGTTAGGGCGGGTAGCCTTTATTAACGCGAGAAACGGGGCATGAAGTGTATGAATTTTGGTCAAATTGCCTGACATACTTTATACATAATATGTATGATAATGCATAAAAAATTTAATTTTGGCGAAGGCGCACCATATCTGGCCATGCATGATAGTTTTTGTATCATTATGCATAATTCTGTCTAATTTTACCTAAAATTATTCATAATCATGCATATTTATGTATGATCATACCGGGTAATACATACAAGGGAAAAATTCAGACATGATTATACACAATTTTTTCAAATTTTCTCGACGTTTTATGACATTCTTAACCCGAATTTTTTTTTATTTTTCGGTTGATTTTGATTGATAAAAATATTTTTATTTATTTATTTTTTTAATGTTCGAAGGCGAGACTATTAGGCAATTACGACCGAGATTTGCGTGATAAGATTCATAGCTCAAGGAGCATATCGATAAAGCCTAATGCAAATGACCCGTATATATGTTTCGCATACTCGAAATACCTACTAACACCATCATTACTTAAAGTCAATTAAATTAAATATTTTCGTTTTTTCGAAAATTTAATGGTATCTACTTATTTAACTTTACTAGTTATATAAACATACATTCATTCATACCTTCTGTTTCGTTAATTATAATGGATAATTTTCAAACTATACAAAGTTGATAGCCCATGGGCAGTAGTCGGCGTAAACTCAGTTATGACTCATAAACGTAGAAAATAAACACAGAAACATAGGCTTACGGAATAATTTTGCAGAATTATGAGGGAAATTTTTATAAAGGTCACTAAATCGAAACATTTGATGACTACTTTGTTACACACAACGATATTGACTATACATATTAACTATACATATGTATATATATATCGGTGTTTTTCAAAGAAAAAACTGACATTCTATTTTTATCTTTGTGTGTATACGAAAGTTTTTAATTTTTATTTATCGATAACTTTTTTTCCCACCTTACTCGTTTAAATGGAATCATTAAAAAAAATCGACGCGACGCCTATGCGATAACTGTAAATTCGCCGAGTACTGCCCATGGGATACCAATTGAGGAGCATTATTTCAAAAGTTAACAAACCCAATATTATAATTAAGGATTTGTTAACTTTTGAATAATGCTTCTCAACTTGTGTTAATATATTAATTAATTAATATTACATATATATGAACATAATTTTTAGCACTCAACATTTTTGTGTGTAGTGTATACACTATACTTATACTATAAGTAAGTACACGTACTTACCTATTTATTTTTTTCTGGACCAATTAACCCCCTTTTTTCATACTTTTACATTTATTCAAAGAGCAATTTAATTCGATTTTCCGCACGAGTTCATCCATAAAAATGATGATTTTTTGCAGACGAATATTGAGGTTTGAAACAAATTTAATACAAATTTATTAAGGTATAATAATTTTTAGATAAACCGTTGCAGGAGTACACCTTATCAAAATTATTTTTTAATGTTAAGGCACATCAGAAAGAAGAAAGCCTGAAAGAAAGTGTATATATATATAAATAAATAAATAAATATATTTATCCGTTCCAAGGTCTATAAATTTCGATATTTTTTAATCAAATAATTTTTGTCCAAATATTGTCACACCGTGACAGATAGGCAGAATGGTAATCCGAAAGATAGAGAGAGACACAACGAAACTGACAGACAGCGAGATAGACAGAAAGACAGACGGCCGGACGATTTATTTTTTATTGCCTATTTCGAAAAAAGTAAAAAAAATCATGAATCCAATTATTCGGCTGGCTTTGAGATTGGTGCCGAAATAATGAAAAGTGAATTTATGTTAGTAGTTAAAATCCCCGTGAAGCCGATTTGTCATGATTCGGATTAAACGGACTTTTTCGAATGTGTGATTTTATAACAATAAACTAGTAACACACATTTATTTTAATAATAAATTATCATTATTATTAACCATTAAGCGGCATAGTTTATACCATATAAGATAAAAAGAATAAAATATACAGTGATTTTGTAGAAAATGTTTTTGCGAATTTTTGCCTACCATAAAAAAAAGTTGTCCTAAAACCGTACCCTGCGGAGAACTCCACAACTTGTAGTCGAAGAGCTACAAGAGACGTCTATTTTTTGAATTTTCGTCCAAAATGTAAAAGAATGGTATTATGTAAATTTACATGAAATTTTTATGAAAAATCAAGTTCCATGAGAGGAAGAACAGCTGAAAAAAAAATTAATTTTCTCCAGGAGGTAATTCCTTAAGGTTTTCTAGGTATTTTCTTTAAAATTACCTCGGCAAATCTTGAAAATTACATTTAAAAAGGTCCCAAGTTTCGTAAAGATGAGATTTTTTTCGAATTTCCTCGACAAATTACCTCGTGTATAGAATATCATGAAACGCACTGTCGCGCCGGAAAAATAATAAGAAAATGTGGGCGTTTGCGTCAAATATGGTTAAAATTGGGGTAGGATAAAGGGAAACAAACATTATCAGTTGTAGAACAAACAATTAAAAGAATTTTACCTTCTCCGAGAAAAAAAAAAACGTTTCTGGACGTTGATTTCAGTGAAAAAATTCTGTCTGTCTGTACGGGAAATTTGTGACCACGATAATTCAAGAACGCTTCGAGCTAAAGACTATAAAAGGACAATAGGTTGATTATCGAAAGTTCTAGGCTGGATTGTTTTTGGTAACAATTAGTGCAAGGGGGTAAAAACAATTTTTTTTTATTTATTTATTTTTTTATTTTTAATTTTAATGAACCTAGGCCTATAGGAAAAAGTATTATTACTTTGTTGGCAGCATTTAATTTCTACAAAAATATTGCGCTCTAAAAAGGGTAACTGTTTCAGTTTGTTTTTTTTTTCTTTTCTTTGAAAATTCACATGAACATTATAGGGGAAAGTACAGTTTTGTTGGCAGCACTGTTTCTGTGTCCGTAGTTCCGGGTCTGTGGAGCATAAATAATATCTATTTAATGTATGTTGAATCGATATTATTTAGATATATCTACATATTTAAAATATATTATTATTATTGACACATCAATTTGAAATCTATTTTTCAATCAATCCGAATCATTTTACCTACTTTACAGTAAAAGTTTTCGCCGCTTATTCAAAATTTTGCATGGATTATTATACTCTTCATAGGACTGTAGCTAAAAGAGCACACTGGATTCAATTAAACGCTCCCAGCGATTTTAGTATGGGCTTATTATATTATTCACAGCGCCTGCGCTAGAATAATATTATACGGTAGTTTCGAATTTTCAAAAAATTTCAAAATTCATCCTAGAGAAAAAATTCTTGGATATAAATTTGTTTCATGAAAAAATTAGCAACAAAAGTACAAATTTCCGATGTCACGTGACATCGTGACGAACGGACAGAGAGATAGACATTTTCAAAGTTTCTTATTTTTGCTTGAAACATTTGTATCCAAGAATTTTTTTGCCTAGTACGTTTTTTGGCGATTTTGCGAAATTTGAAACTACCGTGTTATACTGCTTTAGCACATGCGAGCTGTGAATGGTATAATAAAGAGCAAAGTCGTATCCATGATGGATTGGGAGGAGTAAAAACCCTCTCAAATTACATCGAAAAAGTGGGTAATTTAAAGAAAAAATAAAAAAAATAGGCTGGAAAAAAATAAGCTGGTCATCACTTGTTTTTCTGGGAAAAAGGGCTGGTAATTCAATCATCGACAAGTTAGCAAAATTGAACCTTACCCGGGGTAAGTTACCCCTCAACAAATTTCCTTCACTGCAGTTCTTATTAAGTGCGCGATCAAACCCTCAAAAAATGAAATTTTGTAAAGAATATCGAGAAAAACGCAATATACTAACCACTGCGAAGAGAGTAATATATAATGCGAAGCATTACCAATCTTCACGGCTTATTTAAAATATAAATTTTATATTAAAATCTCTAATAATTCGTCCCGTATAAAATTCAAAATAATCAAAAGCCGGTAACTAAGTGAATCTTCCATGCCTAATTTATTTCTCAAACGAGCCATGAAGTTTTTTAATTGCTTCGTTTTTTTACAGGATTCTTATGATGACCATAGCAGAAATTTTTGGTATTGCTAAAAAAAGAAAACTATCCAAAGAACTCATCCTTTTCGCAAATCGGGCATTGCCAACAAATATCCATTCATAAAAAATCGAAAATACAATAATTTTAAAATAAAATTGGGTTCTTTGGAATAAAAAAAAATGTCATTTGGGAGTGTTACGCCCATGTTAATTGTAAAGGAAAATAGCGTTACAGGGGGGGGTCCAAAATAATCAAAATTTGCGTTACGTAATACTTGAACGTTCCCAAAGCAGTAAAACGTTTTTTTTAGCATATCTCACTAATTTCATCATATTTTAAATTAAAGTTGTTTTAAGGCCCTATAACAGTTTTTTGCTAGAATATAACGCTTTGGAGATACAGACTTTCAAACTTTAACAAATTATGCAGGTGTATTAAAGGTTGTCTATTCACGTGATCACACAACTTTCCTTTTTATAACGTTTCAAATTAGTGCCTAGTGCCCATGTTTTGACAAAGTGCTTGCAACTGTTCAACTGGTTTATTGTACAGTTAGAGTTATTTGAGTGCCTAACGTCGTCCTTTTTTTAATTTTTTGATTTAAGGACTTTTTTATTATTGAAATTACGTAAAATTTCCCAATTTTTTAAAGTCAAATATTATATATTAAAAACAAAAAAAAAATAAATAAAGGGGGACGTTGCCCACTGGAGCAACTGAAGAATTTTCGGATTAAAAAAAGCCTTACAAATTCAAAAATGGCATTTTAACCCCACGGAACAGGGTCTAACTCACACATACATATTTTATTTTTTGTTTCATCATGGACAAGAAAATCTTTGTAGTTTTTTTTATTCGAAATGAACGAAATGTGCGATTAAATAAAATCTTTCTCCAAACGAACAGGACCTTAGTAATTTGCGTTATTTTAAATATGGACAACATTAGGGTGCGAAGAAGGGGCAAAACCTAATACTTTTGACGGTTATTCGTTTATTATTGATTTCTAGAATGTTGTAAAAAAAGTCTTCATTTTTAAGCCACGAATAGTAAAACATGTATACATATTGCCTATTATAGGCCTATAATAGGCACATACGCAAATGAAAAAAACTAAATTTAAATTACAATTTTCATTACTATTAATAATTAAATATTTAATAAAAAATAAAATTGTTTATGTTCATTTCTATGCTTTTCAATGTTTTTAATAAAAACGTATTTAATAAAAAACAAATAAATAAATTTTATAGATATATGATTTTGCGAAATAAGAGTACATTAATACCATTCCGCATTGGTTGTATATAAGTTTTTTTTTTCTAAAAAATTAATTTCAAAATTATAAATTGAATTAATTTAAAATAAAACAGGAAGGTCAAAATTAGTGAAAAAAAAGTTAAAATATTTGTTTTTTTTCGCTTTTTATTGTTTGGCAACGAATTTTTAATTGTTCTAGGAACTATATATCTTTACATAATGTTTATACATATTATAATTTCGTTTAATAAATTAATAACATCTAATTAAGTACGGTCCAATCATACAATACGATATATGCAATTTAAACTTTAAAAAAATCAACAACGAAAAGTAGCTATAAAAGATGTATAAATTTTGAAAAAAAATGTATAAAAATTAAAACAACCAAAAAAAAAAAATAAATGTATAAAAAATAAACCAACTAATTTTGTGATAAAAAACTGACATAACTTTATATTTTTATAACTTTTGTATGCTTTTTAAAAAAAGCACAAAAGTTATTTTTTTAAAACAAAATCAATTGGTTGGTTCTTTTTGTCATGATCAGGTTAAAATAAAGTCCTTTAAAACGCTTCAAATTTGATGATCTGCGATCCAAAATTTAAATTAAATAAATCAAAATGTTGACGTCATATGATATTAAAGTCATAATAATTATGAAATTAAATGACGTCATAATTTTAAATAATTTTAATTGAGTTTAAAATTTTTGGCTCAAAAGGCATGAATTTCGAAGTGTGACATGCCGTTTATAAAGAAATGTTAATTCTTTTTTCTCTATGGGCCCCCAAAAAATGACTGGAGGTCCCCATTGTGCGTTGCACCTGTGCAAAATTTGTATTTTTCTAATTATTTGTCTTTCTAGTACTGGTGAGATACAATTGCTTTGTTTATGGCTTTATTCTAAGGTTCTAATTTGTCCAATAAGACACAAACTATTTTTTGTAATAAAATATTGTAAGAATCAATGTTCTTGTCAAAAGGACAGTATTATGAATGGATTTATTTTATTTTTTAAATAGAAAAATACAATTTTTTTAACCGTTGTCTTGAAAATCTAAATAGTTTTTTTCTGGTTCACAAAATATTTTCAACAATTTAAGTAAAAAGTCAATAAATGAGTCCCTTTGTGCAAAAAGGCCTTTTCCGGTTCCAGTCCAAGTATTTTGTGGGTTGATATCCTTTCGCATAACATGACTTAAATTAGCCTTTGTATTATTAAGTACCTTTCATGAGATTGTTAGTATATCATACAAGTTTTTGTGATTGTGGAAAAAGTCCAAATACAAAACAGTAATTTTTTTTTTGTGTAAAACAAATTTAAGACCAATTTGGCACTAAAATAATTATAAATAATTTAAAAATAAATAAATAAAAAAATAAACTTTAAACTTGGTCAAACTATTAAAAAAAAAAAATAAATAGGTAATAACAACAATAAATTAAAAAAATATATGTATAGGTATTTTTTTTTAGTTAACGTTTCGTTTGATTTTTAAACTTAGTTAAGGTACCAAAACAATACAATAACAATGAATATAAAATAATAAACATATAACTTTATTGCCTTTAGGCAGTTAAAAAAAATAAAAAAATATTTGGTCAATGTTTCCTTTATAAAGGAAGAAATCTTCAAAGATTTCCTCCAGATTACCTCGAGTTTCTAAGGAAAGGAGGAAAACTTTTTCTACAGTATATTCCCAGGACATACCTTCGGGATATCCTTGGGATATACGGTTCGGAAATCGCTCGGCTTCCCGTTTAGTAACAAAGTATATTCTGAGGATGTCCTACGGATATCTTTAGACGAAATCGTATATCCTGGGGATGTCGGAAATCCCAAAACGGATATTCTGGGAATATCCATTGTATAAACCTGTGCTTTCTGGGTATATATGAGCGCCGTTGCAGTCGTATATTTTTAAACTTCCTCATGACGACTTTAATAAATAAATAACGAAAATAATAACAAAAAAACAAATAAATGAGTATTAAATGAGTATTATTAAACATATACTGCTGCCATAGAAATTTTGTTTTGAGGAAGTTTAAAAAAAAATGACGTTGGCCAAAAAATAGTTTTTAGTATCACCTAGACACTTATAGTATTCTCACGCAAACGAAAAACTTGCACAATAGTCAGAGACAGGTCTAAGGGCAAAATTTAGACTAGGTAGAAAATTATGAAGCGTGGTGACCTTTTTTCACCAATTTTATCGGAGGGAGAAAATAACTTTTTGATTTGCAGTTGGCAAATTTGGAAGACAAGTCGGCAAAATTTTTGTCTTCCCCGCCCCCTTAAATATTTTTTCTTTTGCCCGTCCCTGATATTATCACATAATAAAGAATATGCCTGCTGCACCTGAAACAACGTTGGGTAAATTTGACTGTTTTTACAATTTGCCATCGTTGTATCTAGAAAATGTGTAAGTGTAGTATAACCTTAAACAATCACAGGAGGTTTCTGGAGCTATCTCAAAGTTGACAGTCAATCTAGGTAAGAATATGTTTTTTTTTCGTGTTGGCATTATTGGTGCAACCAGACTATTATTATTTGTTTTTAATGTTGGATACAGGCGTCTTTATCCCTGGAGATCTGGATATTAGCTAGCACCAGCTATAGCAACCAAAATCCAAGTATACAGTAATTTTTCTTTGGCTTCAACAACCTGGTATTTTAAGCTGTTCAAGCCGTCTTTATCAAAACGTTTTTTTCCTTGTTTTAAGACTTCATATCTGGAAAAAAAAGGCAACTACTAAGTTTTTTCATCTTATTTGTCAAACTGACAGCTATATCATTTTTTTTTCTATTTTGCAACTCTTATAAGCTCATAACCACACCCATTTTGTGTGTTCTTCTTTTGGGTTGGCAATACAGGACAAAAGACAATCGCTTGGCGTTTTCCGTGCAAATGTCAACACCGCTTTTAAGTTTAGTTTTCTACGAAAATATGTTTTAAGTTAATTTTTACCGTGTTAAAATTGTGACTTGGTTACTTGCAGTGGAAAAGAGAAGAGCTGACTATAAAATATATCAAAATATCGTTTGTTCTATGAATTTCAAATATGCGAAAATTGTAATGTCAACCCAAAACAAAAATTCCTAAATCAGTCATTAATTTAAAAGTAAGTTTTTTTTTTATTTTAGAGAAAAATAGAAAAAACAATATAAAGCACTCGTTTCATAACATGTTTTTAGTGCATTAGTACTTTAAAAAACTCGCCGCAAGCGGCTCGTTTTATAAACTTGTACTCGTGCGCTAAAAATAAGTGTTATGAAACTAGTACTTTAATATACTATTAAACAATATATTTTTAACTGACACTTGGAGTTACTAACTTTAGGTAGTAGAAAAAATATTATATGCACCATGTATGCGAACTGTCTTAAGTGTACCTGCTTTAAAACCCGTAGTAACAATAAATTTTCTTACCTATTTGGACTAGGTTTATCTTTTTTGTGCGACAGCATAGTATATCTCGCAATGTTGAGCGGATATCTCGAAATATAGAGGTGGTGGTATTGTATCCGGTTCGCCATATCGTCGTCCTCTCCGCCCCAGCCCCAAAAACTGTTGGAGAAGCCGTTCAATAGCTTGAAGTGCCCTCTGGTTATGGCTGAAACCCCGCCAAATATCGCAGGGTATGGTAAGCTGAAAGAGATTGAAAAAAAAAACAACTTACAATTTTGAAAATACTATCAGTGTGAATAAAATATGGATTTTTCTCTCTCAACTGTTGATAAAAAACCCTGATATAAATTACCTCAAATTCTTTTGTATCTCATGAAAGTTAAACTAAGAGTTTATACAAAATGTTTGGCTAGGGTCCCCTCAAAAAAACAATTTTCTATTAAATATTTTTTAACGATTTATTCAGGGTTTTATCAGAAAAATAACAGACTTTTGAAAATATATTAGAAAATACAGGGGTGGACTTCTGACATGATTCCAAACTTCTGTTTTTAGGGATATTTTTTACTTTTGGTTTGGACTTTTTGGGGCCCCCGGGGGACCTAGCGAGATATCAGAGGAGGGGGACCGTAGTTAAAAATTTTATATAACGGCTGGCATTTTTTTAATGACATCTGAACACCTCTAAGAGATTTTGAATCATTCTGGGACACCCTGTATTTTTTTATTTTTTTATAATTTTCAATAAAACTTACCGATATTTAAAAATATTGATGGCGACGCTCATATGCCTGGGCTGTTCCGGACAGGCGTACAAATTCCGGTCGTCCTCCGGTAAAAGATCCACATCGTGAAAAATAAAACAGTCATAATCTCTCCTCTTCAGGGCCTCCACGTACCCAATGTTCATCAGCATGGCCCTGATGAAGGTACAAAACAAATTATTTATATTTTGGCTTTAAAACTACTTTTTACGAGTGTATTTATCTACTTTCTACTAGTATTAACCCTATATTGCACCTGGGCATTAAGACCCCTGAATTCTTTAATAATAGTCTAGCTGTAGTCAAATTTTTGTTAGTGTGTTGGTTTTTTGTTCAAAAACTTGCTTTTGATTTCTAAAAAATTCTAATAATTTAACCAAAATTCATACACTTCATACCCCGTTTCTCGCGTTATTAAAGGATGTATAGATTTCATATTTTGGTTACCCCCACCCCCAACTGGAGGGGTGTTAAGGGGGTAGCCAAAATATAAAATCTCTACAGCCTTAATTAACGCGAGAAACAGGGTATGAAGTGTATGAATTTTGATATGTGAAATATTGGGTTAAAAAAAAATGTGATCTATATCAAATTTTCAGAAAAAATCAATCTTGGTAAGAACACGAAGCTTATTAAAAAAAATCCCCTTAAAAACAAGAATTTATGGGAAGCTTAACATTTTAAAAAATCGAAAAAATAGAAGGTAAAATGCGATCATTTTTCAATAGGCCAATTGTACCAACTATGAAAAAAAAATAGATTACCTGTTAAATGTCCCGTTCCCATCCTGCTCCACCACGAAGATGGTGTAGTCTATTTGCTGCCTCCTCAGCATCGGATGCATATGCTGCAAAAACAGCAGAAGATGCTCCCCACGGGCCCTATACGGTATGATTATGGCCACTTTTTTCAGGACCCTGCATTCTGGAGGGGCCCAGTGGCCCCCTGGCTGGAGCCAGGGGAATCTTGATTGTAGATCGAGCACGTTTGGAGCTGGAGATTTTATTACTGGGATTCTACCAACTGAAAAAAAGAAGAATCTACTTTGTAGATTTTTTTTAATTAAAAAATATGTGACGTTTCTGTACAGAAAAGTATTCATTTGCGCACAGAACTGTCAAAATTCAATGGAGATTTCTCCCGTTAGATTAGACAGGGACAAAAGTTCTACCCAAAAAGGATAGAAGACATACATACACTCCCACTTCCACCCAACCAAACAAATTCTGTATTTGTTCTTTGTTGAACAAATACAATATTTACTTGGCCTGGCGAAAAGTGTAACTATATTATTTTTATTAAAGAAATTACTGGCGCCATCTAAGTTTTAGTAGAATTATCTTATTCTACAGATTCACATTAGCTATGTTCGTTCGTGCCGCTCAATGCTACACTTTCCGGCCAAACAAATAAATACTGTATTTGTTGTATGAAAAACAAATACAGTTTTTATTTGGTTGGCTGGAAAGTGTAGCACAAATGAGATAGAGATAGGGTAGACGTCTTTTCTTTCATAATTCTAGTTGTAGAGAGCTCCATTGTGCGGAATTGTTCTTAGGGAGGTGTAGGAAAATTATACTCACGTAAGTTATAAGACACATCTGGACAAAGCGGCAATATGGATGCAGTCACGGCTCGAGTGGTGTTCGTAGTGTTGATTATCTCATTATCAGTGACGTCATAAGTGGTAGCTGAATGCGTACTATTAATGCCGTGAACGTTAAAAGTCGGTTCTGTCACTACATAGTGAAATCTAGAGAGCGTATAGTCGAATTTGGTAGGATTTTGGTCGGATTTGGTGAGGCTGTAGTCGGATTTATTGAGATTCTGGTGAGATTGCGTGGAATTCTGGTGAGATTTGGTAAGATTCTGGTGAGATTTGGTAAGATTGAAGTCTGATTTTGTTAAGGTTGAATGGTGGTTGAGATTTTTAGCAGATTCGTCGTATCTAAAACAAAAAAAAAACGTTTTAGACAAAAAGAATTTATAAATATTTTAAAAAATAATAAACCTTTTATCGGCGTCTAATTTTGTTTATTTATATATTGTCCCGTTTGTTTTTTGAAAATGTGTTATTTTTTTTGAATTATCCATTTTTCTTTTATTTTAGAGTTCTTACTTGGTTGCATTGAAATTGACGGAGGGTTTACTTTCCATGGACCCGTAGAGGTATTCAAGCGCTATGATGGCGAACATGAAGATGAAGAACCCCTTGTACGGTGTGGCCGACGACCACCACGTGGACATCACCTCCCCGTCACCATTCTAGCATTTTGGCATAGATGAGTTCGCGGAAATCTGAAAAAAAAATGATTTATAAAACATATTAAGAATATAATTTTTTTTTAATTTTTAGTACATCTTGACCAGTTCAGAAAGGGCGTCTTCCAAAAGACTCTTTTTAAACGGCTCC
>OY294051.1:0-350323 GCA_958510825.1 Brachypterus glaber | reverse complement strand
CACTTAAACTACCCACCCACCCTAACAAACTTACCTACCTAGTGCTCTATGTAAATACTATGTGAGCGCTTTCGCCAAAACTGCAAATAAATTATTATTTTTTATAGTATTGTATTTTTTTATTTAACTTTTGTCCTTAAAGATTTTTTTTGTAAACTTGTAGAGCTCCCCTTGTATTTTATTTTATGTAAGTGTTAATTTTTATTAACATAAATGTATTTTTTAAAATATCAAGACATGATTTAAATACCTTGCTTATAAATTATTTTTAAATTCTATTGAACTAGTTTCAGGCAAAAAGCCAAAAAATATTTTTTTTCGAAGATATGGCCTCCCTAAAATAATCGAAACGAACGATATAGCGTCATTCGTGCTATTTATTCACAGAAGCATATAAGTGTGGTTTATAAAATAAATGTTTATGTATTTTTTTAATGATAACAATTATTTTAAAAAATATATATTGTGTTGTAAGTATTGTAAATATATGTGTTAATTTGTGTTAATTTGTGTGAGGCATGATGAAACGCTTTACTGATAATTATACTTTTTTTAACTATCCATGGAGTCTGTAAAAAAACAAAACACAGTGCGCTTTACTATAAATAAAGTAAGTTTAATTTGCGCCCACGCGTTAAAACTTTAAAACATTTTTATTATCTATTTGGCATTTTATTTTTTTGAGGAAAAAATTGGAAAAGTTCTCAAAGTACTATTATAGTATTATAATAGGGGAAAGTATTATTTTGTTTGCAGCAGTATTTTAATTACGTTACATCTTAAGACGTAATTGCCGTACAGCAATTTTCTCGCTATCCCATCTTGCCCCACACTCCCCTAACCATCAATTATTTAATTAAGTAGTTTTTTTTTAATTTTTCCCAAATGGGAATCATAAAATGAGTTAATTAAATGGAGTTTAATCGCAATGTTAGTCAAGGTGCCGTTCTTATATTACGTTACGCAATATTTAGTTAAAAAAAAAATTAAAAAACATTTTTTTTTGCATTTTTCCTGTATTACCTGTATTAGCGTAACCATATTACGGATTTAGAGGGGGTAATGTGGGTAATTACCTCCTGTGATCATAATTTTAAGGGAAGAAAGAGTTATTATGATCATTTTGTAGGATTTTTGAAAAAAAAATCGCCTACAGTGCCTTTTTTGGTAACATTGAATAAAAGATTTTTAGAAATAATTTTAAAACTCTTTTAATAATGTTCAATTTTTGGTGAATTCGACCGAATTTTTCCGATTACCCCTCCCATTCCTTGACTCTAGACCCGCACCTGGCGGACCCCTTATAAGGGCTAAGTATAAACTACATATCAGCTGATTGACCCAAAAATGCAGCAGGAAGGAGTCCTTTTGAAGGACCAAAATAATATTACTTTTATAAACAATGCGCAGTAAATAGGCATAAAAAAATAAATATGTATTAATAATTTTTAAAATATAAATTGACTGACCTTATTGTAAGAGTATTCTTATATAGGCCATTTTAAATAGGAAGATGGCACAAATTTTGTGTAGAAAAAAACGAGTGAACAATATGTTACACAGATCTTTTTACTTTCACTTCATTCCACTAAGTTGTGAAAAAACCACTGCAATGCTACAGTAGCCTTCGAAAAATCCATCTCAAGACTTGACGTTTCTTGCAAACAGCGTTGCCGGATGTACTATAGCGCGATAACCCCGTTACCTAAGTTCAAGGCTGCGTATGAAGTGTAAACATACCTTTAGCATCATTTTTAAAACAATGAAATTTAATTAAAAAGAGATATTTATTAAAGAAAATAATAAAAACAGTAATAAATGGTAAAAAACAATAATATTAACTGTATTTATTTAATGATTATTAAGTAAATAAATAAATTTGATGAAAATCAATACCTCACGGCTGGCTAATCACTCCACGCGTTTTACACAGCAGAAGAAGAGGAGTAAACGTCAGATTGAAATTTTGTTGGTTATGTTATCCAAATAAATAAAAATAAATGGAATAAAACTAAATCAAACTAGTAATTTAAGTATTTTATACATTATTGGGATAAAATTTATTAGTTAAACTAATTATTTAACATAAAAAACATAGTTTAAAGTTACAAATGCAAGAAAAACCAGCTGAGGTTCAAACCATAGTCTCAAATGGGGAGCAGAAAGAAAAAATCAGGGAAGAAAGGTCCAGGTTGATGAAGTTATCGAGTTATGTGCTCGCCTTAAGGCCCTGGTCGCTTAGTGCTAGCTTAATGCCTACTTTACTAGGTTCTACGATAGCATACAAATACCCTGGGAATGAAGAATTTAACTATCTTACGTTAATTTTGACTTTATTTACGGTTGTATCAGTGCACGGAGCTGGCAATGTTGTTAACACATATTTTGATTATGTGAAAGGTATTTATAAACTATTAAAAATATTTAGACTTAAATTGCCCACGATAGAAGAATAATGTTCAGAAAATGGTTCATATGAACTACTATAATTTTATATTAAGAAAAGGTTTTCGTTAAAAGAAATGAGGTCATTAAAAGCTAAAAAAAAGTCCTAGACCTATATCAGATTTTTGTAGTAACTTTTGAATGTTTGGATCTAGAGGCATGAGATTTAGTTTGTATTGATAATTTATCACATTAGTAAAAATTACTCCTATTTGAATTTTGGAGAAAATAACTGTTACATTTTAACAGTTATTAAAAATTTCTTATTACAAAATAACTTTTAAACCTAGAGACTTACTTACTTATTTTGCTCTTCCTAAAATATGTATGACTTGAGAACACTTTGAGCTAAAGACAAAAACTTTTGTTGCATTTAATTAGCCAATAATATATTTAATTTGTTTTTTTTAATTTTTTTTTGTATTTTTTCTGATAAGAGGTTATACTTGAAACAGCTAACACAAAGTCTTGCATTTTTCAAACCCCCTCCCCCACACGTTATGCTGAGACTTACCCCCCATAAATGCATAATTCTAGTAGCCCCTAAAAAAATTGGGTGAAAAACAAACCATCTTCATTTTAAAAATAATAATTTGTGTTCTCTCTTCCTTGTAACGCTAAGCACTATCCCCTCCCCCCAAGTGCGTTACATATTTTATGAGGCCATACATAAAATATGTAACACACTTGGGGGGAGGGGATAGTGCTTAGCGTTACAAGGGAGAGAGAAGTAGCATAACACTAAATTATAGGTAAATTTTTTTTTTTAGGTATTGACAACAGAAAATCAGATGACAGAATCCTAGTTGACCACATTCTATCAAAAGATGAAGTAGTATCCTTGGGTGCCATATTATACCTCTTTGGATGCATGGGCTTCATAACCCTTGCAGGAATATCCCCTGCTAAAATGGAGCACCTTGCCCTGGTTTATTTTGGAGGATTATCATCAAGTTTTTTGTACACTGGAGGGATAGGTTTTAAATACATAGCATTAGGAGATGTACTGATTTTGGTAATATTTGGCCCCATTTCTGTGCTTTTTGCTTTCATGTCACAAACTGGTAGAGTAGAATGGGCTACAATGTACTATGCTATACCCTTGGCTTTAAATACCGAAGCTATATTACATAGTAACAACACTAGAGATTCAGAATCAGACCAAAAAGTGGGAATAGTAACCCTGGCTATTATAATAGGACATACTGCATCCCATGTTTTATACGCTTTTTTACTCTTCACCCCATATATCATGTTTTTTGTAGCTTCGTTAAAATATTCAAAATGGTTCATGTTGCCCCTAGTAACCTTACCTGGGGCTTTTAAAATTGAAAAACAGTTTCGTTCAAAAAATATACATGGTGTTCCAAAAAAGACTGCAAAACTTAATCTGTTTTTTGGCGTTTTGTATGTGATAGCTTGTAGTTTAGTGCCAATATTACCTTATATAACGAAAAGATAAAAAATTAGGGAAAAATTTATTTAAAAAATAAATTTTGTATTAAATTTTATGTAACATCCCTGTGGGATGGTTCCAGTACGTTTTCCATATCTTTTTTAGCCAAACACCCGAGTTTTTATGTAATTGATAACAGTTATTTTGGTTTTAGCCAGTTTTTCATAGTTTTTTTTACCATGGCTGAAAAAAACACGGGTTTTTCAGCAATTGACCTAAAGTAAAAGCTGTTTTAATCTGTTTTTAATATATTTTTTGAACATAGCTGGCAAAAACTCGAGTTTTTTAGAAATTAACCGAAAAAAAAACGCCTTTTTTCGTCTTATCATCATTTTCTGGTCAAAGCCACGGCAGTGCAATTTTTTTCTTGAGATGATTTAAATTTTGGCAACCCTGTTTTTGACAATAAAATATTTTCTAATTTAGAAATTCTAAACAAAGTTGGATATAAAAAAAACTTTAAAAATGATTTGTTTATGTAACTTTTGAATAATATTAAATTGAATTTAATATAAAAAATGTATAGTTTTAACACGGGACCTGTTAGTACAGATGTTATATAAGTTATCATTATTGTAATACTATTGGTTATTACAATATTGATTAAAAAAAATTGTGAAAAAAAGCTTGTATCTAACACGAGTACCTACTTTTTTTAATTAGTTCGCGATTTTATATTCCACTTTGTGCATTGTTTTGTACTTTTTAACAGAATAAGATTTTTGTTGATCTGAGAAAATTTAGGCATTTCTAGCAAAGAATACAGACAATAATTTTAAATAGAATTATTACCGTGGGTCCCTTCAAGTACTATTTAACGCACTTTCTGGGCAGTTTTGCCCCCCTTATGTAACACACTCTGGGCAGTTTTGCTCCGCCTTACTTAACGTACTTCTAGGCAGTTTTGCCCTCCCCTTATGTAACGCTCTTTTCTTATATTTTTATGTACCATTAGTAAAAGATTTTATATATACAGTAGAATCGCGCTAGTGTGAACACACGCTTATGTGAACCTTCCAATTGTATGAACAGCCAAAATGAATACATTATATATTCAGCAGCAACATTGAAAAGCCTCAATGACGAATCGTTGATTCACTTAGACGTGGAAGATGATGAATCTGAGACAGAAGTTGAGGTACCTAAAAAAGTTCCTGTTACAGAGGCTCTGGCATCACTAAAAGTTGTTTCACAATGGGCAGAGCAAAACAATGTTGGCGTTAATGACATAGAAAGCTTAAGAAACATTCAAGACAGAGCGGTAGCCATCCACTGAGCAGCTAGAAAGATTCAGACAAAAATTACATCTTATTTTAATCAATAAACTGGAAAATTTAACTTAATAAATATGTTTGTAAGTACCTACAAATTTTTTTTTTTTGAGTAAATTTTAAGTTTAGAGGGCATTTCTGTTACTATTCTGCATTTATAAATATACCTTCGATGGTGTGAACATCTCGATAAGATGAACACGTTCGGTTTTTTTGTGTTCACACTAGCGCGAGTCCACTGTATATATATATTTTTTTGTTGATAATTTTTAGTTTTTAATGAATGCGCCCAAAATTTTTCGATTACCCCTCCCAGGTGCGTTACGTAATACTTGAAAGTAACCCCTGCATAAAAATTATTTTAAATATGACAATTTTATAGTATTTAGGTAAGAGTGAAAAAAAAACTTAAAAAAAAATATTGATAAAAATTTTCTCCAATTTTATGATTGAAAAAATAGTACAGTAGTATTTTCTGTATGACAGTTTTTTACGAGGGGTACTTTAAATATTACGTCACGATATTATAAACATTACCTACCAAAAACATAGTATAATATGCACCTAGTATGCAAACTAAGTCTTTAGTGTTCTAGACCAAATTTTTTTTTGCTGAGACGGAGTCAAGGCAAAAAATCAGTCGAGAACACTTAAGATAGTTCGCATACGTGGTGCATATACTATTTTTTCTACTACCTAAAGCTAGTAACTCCAAATATCAGTTAAAAATAAAGTTTAAAAATTATTTTGACATAGCTGTCAGTTTGACAAATAAGTTGAAAAAAGTTAGTAGTTGTCTCAAAAATTTTTCATTATTGACCGTCGTCAATAAACAATACTTAACAACGGTCAATAATAAAAGATTTCACCGATTTTATTGGTTGCGAAGGTAAACAAGCCTTGACAACGGTAGATAATATGTAAGCTAGCACTTAATTAGGTAATAGAAAAAATCATTTATGAATACTCAAATGATAGCATGACGTAATATTTCAAAGTGGCCTACATATCATATTAAGTATGGACACTCCATCCAGCGGCTGCTTTTTGACAAACTTCCGATGGATGTGGTGGCCCTAAATCTTTTTAAAATAGGCCAACCGCTACTAAATTAAAAATAATTAAAATCTGAAAATTTCTTATAATAACCTAGATTTATAATTAATTAACACATTGTAGATAAGTTGTGGACCATGAAATTATTCTTCCATACTTATGACTGCAACTGTACATTAATCCTTATTTATGTATTTTTTTAACATATCGATATCAACGTTGGGAAAACGTTTTATAAACGTTTATTTTCTGACATTAAAGTAAACTTAGAAATGTTTATTAAACATTGTTCAAAATAACTCAGTTTATGTAAAATGTAGACAATATTACGATTTTTTCTATGAATAAACAGAAAAATTGAATGGTAGAAGCATGGATGTCTTAAATCAACCAGGATGTGTAATTCAATTTAATTTTGTGATTTGTGTCTTTTAATTAAGACAGTTTAGACCGATTTGGAACTAATTGAAATTATGTATAATTATTTATTTAAATTCTTGGTTTATTTTTATTTTTAACATCTAGGTTTATTTTAGGCATCAGTAATTTTTTTTTCAAAATGGACAAACTGTATCTAAAAATTTATTTTTGATAGACCCCTAGTAATGTTAGGGGCTGCAGACATGAATGATGTCACTTTGAAGAGGCCCTGGTGAAAAATAACGTTAGAACGACTTGACCTAACGTTAGATAACGGTTGTTTGAATGTTAGATGCCTAACGTTAGCGTGTAACGTTTTAATAACATTTATCTAACGTTAGAAGTTTTACCAAACGTTACATAAACGTTAGGCAACTAAAATTAAGAATATAAACGTTAGAAATCGGAAAATTGATACATTAAATACGCTTAAAAAAAACGTCTATTTAACGTTAAATTTCTGCTAGTGGGTTCGTTGTAAAAATGAAATTTACTGTAATGTCATTTATAGGTTTTCTTTTTTTTAAGTTTTGCTACAATTAGATGATATTATTGTTATATTTTATATTAGAAAATTAAGTTATATATATTTTTGTTCAAACAATAAAATTTGTTCTTTTTTTAAATTTTACAGCCCTAGCATTTTATAAGAAAACCAAAATGCACTACTTTTTGCAACAACATTTTACAATTTTCAGTTCAATTTGACAGGCGCTTATATCGTGGCGGCCTCTGCTTACTAGTCTCAAAGACTGACACCAGAGAACTAGTTCCTCCAGTCATCTTGATCATGGCCAACTTAATACCTTTCTATAGTAACAGTACTAGTTACCATGGAAACTAGGATTTATCTCGTACATACGCGTTCAAACAAGTTGTGTAATGTTTCTTCTATTTCTCTTCAAATTTTCAACAGAAAAGGCCTTGTTCTCCAGACGTTTGAATCCTTAAAGATGTCCATGTTTTTATCTTGGTATTGTTCTATTGTTGCTTAAAAATATTTTTTATAATAGTTTTTTCTTTTTTATCTAAAAGTATAAAGGATTTTTTTTCTCTTTTCGGGATTGAGGCATAAAAACATAATCTTAAAATTTCTAGCTAAAAATATATTTAACTTATAAAATTAAATCACTGGACTCTTCTGTTTTTTTGGCACAGGAGTCGCCACTGATGAGACAACATAGAGTCCCTAAACGAACTAAAAACAAAAAAAAAAGAAACTCCTAAAAATCTTTATTAACAGCCAAAAAAAACTTGAGAAGATGTATATTTGATTTTTGAAATAAGTAGGTATGTATATTACATGGTATAATTGAAAAAAATCTGTAGTAAAAAAAACAATTAATTAAAATATTTTCTCTTAATGAGAAAACAAAGAAAAATAAAAGGGCTTTATAAATAAAAAATAAAAAGAGCTCTATCAATATTAATTAATAAAGATTTTTTGTACTTAAATTCGTTTAAGGGAAATAACAAATAAAATAACAAAATTGTGGTCAGTTTAAATATCAAAAACCAAAAAGGACGGTATTGCAAATACCGCTGCATGGATTTTCGTGTATAAATAACTCTTTTCCTACGACCATCAATGCCTTATGTTTCAGGTGTTCATTATATAAACAATATTTACATAACGCACGAGGCAATATAACGACTTTTTCTACGACTCCTTTAGAAAAGCATTATTTTTAAATGAATTTTAATGAGATAATTACTGACTTAATTATTGTTTAAATTATAATAAATCTAAACTATCAAAAATAACCTAACACTTATAGCATGGCACTAGTGTACTTGAGCAACTTAATAGAAAAGCAATAAAGTTATTAAGAAATGTTGTAGTCGAAAAAAAAGTATATTCTGAAGCACGTTCGGAATATTCTACACTCTTGAAACCGTCACTACTAATTCCGTACAAGCATTCAGATGATATATCGACTTTCTGTGCTAGGTAGTGTGTATTTTTGAGAACAGTAAAATTGACATTTCGAATTTTTTAAAATGTTAAAATTTTGTTTACTAATTTTTTACGATTTTCTTCATGAAAAAGGTATGGTCGTAGAAAAAAAAGCGTTAACAATTCGTGTAAAAATGGTAGCATTTCAAAACTCGTTTGATTGCAGCTTTCGCCTGCGTATCAGCTGCAATTTTCAAACTCTGAAATGTTACTGTTCCTGCACTAGTTATATAATATACTAATTACATATTGTATATTAACAAGTTAAAAAATTGGAGCCTCGAGGCGGAAAGTTTGTCAAACGAAATCAAAGTCCGAGTTTGACTACGCGCCGAGAACGTTAAACACTATCTTCAAGTTATTCGCAAGATTTTTTCTACGGACTTTGAAAAAAGGATATTTAAAAAAAAAATACATTTTGATTTTATAATGTAGGTATTTTACTTTTGTTTAGAATTGTTTTCTCTGTACAGTAGTACAAAAACATACAGGGTGTCCCATTAAAAAATTTATTTCAGAAAATTATGTTCTAAGATGAACTCCGCTTAAAGAGGAAATGGAGGGTGTAATTTAAAAAAGGATACCCTGTATATTTGGTTAACCCGGAAGATAAATATTTTTACAAGAAAATCCGGTTCGTACAATTAAAATTTCGAGTTAGATTTAATACCCTTTATAATTTTGGAAATGTTAGTGTTTGCGTGTGCCATCTTTCACATTTACCCCACTCTCTCCTACTTTTAGTGGTATTTAATAATTTGTTTTTCGAAAATGTTGGCTTTCACCTCATGTGGGGTCACTGAAATAAAATAGCTTGCAAAATTTAAAACATAATAAATAACATTATAATTGTTATTTATTATTTTAAATCTGCATTTTATAATTATAGCGATGGGGTCGTTGACTCCCTAAAAACTGACATTTGTTCTTTTTTTATAACTTTGGCTCTAAGCTCCTTACGCGAGATATTCGTATTTAAAATTAATGGAATATGACGTCATCATTTTTCAAACAATAAATCTCAAAAAGAGTAAAAACCGTGTGATCCGGGAAAGGCCTTACGCAAATTAAAATTAAATTGGACCAGGAAGAAGGGAAGTTGTAGTATATGACGTAATTATCACATAAATTTAATCCTTTATATCTCGGTATTTATGGACCGATTTGATTGAAATTTGGGATATAGGCCTTTAAAGCCAATACCATCTATAAATTGAAAAATTGCAAAATACGTCATTGTCAACTTGTCCATTCCATAACTATCATACAACTTTGTATGAAATCCATAATTTTAGGATTTTTAAAAATTTTTAAAGTTTTATCAATGACTATATAAAAATGGCAATTTATTATGACGGTTATAGATTTTAAGAAATATATACCAAAAAAATAAAAGAGATTTTTTTGGGTTATATTTTTTACGAAAACCAGTTCTATCGGGACCTCAAATCATTCTTTTGGGGTCCATAGTGACACTGTTTTTTGTAACTATGGTTCTCATAGAAATGTTTTAAGGTCCCTATTGTATGTTTTTGTGTGTGAAAAAAGGAATTATTCTGTTTTTCCAACAAGTTGCCCCTTAGCCGTGTTTGGTGTGTTCCCTCAGAGATACGTGGATTCTCCTGCAAATTAAAATAATTGCTCTTCACCACAGATGTATTAAATCAACCTGGATTCTAAATGGAGGGACCCGCCACCCAGAAAATGAAGCTAGAATGATGGTGTACATATTAGGTTCCAATGTATTAATTTGAAGTTTTTAAATTCTTATTTTTTGTACAATCTATTACATTTATTTAAGGAAGGGCCTAAGGGGGGGGGCAGCCAACCCCTCAATAATTTTTCGAGTCGACAAATTAAGCTCAGTTGGCAAAACTTTAAACATTTTAAATTTCCTCTCCAGGAGCTTTTCTTGTCAGCAGTTTTATTGGAGGGAGAAATTTTAAAGGACCCTCCCAGGGGTTGTCAAACTGAGATCTTTTTTAATTCATCGCAGTTTAGATGAGTGGGCAAAATTTGTGTCTTACCCCCTCCACCAATATTTTTTCTTCAGCCTGTCTCTGATTTTATTTCCCCTTACCATAACAGAAAAAAAATTGGAAAAAAATTATTACGTTAGTGAAAAAATTTGGATAAACTTGTGTTGGGTTTTTTACGTTTTTCGGAATTCATTTTCGACTACGATAACTGGAGAAGGCTTTAAAAATACTTCAAATTTGGATCATACTTTTTTTCACCCAAAGTTATTTGTGATATTTTTTAAGCGTGATAAAATTCATATTAAAACCTTCTATGGCGCCAAAGAATCTAGCCACACTTTTATTTAAAGAATTAGACATCCAGTTTGATTTAAGACATCTATGTTTATTATTATTATCAAAATGCATCAAAATTAAGGTTAGTTAGTTTAGGTACTGTTACTGCTACACAGACAGATTAAAGCACAAAGTTAAGCAAAAAATATTAGTATTTAAATACAGAATCTCTAGTATTTTTTTATATTATTGGAATAACTTTTGAACGTTTTTATCTAGAGACATGGATTTACTTAAAATCTTATCGAGAAATATGCCAAATTTAAAGATTATAGATAGAAAAGTTCCTAAGTCGTTACAATAATGGCAAAATAATACCAAAAACACAGTATTTAGATACTAAAAAATTCTGTTAGGGAAGCCAAAGTTTATTGTTTCCCTGGTTAAAAAGAAGCAACTTTTAGATAGGAGTATTAGCTAGATAAAAGCACCAAAAGTATTTCAAAACCCGTTCTAGTTGGTTAGTTATTAGCTATTAAGTAAAATCAAATCTAACTACCTATATTTAGTCAAAACTATATTTCTACTGGTGAGATATACAGTCATCTCGCCTACTAGGTTGATTTAAAATATATTAGTAAATTGGAACCTAATATGGAGTCGAACTACTTAATTTTTTCAAATACAGTTTTTTAAGACATCTGATTCAGTGAGTCAAAAAATAACGCATCTCCAATAATCCCACAAAACTAAGCTTATAAGGGCAACATTTTTTAAAATAATGGCGAGGCTAAGTTATTTTTGTGGACCCTAGTGAAAAAATACGTGAATTTTTCTTTTAAACGGTGGCTCGTACTTTAAATTTTATGCCTTGTGAGTCGAGATATTTAATAAATACACGGTATTTGAAGTCTTATGGAATATATTAAGGGGATGATTCTACATTAGAAAACGTGAAAATTTAACAAAGGAACATGTGTCCGGAAATGAGCCCTAATTAGGTAAGGAAGCCCTTCGAAGATGGACATGTTGAAGGGGGAACAAAAAAAGCCCCAAATTTTAATGCTGCATGGCGATTCTTCATTCAAAACTAAGCAAAAAGTATTCTACAAGAAAACACCTACATTTAATATTAAAGGAGTAATAGACCTTTAAAAAGTAACTTTTTTGGTGGCACAAAATTTTACTTTTAATTGCATTTTTTTTTAAACGGTTGGTCCTACAGTGTTACACTATATGACATTTTTTATGTATGTTTACTTAAGGAATCTTTATTTTTTATTTAAAAAAAAAATACACATAAAAAAGTTTGGGGCAAAAATGTGTTACACATATTTTATTATTAGTATTTATTAAAATCCTCATTTTTAGTACTATTTTAAAGGGTCTTAACTCTCTTGGAGTTCGTTTCCAAACCTATGTTCCTATGGTTTTTCATGTTTTGTGATGTAGAATCACCCTCCTTTAATATACGCTATAAGACTGCAAACACCGTCTATAACGCAGCTGTATACAATTATGACGTCGGCTGCTTGCCGAGATGGAAAGTCAGCTGACGTAACAAATGTATATTTTTTTGAATTTTAATATCTCGGCTCACAGAGCATTAAATTATAAGTGCGAGACACTGTTTTAAAAGAAAATGGACGTATTTTTTACAAAAATAACCAATAAAAAGTCCAAACCAAAAGAACCCCACAGGCAATAAGTATTAGAGCATTTAAAAAAACAATTGAATTAGGTAAACAAAAAATATATTTCGTGGTGATTTTTTTATAAATGAATGTACAATAACTCTTTTTTTTTGTTTTAACAAAAATTTAGCAAAAACAAAATACATTTACTTACTATTTAATAACTGTTAGTTGTATGATTTTGACATTTCGTGCAACAAGGGACCTTAATGGAAAAAAATAACTTGGAGAGCATAAAAAAAACGAAAATTATGTAAATTTTAATTTTAATAAAAATTTGACGTGTGTCAATATTGAGAAAAGAGCTCTAAGTAAAACCTTAAAGCCAATTTTCTCAAGCCTATTGGTTGTGATTAGTCCAAACTTCAAGCGTTCATAATTTTTCCAAATTTTGACAAAAAAAAACAAAATGTTTATAGTATTTTGCTCAATCAATAAGAATTTTCTGAACTGTTCAAAATGAGATGGCACTTTATTTAATTGTAATTTTAAATCATTTTTGCGAGGCCCAGTTAAAAAAAAATAGGAAAAATTTTCTTTCAAACGGCGTCTCACACTTCAAAGGGAGCAAGATATTTAAATTTAAAAATTCCGCTACATAAAATTATAACGTCACAATTGTATATAGCTGAATTTTTGAATTCATATATCTCAGCTCACGGGGTATTTAATTTAAAGTGTAAGACATCAATTAAAAGCAAATTTCACGTATTTTTTGTTATTATGTGTCTCACAAAAAATTAAGTTTCGTCTATTTTTATTTTACAAAGAATTTTCATTTTTGTACTAAATGTTCTAAACTTTATATTTTATCGTTACACAATAGATCATTTGTTTTTTCTGAATGGTCTTGTCAAAAATAAAAAAACTCTTGACCTGAGCTTTTTAAACAGTTAATTTCAAATTTTTTACTTCAAAGATTAATATCTTTCTCAATGTTTGACATAGAACTTTCATCATTGTACCAAAATGTTCGAAATTTTATATTTGATCAATATACCATAAATTTTTTGTTTTTTCTTAATGGTTATGTCAAAAATAAATTAAAAAACTCTTGATCTGAGCATTTTAAACAGTTTCAAGTTAAAACTTTAAACGCTCATAGCCCTCTCAACTCTTGTGATAAAGCTTACATTTTCATACCAAAGTGTTCAGAATTGAATGCTCTATCAGCCTATAATCAAGCCATTTTTCAGTTAAAAGTCCCTTTTCGCCTGAAAAGCTTCAAAAATATAAATCACGTGGTGTAGCGTTATAAGTCAGATTGTTGGTCGCTCGAAGAGGTCAGTTCGCATTCGGACAAAATTCTGTAGCCGACGCCCCTGGGGTCCACTAGCTCCCCTGCGGTAAACATTGCCCCAAATGGTTTATTAGTAACAAGTCACGGCGCTACACTGAGAAAAATCTGTGGGATTTCACAGAGATTTAATGTAATTTTTAGTGTTTTACGGGTCCTTTTTTTATATTTTCGGATCTAGAATGTCATGCAAAGCTGTAGAAAATTACACTTTTTTAGAAAAGTCCGGGACGCGTGTCTTTTTCCGGAAAGGCCCTTTTTCTGACTTTTTCGTCTTTTTGGTTTGGATATTCTATTTTAGCAACCTTTAATACATCAATCTTCTTGAAAATAATGTAACAAATATTTTTTTGTCCAACGTTCACCGGAGGTGGAGTAATACTTACCAAAAACCCCAAAAACAAACTTCAAAAAAAAATTGAATATTTAAAAAATTGTCTTACGTCTCCTGGTGAGATTATAAAATGTTTATTAACGGATTCTTTTGCAACAAATTCTTTTTCTAGGTGGAAAAATATCTTTTTTTCATGTCATATTTTAAAGGTGTTTTTTTACCCAGTCCTGATGTGTGCGAATTAAAATATATCGTGTCAGTTTGCTGTCTGTGAGTCTGTATGTAAACCTTGTATTTATTTTTATTACAGTCAATCCATTTAAAATTACATAAAATCGCTGTGAAATTACACGAATTTTTCTCAGTGTAGATGGCGTATAACCAATCCCCTACCAATGCTAACCTTGCGGCATTTTTTTGGGTCCACAGTAAAAAATAAGTAAAATTTCCTTGTAAATCGCGTCTAACACTTCAAATTTGAAGCCCTGTGAATCATTAGTTCATAAACTAGCCGAGATGGAAGGTCAACTATATTTCAGCCATCAGTTGTCATAATTGTATTTGAATTTAAATATATCAGCTTAGGGAGCATCAAATTTTAAGTGCGACACGCCGTTTTAGGGAAATTTCTCGTATTTTTTCACTACTAGCTTAACAAATATCTTTAAAGAGTTTATGTCCGTTATTTTGTTATTTTGAGCTCTAGAAGCCTATGTCCAAAATTTCAGTCAAATCGGTCCATAAATAACGGAGATATGATTCTTATCAAAAAATGACGTCACGTGTTAAAAATTCTCCCATATCAACCATGTTTTTGGACCGATTTAAATGAAATTTGGGTAAATCCTCTACTAGATCCCATGAAGTATGTTTAGATTAAATTCCAAAGATTTTCATTTTGAAAATAACGTCATAAGAACAATTGTTTTTTCTTAATAATTAAGGGATTGGTTATACGCAACCAAGTGAAGCGTAATTTTGTGTCAAAAATTTTGACTTAACCGTTGTTTTTTGTTTTTCTTAATTTGGCACTAATGTCATATTATACTAAAAAAAATAATTTTTTATTCCGATTTTTTTTAATTTATATAATTTTTTTGAGATCTCAATTTGTTAAAAAATATCAGGCAACAAGTTTTGCGTTGTTTGATTTTTGGTTAAAAATAAAAAATATATATTTTCAAAAAATTTAATTTTTTATTTTTAGCGGCGAAAAAAAGGGGTAAGCGCTTCCCTTAAAGGTAAAAAAATAAAAGTTTAAAAATATATAATAAAGAAGGTTACTATTACATGGTCTCCTAGATAATACAGGGCGTCACAAAAGTCTTTCTTTTTCTCCGATATTTTAAAAGTAAAATATCAACTTCAAATTTGAGAAAAAATGGAAATTTTATATCTATAAACAAAATTATAATTAAATATTCCCTTACAGACTCTTTGGAGTGTGTTTTTCAATAACATGTTAACCCAAATTGTGAAATGACAGTAAGTTGCAGAACATTTTACCTAATAACTTTTAAAGGAATTAAATTAAAGACCACATATTTTGTACATGTTGTGTTTAAGTCAAAACGTTAAAAAGTTATTAAAGAAAAAGTTTAACAACTTACTGCCATCTCACAATGTAGGTTAACATACGATTGTTTAACAAAATCCTTGTATTCCACCCATTTTTTCCAGTAGGGCAGTAAACTCAAACCCAGGGCCGGACTCAGGGGGGAAGATTCCCGGGGACGGGCCTCCAAGGCCCGGCGAAAATTTTCTGCCAGGGGGTAAGCTTTTTTTTCAGAGGCGAAGACCTTTTGGAAAATGGGGGACCCAGGAATAAAGTTTCCTTGGGGCCCAGGGTGGTTTTGTCCGGCCCTGCTCACACTCACTGTTGATATGTTTATATTTGTGAAAAGTCAGATGTCTTCAAATCTTTAGGGAAAAAATAAATCTTTTTGCATTTATTTCGAAATAAATTGAGAGGGACGATAATCACTAAACAAACCAAGCCAACATTTTGATAAAAAACGGTCAAGGAAAACTTTTACTTTAAATAAAAGAATAAATTATAAATAAAATATATACACAAAAGTAAAAATAATATATATAATATATTATAATACAATATAAAAAAATAAATAAAAGCGGTCCATATTTTGTAAATTTTGTAAAATTTACAAAGAAAAACGTAATACCGGGTGAGTTTTATTTATTTAACATTAAATTTCTTTCTATAAAAACGAAACTTTGCTGATTTCTATAATTTTACATTGGCTATAAAATGGGGGATTTATTTTTTTTGTTTCACGTCCGGTTTCTCCGGAAATTACCTCAACTCTTGATTTTTAAATGGAAAACCCTGAAAATTTTTAAATATTTTGATTTAGAATCAAAGTAAAAAAAAAATCCGTCATTTAAAAGCCAATGTAAAATTATATAAATCAACAAAATTTTGTGTTTATCAAATTAATCTTAATTTTAGTGGTTTAGGGTTAATGCGGCTTATTTAAAACTGAAAAGTTGATACTTATCTAGAGTTATCAGATTAAACAGACTTTTGAGACATCCTGTATAATTTCTAATTTAGAGTCGCTCCATCTAACTGCCAGTCTGTACTGCAATGCCTAGCCGCTAGATGGAGCAACCATATCCTAAGGTCACTGGATCACTAAGAATACTCATCAACTCAAGGTAACGCAGGCGTACAAATAAGTACCGATTAGTATGGTATGTTTACTCGTGTCAGGGCTTATTATAACGTGCAACAGGGAAAGTTAAATGTGCCGTAGAAAATGAAATTTATACATATTGGTCGAAAATAAACACAAAAAGTGTGGATTCAAAATTTACGAATGCAAAACATTCAGTTTATGGATAGTTTTTTTTTTGTATGAGGAAATTCACCAAGAAAACCGATATTCATATGTCCGCCTGCGTTTCCTTGTAAATGGCTGGATAAATATGGTGTACTTTAAGCTAAATTACGAAAAAATTGCTCTGGACCAAAGCAAAGAAAATAAGTAGCCTTAGTGACCTAGCAACTCTGCCTATCCTACCTACTTTCTATTATCACATTGAAGAACGAACTACGCAAAATATTTTTGATTAATTTGGGGGAAGGAGGAGGTGTGTAGTTATTGGAGGAGTTTAACTCGCTAAAAGTGAGATTAACTAATTAAAGTTGAGGTTAACTCGCTAAAAATGAGGTTAAACAGATTAAAATTAGGTAAACTCACACTAAAAGTAATTTCAACTCACTAAAAGTAATTTCAACTCACTAAAAGTGAATATAACTTACTAGAAGTAAGGATAACTCGACAAACGTAAAATTAACTCACTAAAAGTGAAGTTAATTCACTAAAAGTGAGGTTAACCCACACTAAAAGTAAGGCTAACTGGACATTAGTGAGGCTAAGTCGACAAAAGTAAAGTTAACTCACTAAAAGTAAGGTTACTTGTTAAGTGCGGGTTAATCTCAACATCTAAACGTGGGGTAAACTCAATAAAATTTAAGGTAAACGCACTAAAAGTGAGTTAAAATCGGGGAAAAATGAGTTAAGAACTCATCAAAAGTGAGTTAAGCTCGTCAAAAGTAAGTTAAACTCGTCAAAAGTGAGTGAAACTCTTCATAAGTGAATTAAACTCGGGGTGGTGAAAGTGAGGGGTTAACTCGTTAAAAGTGAGGTTAAGTCGGTAAAAGTTTTAAATTTTGGGCCTCACCACTGTCCCAGTCGTCCTCCTCTTGGGACGAGTCCTCCGAGCTTTCCGACGTCATGCTGGGCGTCACGTCGTTCCCGTCCCCGTCCCGGGAATTGGGCGGGGACGCGCACTCACTGTCCTTGTTGTTCTTTCTGAGACGGACTGTCAGCTGAAAACAAACGAAGACAACATTGTTATGATACATTTTATTTAATCATAAATATTTTGAAAAAAAAAAAAAATTCCCAGAATTTTTTTTTGCAAAAGTAGTCAAAATAATATTTGAATATGTATATTTTTTTAACCTTCAAACAAGAGGACTGCTCAGGAAATTTTTCCATAATCCCTTAAATAAAAATCAAAAATTTTGATTTTCTTAAAAATGGCTTCAACGACAACCAAACGATTTTTCCCTTTTTTGTATGTTGATGGCAAATTACATAACGTCCATATTGTTTTTTACCAGAAAAAAAAAAACACATTTTATTTTTAAAATTTTGTCAACCGCATCCACATTTGGGGATGCTCTTTCATAATACCCAAAAATAAATGCAGACTGATCATAAAAATAACAACAAAACTTATCTTATTTTCAATAGGCAGTAAGTGCGATGGAACCGTACCATTTTCAGTTAATTTTTTGGTAATTTTCTAAAAAAAACTAATTATAAAGGAAAGTATAACAATTACCTTAAAATCTGCACTAAACTGTTTATTCTGCTTGTCCCTCTTGTTAACGCCATCTAGTTCGTTCTTCTCGAAACACAGCTCGTAAACCGGCTCCCCACTGCCCCCGTTCTGGTCCAAAAACCCGTTCGAACCGACCGTGTTCACGAAAAACGTATTAAACCAAAAATGAAACAACTTCTCTTTCCGCAACTTCGTTTTATTGTAAAACTCTATTTTCACGTCCCCGGTCAGAAGGGGACAGTACTCCAATTTGATTAAAATCGGAGATACGCCCTTTTTCACCTCGTGTCCACCACACGTTTGTTTTTTACACTTTTGCATACCCTCGTCGCGTGAAGATATTCTCTGGGATATACAGTACAGTATGCTGCACATGCCCCCCGTCAAGTTAGGGGCGGGGGTAAAAATAAACTCACTAATACACATCGACACGGCCGTGTAGGTTAGTTTGTTACGAAGTATGTTTTCGTAGTATTTGACGTATCGCACTTGGCTGGGTATTGTTACCCCCTTTTTGTCCTGAGTCCTGGTTTGCCCGTAGTGCCCTAGCGCTTTTTCCGCGGTTTCGAATTTGTTGCTGTGCAGAAGATAGCAACAGATCATTGTGCCAGTGCGGCCTTTTCCGGCCTTGCAGTGCACTGCCGCCACATTGTGTTCGTCTTCTGCTAGCCAATCGTGAACCTGGAAATTAAAAAAAAAACAAGACGTGAAGATATGTAATGCAAACATTCCATTATACAGTGCGTACATAAAAAAACGCTCGGACAGGTCGATTTTTATTTTTGCGCAAAAAAGGTTATCAAAATTGTCACCCCCTTGCACCCTCCCATCACAACTTTTTTTTTCAAATAGCAACCTACCCCTTATGACACATCGTTGAAATAGTTATTTATGGTACTAGTGGGTAAAGTAAGATATTGCCCATGAGAAAATTAACCTGCGAGGCGTCAGAGTGGGTAAAATAAATAATTATCCACTCAATAAAGTAAAAGCCACGCGGGGGTTATTACTGAGTTTATCTATTTAAAATAAAGTTGGTAATTGTCTTATTATCTGTATGTATTGGATAAAGATTATTTAATAAGCTTTCTAACGGTGCGGATAAAGCCTTATTTGACAAAGGGCTTATAAAACATTGGGTGGCTATTTTGAAAAAAAAAATTGGATTGGGTGGGGGCATGGGGGTGAAAATTGTGATAACATTTGGTGTAAACCAAAATTTGCAAAATTAAAAATAAAAATCGACCTATCTGAGCATTTTTTTTAACTTCCCCAAAAAGATTATCGTAATATTTTAAAATATAGAAAAAAATGTGACATATAAACTTTTTATTTAATATTTATAATTCGGCAATAGCACAAATTAATAGAAAATGCACTTTTTCGGAATTTAGGGGCAATTTCGGGGCCTTGTTGGCACGGGTTAGAAATTTTTGATCATGCTAAGATTTTGCAGGATTATTTTTATACCCAAAAAGAAAAACATAGATATCAAGGCTTTTAAATTTTATAAAATTACAAATACTAGGGCTAGTTTTATACGAATTTTATCGATATTTGCACGATTTTAAGGTTCTTAGGGCCCTAAAATTACCACTGAAGATTGTCCATATAAATTTTTACTCTAAGGGCGTTCTAACCACGATAAATAGAAAAGATTTTTTCTTTGGACCACCCTAATGCAAGATTAGGAAATGTAAAACTTACCTTTTTGCAAAAAGGTTCGATACTCTCAATCTTCGGCGGATTGTGGTCGTCGAACGGATGCACCGAGACCCGGTGGTGGAACTTCGCCTTGTCGTACGTCCTCTCCGAGCACAAATTGTAGATGAAATAGTGATCTTTGTGCTTCGTGTCGAGAAATTTGGCAACGTCGTCGATATGGTTGCGGTAGCAGCCTTCGAGCGAAGAGGCGGGGAACCCCATGGCGATGATGTTGGACGTGATATCTGATTTTGTGTTAAGGACAATTCCTAAGTTTTTTCGAAACATTTCAAAAAAAATACATATATTTTTTCAAAATGTGAAGTATTTAGTTAAAAGCGTTCTCGTGTTATCGTGGTCACCAATTTTGTTTTTCGCAAAATTAGCTTTTTACATATAAAATATGCGATATTGATATCGAGAAACGTGAAAAAAAAAAAAAAATTTCAGTTTTTTTTTACTAACGCAATACGTTACTTGGGGAAAGCAATAGATAAGTTATTTCGTATATTAAAATGAGTAAAGTAATTTTATATTTTTAATACAAACCGCGGTATCGGTCTTTAAAAAAAAAAAAATAGGACAAAAAAATTTAGGAAAAAATGATTTGTTAAAAATTTTAGGACATTTGGAGGTCTTTTTGGTAAAATTTTAGGACAGTGACCAATATTTAGGATTTTAGAACATTTAGTGACACATTACATTCCGTTGAATCGGGCGTAAACTGTCATTTTATTATAGATTCTTATAAAAATAATAAAATGACAGTTTAAGCCCGATTCAACGGACGTAAAGTGTCACTAGGGGTTCTAAATGTTCTAAAATCCTAAAAGATCCTAAAATTTGGTATACAGATTTAATATAAATTCTTATATAAATTTTGAAAAATTTCTGGTTTTCTACATAAATGACTTTTGACGTGTTTTAAGCCTGCTTGGCAAGGGCATAGATCTTTTTCTTCTATGGGGGGGGGGGGGGTAATACGCAGGGCCGGCCTTTCAAGCCTCAAATTTGGCGCCCCTAGCAAAAGAAAAATCACCCTAAAATAAAGCTTTGTGCGCCTACAAAAAAAAATTGCCCCCAAAAAATGCCATCAAGAAAAAAAGCTTTGTCCCTGACGGTTTCTACCAAACGTGGCGCCCCTACAAAAAAAAATGACGGCGCCCCAAAAAATACCCTAAGACAAAAGCTTTGTCCCTGACGGTTTCTACCAAACTTGGTAATTACCCCCCATTACCCCCCCCCCTCATCTATGCCCTTGCTGCTTGGAGAAAAAACCTATTTAAAAGTAAAAAATCCGTCTCGAATAAGCGAGAGTATTTTCTCATAAAAAACCAAAAAATTTTTTTCATCAAAATACATTCTTTTATGAGAAAGTAAAAAGGATACACGTCAAATCCAAATTAAAGCCGTCCTCTTTGTGCCGTATCCGCTTTTTGCTCACGAGCTTCTTGATCGGATTCGTTATGCTCATATTTGCGGCGCTTCTTTTGCTGTTTTCGGACAGGCTCGAAGATGGCGTCGATTTTAATTGTTTTTCGCTCGAAAATAGCGAGTCGGTTGCTTCTTCTCCTAGATTGACAGAGCTCTCTTCCTGAATCTGACTACATATTTTTGCTGAAAATAATATATTCGATAACATAGTACTGTGGTCTGTTTTTTCAAGCAAGATAGCAAATTAAAAATCGAACAGTGAATATGTTCAAAACAGATTCGAATATTGGATGTGCGAATATACTGCGTAGTTTATTTTATAAAACGTAACTATATTCTATACACAAACATATACTATTCAAACCTGTTGTAAAAAAATATTAACTGTGCGATTTTTTATTTACTATCTTGCTTGAAAAGAACAGACCATAGAAGAGAAGCTCGGAAAAGGCTAAAAGAACTTTAAAATTTTGCCATTTTCCTAGGTTTTTATGTCTCCACTCCACTGTACCTCGGCCCAGAAAGGGTGTTGCCACCCATAAAAACTCAAGCCAAAGTGAAAAAAAAAACTATTATTTTTGCAAAACTGAGATATACAGTGCGGTCCAAAAGTCACCCCCCCCCCTTTTTAACTTTTGAACGAGTTGAGATATCGACTTCAAGTTTAGAACTTTTAAATAAGACAACTTAAACTATCTTTTAGAATATATTTGATATTTTCAGCTCTTAAAATGTGGACAGGGGGGCATGGGGGGACATTTTTTTAAATGGAAAGAGGGGTCGTGTGATACATCATTTTAAAGCTTATAAAATTCTCTATTTAAACTAACATTTTTAAATGTTTTAAAAATGTTTTATAAGGTTTTAATTTTTCAATTTTTTGTGCTAAAACATTAGATTTTTTAAGTTTTTTTTATAAATTTTTATTTATGTCAACTAAAATTAGTTTAAAAGTATAATTAACATTTTTTTATGATGAAATTAAGCATTTTTAAAAAATTATTTGTTTTTTTTAGAGGAATTTTGACATTAATACCCATTTTCAACCCCATTTTAAACCCAATTTTTTTTTTTTTAATTTAGAAATATGGAGTTAAACGGAGAATTTTATAAGCTTTAAAATGATGTATTGCACGACCCCTCTTTCCATTTAAAAAAATGTGCCCCCATGCACCTTGCCCACATTTTAAAAGCTGAAAATATTAAATATATGCTAAAAGATAGTTTAAGTTGTCTTATTCAAAATTTCCAAATTTGAAGTCGATATCTCAACTGGTTCAAAAGGTATGGCAATCTTTCTTACGCCGGCATTTTACACGTGTCCCGGTGCATTTTTCCGTTGGGGATATTATTACACGAGTGTGATAATAATTATTGATAATAATCATTATGGTAAGATATTAGTTTCCTATGTGGTTAGAACATGTTAACAATAACAAGTTTTTGAACCTAATCTTGTTAGTACAATCACTCAACAACCATTTGAGCCAAGAACTTTAAATTTAGAAAACAAATTAACATGTTGCTTGACTGGCAAAAAAATCTGTTTTAATTTTAAGGGTCCTTGCTAATAAAAAAAAACTAGTGTTTCTTGTCCATTATGGAAAAAAAATTAAATGTGTCAGTAAGTTCCCTGGCTCCGATTGGTTAAAATCGGTTGAAATTCAATTTTAGGCATTTGTAGGGATTTTTTTAAGGCGAAAATTCTCAGTTGTTGGTTTGCTCACCATTGTTTTTCGATTTTTTTCTTTTAAATATTATGTTATATTATATATTAAAATATAAGAGTGATTAGTAAATTAAACGTAATTTTAATCAGAAAAAATCGAGGGGTTTATTTATTGGACAATCCTTGTACACCTATCCAACAATTTTCTACAATCCTTGACAATTTATTTTTCCACAATCATCTACAATCCTCCACAATCCTCTACAGTCTTCCACAATCATCTGAAATCTTCCCACAATCTTTAAATATCTTCATTAAAATTTTGTACAATCTTTCACAATCTTTTTGACAATCTTTCACAATCCTTTGATTCTCACAATCCTTGTACACTTTTTTTCAATAAATAAACCCCTCGGAAAAAATCCTCAAAGCAAAAATTAAAAAAAAGGACGACGTTAAGCACGCAAATAGCACGCAAGTGACTCTTTTAATGTAAAATAAAAAAAAAATCTTAATATATTTAATAATTTTCGCCTTAAAATTTTGTCTGCAAAGCGAAAAATTTAACACTCCTAACATATACTGAGTGAGTTTTATTTATGTCCACCCCCAAAATTAAGATTAATCTTAATTCAATAAAAACGAAATTTGGGTGATTTATATAATTTTAAATTGGCTATAAAATGGCAGATTTAATTTTTTTTTTCACTTTCGATTTTGCCTCCATCCTCTCCAAATGACCAAACCATTGCATCCGTCAAGACTTTACTACATCCACAATCTTTTTGCCATTATACAAGCCATAAATCTCCTCATTTGTTTTTCTGACATATCCATCTTCCACGTTTTTTTCTCCAAATATTCTTCTTATAATTTTCCTCTCCCATCTTAGTAGACATTCTTGCATTCTTAATACCCATGTTTCAATATTTTTTTAAGCTTAAGTAAAAACGAGGTAAATTATGTGTATCTCGTTTTTGTATGATTAAAACAAAAGGAAAAAAAACAATCAGTTTTTATACATAAAATTACGGCTAAAGTCAAAAATGTAAAAAATTACAGGGTGTTCCATTAAAATAAAAAAAAAACATTTATGCCACTTCCGATGAAACTGAAAATATTTTTATCGAATGAAGATTAATTTAATTTAGGGGTGACATAAATAAAACTCACCCGGTATGTTATTCATCGCGGTTGACCAGACAGATAGGTGACGCTCATGGATAATAACACTGCAGTGCAATGAACAAAAAAATCTTTATATCTAATTTTACCGAGGAAAAAAAATACCATAAAAAACACTATTTTCGTAAGGGGGCGTTCAAGTATTACGTAAAAAAGTTTTGGGCAATATTCATACATTTTATACCCGATTCTCGCTTTATTAAAGGCTGTCATATTTTGGATACCACCTAATAATTTTCGATTTTTACCAAAAAGAATCTTGTTCCAAATGTGGATTAAATATTTAGTCCAAAATGATCAAAATTTGCGTTACGTAATACTTGAACGTCTCCTAATGGCAAACCAGGGAAAATATCCCACTACCAAAAATGTACAAAATTTTCCTATGAGAACCCATAAGTTTTGTGTGAAAATTTCCGAATGCGGATTTCATGGCAGATTTCCAAAAAAAAAATCATAATGGATTTTATAAGAAATTTTCATAAAAAAACAGTGGATTTCATAGGAAATTAGCATAAAAAATATCCCAGTATAAAAAATATATAAAATTAGTAATTTTAAATTAACCTATGGAAACACATACCTAACTTTTTTTTTTAAATTTCTGAATGTGTATTTTATGGGAATTTTTTTTAAAAAACCACTGAGGATTTTATGGGAAATCAGGGGAAATTTCCCAATGGATAATGTACAAAATTTATCCATACATACATAACTGTTCTTGTACAAATTTCTGAATGGGTATTTGATGGTAAATTTCTACAAAGAACCACAGTTGATTTCATGGGAAATCAGGGGAAATTTCCCACTGAAAAATTTCTCCATGGGAACTTCTGTGGAAATTTCCAAATGCTGATTTCACAGGAAATTTCCATAAAAAACATAAATAAATAAATAAACAGTGGATTTCATGGGAAATTTCTCAATGGGGCTATTTCCTACTTAAAACCACTGGATTTCTTGTGGAATCCTATTGCCTACCACAATTATTTTCATTAAGGAGAAAAAAATATGAAATTCCTGAAAATTTGTAAAATTCCCTAACATTTATCTGGCTAGCTAAATTCCCTAATGTTTCAGGTTTTCCAGAATCTGGAATCCAGACTGTTAGCACTCTGCTCAGGGCATAGTTCCCTCTTTTTAATTAATTGAAAAAGACAGCAACAAAAAAAAACAAATGACAGCTAGTTAGACAGAAAATAAATTTGAGATGTTTCCTGCTGAAATCAAAAACAAATTAAACAGGATAAGGAAAATGCATATTTATACCTCAAAGTAAAATGGTTTATTGGTTACGTTAAGGTTTAACGAAAGGTAACAGTGTGGTTAAAACCTGAAAAATAGTACTTACAAATGAAAATGTGTGATTTTTACTTACTTTTAAGTTTGTCCTTAGATTTTCCAGACGTCAGACAGCCTCCCATAAAAATTAATACAATCACATTTAATTTAAAAAAATTACAACATTTCTAACAAAGTTGGTAACATTGAAACAATTGCACATTGGAGAAAATAAAATTACGATAAAATCACAGCGGCCAAGTAAAAACAGTAGAGGAAAAGTGACAATTTCCACGATATTTTAACATATTTCAGTGTATAAATATACCTATACTTCACATGCTTTTTTAATAAGTTTTAGATGTACCCAAGACGGCCGTGGATTATTATTTACATAGTACTCTCTGATATTAACACTTAGATATCACTTTTTTCTTCTGTTTGTATTGTGGTTTGCTTTATTTTACACGAAATATCACTGTCAAATATTCTTTGTCTTTTTAACAAGAGAAACATTTTCTTTCGAGCAGGCTAGGCAACAACATTTTCATTGGTTGCCGCCAGGGGGCCAATAGTAAAAGCGCGATTTTGCGGGAAGTTTAAAATTTATTTAATATATTAAAAAAATTGTAGCAAAAATGAGTCAACTCCACACAACTAGGTCCACTTTAGACCTAAAATTAGTTACTTAATCTTATTTTACATAAATAAAGTCTGTATTGCAACGAAATTCTTTTTGTAATAAATAATTAAAAAATTGTTCCTTTTCTATCTTATTAGTGTGGCCCGAAAATCAGGTTTTCTTAATATAGGGTGGTATGAAAATTGTATTTTTATTAATTTGCCAAAATGCTTAGTTTTTTATTTTAATTATATTTTTATTACAATAAACTGTAATGTATTTATTAATTTATTGTGTAAGATATATTTTATTACTTTTTTTCTCCTATGAAAACTGTATAAGTACAGTTTATTTTATTTTTTTTTAAATGTACATTGGCCCTAAAATTATTGTTTTTTCTAAAAAGTTTACTTACATCACAAATATCTTAAAACAACCTGGATAACTTGAATGCTTAAAAATAATGTTTGAGGCAATTTCAAAATTTTATTTATTAAATATTGTTGTAAACAATCTGATAACCCGGTTTGAGGAACCCCCTCAAAACCTTAAGTTTATTTGGTTTTGATCTGACAATTTTTTCACTTCTTAGTATTTTTGCCCCTTACTTCAACTCTTATGCTAAGAAAAAAAGAGTCTAAGAAAAAAAGAGTCTTATATTAAATTTTGAGAGATTTATTAACTTAGAAATATTGTTATATCTGCGAAACTGCGGCCGTTCCTTATAAAAGTCGATTTTCTCAAAGCAATAAAAATGCAGATATGAGTTTCTTGGTTAGCAGTGCACAGAAAAGCAAAAATAGCCTTTTCGGGTAAAATTACAAAAAAAAAAAAAATCACAATTTGTGTAAATATAAATTATATTTTTATCGACATACAGCATTAGTAAACATATAATAATAATTAGGCACTGATTTATATATATTTTTTTATTAGTTCACCTATATTTTTCCATCAAATTCATATTCTATTCACCTTTTCAGCAGTCACCAGTGGATTTTGCTGTTCCAATATTTTCTTACCCTCACTTTTGTAATCGTAAGTACATCGATGTACTTCGGAGTATCTGTGTTGTGAGCAAAACATTTTACCACATCTACAGTTATATATATTTGTTATATTTAATCTTTTATTACATTCACTACATCTTGCTTTCTTTTTTACAACTGGAGGTAGACTCAAAATATCTTTTGAATTATTTTCTATTTTTTCTATTTTTTTTACTTCGAAATCATTCGAAGAACATCCTAAGTTATAATAACCATACAAGCTATCTAATTCATCGTTTGTAGAAAATAAATCGTCATTTTTAAGCCTTTGTATGCTAGAGCTAATAAAATTAAATTTTTCAGGGTCTTCTTCATATTTTTCCTGTTCTTCGTTAGTTTTTCTCCCATAAAGAGGTGACCGATTTGTAAAAAAATAATCACACGACCCTTGATTTTTAGGGGCGTATTGTGAGGGTATAGCACTAGGTGAAGATACATATTGAGACATGTGATATTTATACCCCGAATACACTTCGTATTCAGAACTTTTATTTGTAGAATTGTCTATATTTTCACTAAAACCGTAGTCTAAACTTTGTCTGCGTTTTAAGAGCCCCACTTTGCAGGTGGTGCTGTTTTTGGCGCGTTCTGCGGCGGGGTCTTGGAGTTCCCAAGCGTCTTGAGCATTTTCTTCGAGTCCTAGACTGTCAGAGGTGGTTTTCGTGGGTTCAGCTGCCTCAGAGAGTAAAAGGCGGGTCAAACGTACCTGAAACAGGGTAATATGATACAGAATAAAAATATATATATATATATATATATATATATTTTTAACGATATGGTAGTTTACATTTCTTTTTGTCACTGTTAGGATTTAATGACGTTTTTTAATATATATTTGCTTTTTGATTAAAAAAGCATGAATTTAAAATACTATAACGCTGAGTAGTAGTAGTAAATGTTTACTTCCCACCTGAGGGGGGGGCAAGAGCTATCGACCAAGGTCCTTCCGCTCCGCTGATATTTTTTAATATTCAGCCAAAGTTTAAATTAAAACCTTGAAAAATCGGCTTTTAAATTTTAGTCACGACCCCTTTTTTCAAATTTTAGACACGTCCTATTTTTGTATTATAAAAGTTTATGAAAAGTAAAGAACATAAGGAGTAAACAACCCATGGCTAACCGATCATCATTTGTCAGCTCGCGCTTCCCTAAGCGACCTGGTCCTGTACAGGACCAGGTATAAAATCTTACCTAAATTCTTATAAAAATACATTTAGCTGAATTTAATTAAAAAATATTAAAAAAATAAGATAAAATGAAAAAATAGTAGTCTTCATAAAAAAATAAAAACCCCAAAAAAATACTCACCCTGTTTCTAGTAGACACAGTCAAAGATTCCTTATTTGGTTCCAAAGAAACATTCCCGGCAGCTTCCCGGGAAGAAGAGGAAGAAGATGCCCAACTTGCTTCCCGTTTTTTTGGCACCCCAATGTCTCTGTCACGTGACATCCCATCTCTCGTTTTTTTGTACATCCGTGCGTAATTTTGCCGGGTGTGCGAAAAACAACCTTTGCTCTCGCTGTATAAGGATTTTTTCGCACTTTTCGGCTTGCTGCGGTGTTTTTCCTTCAACGCCAACTCTTCTTCTTTTTCCGATATCAGCTCGTCAAAGCGTTCTTTAGTTAGCGGACGCTCTATTTCTTCTAAAATAATTAAAATAGCTAATAATTAACACTAAACTAGGAATTAAAAAACAAATAAAAAGAGTCAATTTCTTAGTTTAGTGTTAAAAAATAAAATTCGGATTTTTTTTTGCAAAAATATCTAAAAATTGAATTTCATTACTGAAAAAACTGCGGAAAAAAGTTTGAGAATTAATTGGCACTTTAAAAGTGCCACTTTTACTAAAAAATTAGGTTGGAATTACGTCAAATTATACACTAGGGTGGACCTTATATTTTTTTATTAAAATATTCATTTAGGTGTAACAAGAAAATTCTGAAAATATAAGGGTCCCAATTGGACCAAATGCTTTTTTTATCGTTTCTCACATTTATGGTGGAAATTCGTTAAATTTAGTGTTTTAGGGGAAACTTTGGCGGATTTTCGGAACCTTATAGAATCTTTTGACCATTTTGAAATCTGGCACATAATTTTGTACACTCAAAAGAAAAAAATTAAGATTTCAAACCTTTTAAATTTCAGGATTTTCTAGTTACACCAGAATGAAAATTTTAAAACAATAAAAAAAAGAACCATGCTAGTATACACAGGTATTTTTATGACTTAAGACAGGTGATTATTAAATAAATGTCAAATTATTTTAAACGTGTTTTAAAAACACTGATACATAATAAGACAATTACCAGCTTTATTTTAAATAGATAAACTCAATAATAACCCCCGCGTGGCTTTTACTTTATTGAGTGGATAATTATTTATTTTACCCACTCAACTTTCACTTGTCAAATTATTTTCTTGTAAATGTCATTCAAATTTTTAATAAAAATATGAATTCCTAAGCTATTTATTGGATAAAACCTTGTATGGCACTCATGGGTAAACCGATATTGCCCTCTCGAAAATTAACCTGCTTGGCTGACGCCTAGCAGGTTAATTTTCTCATGGGCAATATCTTACTTTACCCACTAGTACCATAAATAACTATTTTTGTCAAATTCGTTTTCCCGATTTTTTTGCAAAACGCCGTGCATTTATATTTACTTATTTTTTCTTCATTTTCCGTTAAATTTTCCTGATCATACTCAAAACTTCTTTCAAATATTGATAAATTTACGTCATCAATATTACCAATATCTTCGGTGAATTCTGTCAAAAGTTTAAATGGGTATTTATTTGGAAAATTTGATGCTTCTCCAAATAAATTTTCTTCGTCTAATTCGGGGGTTTCCGCGTTGCTATCGTTTTTGACGAGCTGAAAAGAAATATTCTGTCAAATTTTAAGAAACTTTTCTTTTGGGAAGACTAAAATTTACTGGTAGGTAATGAAAAAAATTATAACATTTTTTGTATAATTTTATTTTACCTTTTAGGTGGTTTTTAAATTATTCTTTTATTGTAAATAATAAAAAAATTACGACGGAAAAAAAATTTTACCCCCCTTCCCCCTTTATGAGAAAGTAAAAAGTAACATTTTTGGTGGCACAAAATGTTACTTCCTCTTGGATTTTTTTTACACAGTTACTCCTACAGTGTTACACTATATGACAGTTTTTATGTATTTTTACTCAAGGAATCTATATTTTTTACAAAAAATTCAAAAAAATACACATCAAAAAGTTTGGGGAGAGGGCTGTAGCTTCCTTAGGGCTCATGTCCGGACCAACCTTTATAGGAACTTTTTTTTATATTTTTGGATGTGAAATCCATGCCAGTTACTGATCACCCCGTATGTGTCAAATTTAGTCTTTATAATAAACCGCGATTTGAGTCACTAAGTCAATAAAATTTTCCCACCTAAATGTTTTTTTAAAGTTTTTTAACAATAAAACCAGTCAAAATTTAAAATTATATAAATTATATCATACAATACAAAAACTTTAAATTTTGTAACAAACTTACCAAAATTAGAAGCTTTAACTAGTATTTTTTTAGTCCATAATTTGTTTCAAACAGATTGTTTGTATTATGTATTTTTAGTTACCTGATTCTTGGAATGCTTTCTAATTTGAACATCCTCCATTTGTTTCCTTAAGTTGGCAATCTTGGAAGACATATGATCGTCTTCGACCAATCTTTCGAAAATTCCGACATGCCCCGCGTCCCGTCTTGCCGTTTTCGGGGCAGGTCGGGCCAGCGGGCTTTCGCCGTACGGGGAATATGACCCATCGTCGTTTTCGATCACCCGCAGGAGGTTGATAATGTCGCCCTCTTTGAAGACGAGAACTGAGACTTTGGAGCCGGGGACTAGTTTTTCTTTTACCTCCTCTCTGAAAAATTTAGATTTTTTTTGGGCAAAATACTTTGCGCAGATTTTATTTTGGCCAACAATTTTTTAAGCAATTTCTTTTTGGCCAACATTTTTTTTTGAGTAATTTTATTATGCGGAGATTTTATTTTGGCCAATTTTATTTTGCGTAGATTTTATTTTGGCCAAGAATTTTTTAGGCAATTTCATTTAGGCCAACAATTTTTTTGAGCAATTTTATATTGCGCAGATTTTATTTTGGCTAATTTTTTTTTGAATAATTTTATTTGGTACAGATTTTATTTTGGCCAACATTTATTTGACAATTTTATTTTGTGAAGATTTTATTTTGGTCAATTTTTTTTGAATAATTTGCGCTGATTTTATTTGGTCAAAAAAAATTTTTGGGCATTTTTTTATATATATATTTATTTTTTTTTTTTTGAAAAAAAAATGAGCAAAATTTTTGTGTTGTATTGGCCTTGTTTTTTTCTATATCTTACCTCGTATTTTCCAGCAGTCCCTGCAACTCCTTGAGCATCACGTGATGGTCGCAAGAACCGGCCATCCGCCGTGCCGAAATGGGCCCCCCTCTCATGGACGAGACGAGCGTCAGTTTGGCGCCGTTTGTGACACCGACGTCGCACAACCGAGAAACGTCTTTCAGTTCTTTATATTGGAAGATTAGGTTTTGATGATGGACTGGTATACCTTTAATTAAATAAATAAATAAAAAATAAAAAACGTTTTCATTCAAGACAAATTTTTGTTGTTTTTTTTTTCCATTTTTTTTTATTTTCCTTTTATGAATTATTTATTATTTTGTTTTATATGAACTACAACATTCTTTTGTTGGGAACAGTTTTTCCTTGTACTCACCTTCGACGCGGAAAATTTTTCGTTTGATATCTCCCACCGTGTCCACAGGAGACACCTTCATGGTGAAAGTGTTGCCCATCAGCGTTTGAATGTGGATCTCGGTGTTTGGAACGTCCAGATAGTCGGCGAGCCCATCGTCAGACATTTTTACAAATTTAATAAAAAGTCACAAATTTCCAAAAATTAACTTTCACAAAAATCGGAGTAATAAAATGTTTTATTTTGTGAAATGCATTTCAAGCAGACACTTTTTCTGTTGAACTGCTTTGCTTTTGGTTAACCTGAAAAAGTTATTTCAAAAATATTATGGTCCGCGTTTCCCAGACACAGGTGTGCAAAATATATTATAAAATCTATGAATTAAAATTGTGCTTATCATCTTGATAAACCAGAAATTTTTAATAACCCGCATTTTATATGAGAGGATTGGTGTAGTGGACTACCGCGTCGTACTTGGCGAGTTTACTACACAAATAGCGTGAGTTCGATTCTCACCGGCGCCGATTTGCCTTTTTCAGTTAATTAATAAATGAAATTTGGCGAAGGCGTAAGTGAAGCGGACACTCCCTTTAAATTGGTTCAAAAGTCAATTAAAACCGGTGGTTCCCTCTACTACTAGCCCACACAAGTCCTGGACTTAGGGGATGCTTAATTAAGTAAAATAGTACGAGGTTAAACAAAAATGTAAAAAAATATAATAAAACCTACTGGTTTGGGAAAATTAAAGGTTTTTATTGATTTTTTTCAGGTATGTAATCACAACTTTATTCGAACGACCTACAAAATATCAAATAGCATATGTTTTAATGTGTTTGTGAAAAAAAAATTGGAAATTTGTTGGTTTCCACAAATTTACCGATCAATCTGAAATTTTTAGGTGTTGTTGCTAATTACAATAGCTAGTTTGTGAACGAAGGGCACGTGAATACACGACCACTTGTACCACTTTTCCACTGACCCCCTCATATATCTGTGGCTTGGTTCTAAAAGGGCCAATGTCACTTTGACAATAGCACCGTTTTCAAAATATTACATCAGAGTTGACGTGAAAACGCTGCTAATGACAAAGTGACATTGGAACTTTTAGAACCAAGCCACAGATATATACTACTTACATGAAAACAATTAATAAAAACTCTTAATTTTTCAAAGCCAGTAGGTATATAATCCCCTAATTAATTTTTTTGTCAGGCGTGCCGCGTCGCGGAGGCTTTTTGTGCCGCAGATAGAAACTTTTATAAATCATTTTCCAATTTTTCAAAGAAAACTATTAATAAAATATTTTAAATACAATATCCTATAGATTTCAGTTTGATATCTATTTTCAGGACTACCAAGCACCTTAAATTATTAATAACAAAACAGAATAATATAAATCTAGCCCCTCCCACATTCTTTTCTCTTTTTAAATATTTTTAAATAATTTATCTTCTCAATCAAGAGAACATTCAAGTATTACATAATGCAAATTGTACCAAAATGTATACACTTCATACCCCATTTCTCGTGTTATTAAAGGCTGTAGAGATTTCATGTTTTGGCTACCCCCCCAAGTAGGGGGGGGGGGTTGCCAAAATATAGAATCTCTACAGCCTTTAATATTGCGGGAACCGGGGTCAGGGGCGGATTTATTTCACTTTAAGCGGGGGGGGCCATCCATAGGGAAAAAAATTGCGCCTTTGCCAAAAATATAACTTTGAAGATATTTCTATGCTAATATATTAATATATCTCGCTGGGCGGGGCCATGCCCCCCCCCCCCCCCTAAATCCGCCCATGACCGGGGTATGAAGTGTATGAATTTTGGTACAATTTGCGTTACATAATACTTGAACATTCCCCAAGCACTAAGCCATCATCCTATCACAAAAAGTGATATGGATAGCACCTTCATTGTGAATCACACTGTGTAATGTCATCCAAATGCATAATGTTTACTTGTAAATTCCAAGAAATACAATATCTTCTATTTGTTACAAAGATAAGAATTTTTTTTTTAAACATTTATAAAATTTATCAGAAGTAGGTTTTTGAGAGGTAAAGTTTGCTTGAAAATATGTACAATAAATTTGGGAATTCCAAGGAATTTGAAGGAGTTCCAATGGGAATCCCTATGGGAATTCATTGGGTTTGAACAGTGAATCCCAGGGAAGTTTACTAGAAGTGTCCTTAAAGTTTACCCTTCACAGGATTTGCCTGTGGTAGAAAAAGTATAGGTATAAAATAACAGAAAATTTGTAACATTCCCTGACAAGCTAAATTTCCTAACTCTTCCAGTTATTTCAGACCACTAGATACACTCCTAAACAAAACAAATGAAACCACAGCCTATCAGTTGATTTATTTTTAATAATTGCATCATAAACTTATAAAGAAAAATAAGTATTTTTTTGGTGAAAGTCAAAGGGAATTTTTTTAGGAAACACCCTGTACTAAAATTTTCGATTTTAGTGATTCTTTTATAGAGGTTTTTTGCCTTATTTAGGAAACACCCTAATAACGCATAATTATGTACGTTTTTTTAATAAAATGGTGCATAATAAACAACAGCTTATGCTTTTCTTTGTATTAAAACAATTTTTCATAGTTGGCTATTACCTGTGTCAGGTAATTTGACAAAAAGCTTAAATATAGACTCCCAGCCAATTATTTTTACGTTTCTGCTTACCATTACGAAATTCCAAAGATAAAAATAAACTGTAGAATTAATTCGCTTGTGGGTATGCCTTCGCAGTGTTATTACTCATAGACCACCTTTTTTCTTCGCCTGTGCACCTTCGTTCCACATCAAATATCACTTTTAAGAGCACAAAAACGACACTAATTGATAAACAGAACTAAAATAGTTCCTGGATAGAAAAGAAAATATAATATACGTAGTTAGATAGCTAGTTGTCACCGACAATTTTGTCAGATGTGACAATTGGACAGAAAATAAGTTGGCACTTTTGTTTTTTTCGCACCAACTGTTAGAAAAATCCCTAGGTTACACTGTTGCCGGATTTAATGGGAGTGCTTATCTAAAGGTGTGTTCACACGTAACATTTATTTAGGGTAACTTGGATTAAGGGCCACTTGCACCAACTTTTGGTCTGGGATTATCTCAGCTAAACCGAGTTTAAGTTAAAAATGCTGCGTTCTGATTGGTCGGCCGTCAATTTAATCCAAGTTTAAAGTTAAACCTTCATTGATGCAAGTGGCCCTTAGTTGACGGACGACCAATCAGAACGCAGCATTTTTAACTTAAACTTGGTTTAGTTAAGATAAACCCAGACCAAAAGTTGGTGCAAGTGGCCCTTAATGCCGTGTTTCATGGCGTTTCTTTGCGAGGTAGAAACCTTTAGAAATCTTTACCTCGCTTTTATTTAATGTTACGGAATTCAAAACTTATAGCAAATTTAGCATTTTAAATTGTTTTATAAACAAAATCTAGCCTCATTTCAATTAAATCTTATGTATAATAACGAAATTTGACTCTTTTGTTGTTCCTCATTACTCTTTTTCTTTTTTGGGACTTAAATTATGCAAATCTCAGCAGATTTTTAACGATTAGAAAATTAAACGCCGTCCTTACGTGGTGAGCACTGTTGCCAACAAGATAGAAAGAATTGTCTGAATCCGAACGAATAAAAATCACTAATAACTCAATAAATGTTTAAAATTGTCAGTAATTCCCTATAAATATTATGTAAATTAGAGAAAAAACGTTATATATCAAAAGGTTGTTGCTTTAGATTGTCCTAAAATTGTTTAAAACGTCCAAAATTAGGCTTTAAAATCACTAGTCCAGTTACGAAATCACTAAACCGGCAACATTGGAATTTACGCCAATTTCCACTCACGCTGTATACTGCGCGCGTGCGCATTACCGACTAGCATATTTATTGAAGTCGGCACAGGTTCGAAGTCGTAAAAAAATTGGTTTTGTGTTATGTTTTGTGTTAGTAAGTGTTTGGTTTAGTTTCTTCTTTCAAAAACCATTCTTTCGCAACCATTTCCAGAAATTGTAAGTATGAAAATCAGGTTATCTTGGCCCATCACAAAATTTAACGCAAACAAAAGTAGGGGAGATCGATTTTCTGTCACACAGCCTTTTTTTAACCCTTCAAATCGTTGAAGATTTTTCAAATGTTTAAGTTTACTTGATTTAAACAATAATATTGTTGATTTGAGTAAATTTAGGTATGAGCTATGAGTAATATCGGCGGCACAACTGCAAAACACCTTTTAATTGCATAAAAATGACACATAATTTGACAACTAAAAAGCTAAAATACCTACCAACCTGTGCTATAATTTATTTAAAACAAAAGAACGTCGTTAGTATTAAAAAATGTAAAAAAATCCGCACGATTTTGACAAATATCCGCACTATCATTAATTTCATGTCATAAACTGTCAAATTTATTGATTTGTCAATAAATCTGTCATTTTCGAATTCGCCTTTTCGTTTTATGGGCGATTATTTGGTTACATTTACATTTTTATTCGTTATTTTTCCCTAAAATTACATACTAATACAAAAATCAATACCTAATTTCCTTTAAAAATGTAAAAGTTGTAGGTGGGGTCCCCATTTTGGGGGCACTTAATCTTTTACAGAGTAAAAAATTAAGTAATGGCCAAGTGAGACAACATAATTTAGTTAATTTATTTCTACAAAGGGTTTTTTTTACACTGTGACTAGATGTACACTGGGAGTACATCCATTATACATACATCGGTTGTAATTATATTAGTTTTTTTTAGTTAACATTGGTTGATTTGGTTTTTTGCTGGTTTGGTGTTTTTTCTTTTAATCGATAAAGTAAATTGATAAATCATCTTATTTCTCAAAAATTTTATTTAACCTCAACCAATAAATAAATAAAGTGTGGAAACATGCATGCATACATACCTTATGTACATTTATTAAACATACTCTCAGTGTACGTCTAGTCTCTGCATTTTTTTTATATCTGTTGTTTGGGTGACCCACCCACTCTGTTACCCAGGCTGGAGCTGGGAACCCCTTGTAGAGGAAAATAGAACCTGGAATAATCAAAACTATAAATTCAAAATTTACAAATATTTTTTGAGAGCATATTATTATCTGTGGACCACAGACTGTGGTAGGATAAAAGTGGAATGCCTTTTATTTACAAGTAAAATAATCAATTTTAATTTTATTTCTTATCATGAACAATTATGAAGCTTTGCAACAAAAATTTAAATACTATATTAAAGTACTAGTTTCATAACATAAGTTTTTAGCGCACGAGTACAAGCTTAGAAAACAAGCCGTGTGCTAAAAACGTGTTATGGAATAAGTGCTTTAATATAGTATTTGACTGCGCCTCTTAAAAAAAACACACTCTCGTGCACTAAAAACTAGGTTCGCGTAATATACTATTGGGGTTAGGCACGTATGGTTAAAATTTATAAAACATTAAAATTTCGAAAATTAAAAAAAAATGGCGAAGGCGCTTATTTCGTTGCACCCTGGGGAATGAGTCTACTAGATTTGATTTAGGTACGGCCCTGCCTCCTATTAAAAATTAGGTTACTAATTATGAGATAAAGTATGGCTTAATTTTTACCCATGCAGACAAATTGCACGAATAATAGGCGTATATTTAACGGGAAAGCAATAACTTACTAACCACGGGAAGCTAAAGTACGGCCGGAGTTTTAACCAGTGGATATTGTTTTAGATCCGAACCATGACCGGTATAGTGCAATACGTTGTAGTGCGAGGGGACCTTATTAAGGAGCTAAAATGGCCGGTGGGGGCTGTAATCGCGCAAGCTTGTCACGCTGTCACGGCCGTCACGCATCTCTATCATGACGACGAACATACGCAGCTGTATCTCAAAGATTTGGACAACATGCACAAAGTTGTTCTGGAGATTAAAAATGCTGAAGCTTTGGAGAAGCTGAAGCTTAAGCTGGAGGAGAATTCAGTGAGACATAAATTATGGGTAGAGCAACCGGAGAATATACCGACTTGTTTAGTTTCCAAGCCCTATCCGAAAGAAGAGATACAGCAATACTTTAAAAAATTGAAACTTTTTAATGCTTAATACTATTTTACTTTAAAACATAATAAAATAAATATTTAAAAATATATATATATATATCTGTTTTGTTTCTTGCTTTTTTTAACTCTAGCCCTGCTAAACTAGCAATATTACATAATAAAATTTACTATTTTAATACATACTTTAATCAAAGCAATACTTTTCTGTAAAGTTTATATTTACAACAAAAAAAAATAAAAAAAAACAACAAAAATAAACTAAAAAAAAACTAAAAAACAACGTTTAATTTATGTTTATTTAGTTTAGTTTAGGTTATTTAGGTTATATTAAGTTTACTTTAACATGTATTTAATTAAAGAAATAATAATAATAATACCTTGAAAAAAAAACAACGTTTCTAAAGGGGAGTCTTTGTACATATTTTCTGTCAAAAATATTAAAATCCAAATAAAAAAAAATCGACAGAATTTTTAAAAGTAAAAATATGTTCAATTATAATTATATAATAGCAAACTCCTTTTCAGGCTAGTCAGTACTATAATAAATAATAATAAATACGTGTTTTATTCGAAATGTAGTTGATGGTAGGGTTGATTGTCCAAAACTGCTATGTTCTGTAAACTTTAGTATTCCTATATTGCAGATTCGTGAATCAGTAAACACATTTTATATACATTTTTATTATAGGAATTATCTTATATACACACCATGAAATTCGGCTTTGAGGTTCATTAATGAGAACCCCACTTTAGATATTTTTATGAACTCGTCAAATAATTTTAAAAATAAGGTCAAAGACCATTTAAAGAGAATTGGTTGAGTTTAATATGTGATATTTGTTTGTATTTATTACATTTTTATATTATTTTTGTTTAAGTATATTTTAGAAATTTGTTATCTAATTTTAAGTTGGCATGTATTATTTTCATATGTAATTTTTTTTTTGTAATGGGGTTTTCCCGTCAATAAATAAATAAATAAAATAAAATAAATACCTAATGTTTTTATTCAATCCAAAAAAAAACACAAAATTTTACAGGGGACACATCTCAGTACAAAAAATGAGTGTTACAGTTACTTAATAAATCTATAGGGTTATCCCAGTAAATCGTGACATGACTGGCTTTAAATAAAATACAGATTATTATTAACTAGCTTAAAGCGTTAATAAGTTATCGTGTCCACAAGATTTCTCGGGCAGCACGACCGACGAATTCGCCGACCGACAATTTTTTTTTGCTCGAAATTGATTTATATCGACATAAAACGTCATAAAGAGAAAAAGTACGCAAACAAAATTGAAATTTTTTGCACGAATACAAGACTTCCAAATTTTTGAAAACATGGGAAAAAATGGACAACCACTGAAAGTGTACCAGTCAAAGTATTGCAATACATTTTTAAGTTAGTCATTTTATAATGCAAAAAAATATAGGATCTTTTAATATAACGTAAGCAACGAATTTCCTTGTAACGTAAGCAACAGATATTTCATCTTTTAATGCATAACTCGGCAATTGTTAAAGTTAAAAAAATATATATATTCCTGAATAGAACAGAAATTTAAAGATGCATGTACTTAGGTCAAAATCTATTTCACAAAATGTAACGTAAGCAACATTACATAAAATTATAAATATATGTTTTGTTACTTTGTTATTTACTAAAAATAAATATTATATTTAAATATTATGTTTTTAATATAATTGACAAATTTTATCATTTAAAAGTTAAAATAGGCTTAAGATGTAACGTAAGCAACGCTGGAATTACCCTATAGCTACCTAAAGCTTGCATAATTACCCTGGTTCATTTACAAATCTCACTTGATTTAAGAAATCCTTAAAATTTGCACATAAAGGCGCCATTCTCTGTTTTACATTTTTTTTTTGTAAGGTAGATTCCTATACAGATTAATAAGTTCTTGTTTTTTTTATTTCAGGCAATTAACTACACCGTCCAATTGTAAATACTTGAAACAATGGATCGCTCTTGGTAGGTAATAAGTTATTCATAAGTTATTAATGTGTTATTAATAAGATATTAATATCAAGTTGCCCTGGGTTTTACCAAACGTTGGATAAACGTTATTCTAACGTTGGGCCCTAACATTAGAGTCCTAACGAAATTTATACTTTAAAATCGCGTTAAAAATCACGTTTTTCTAACGTTAAATTTCTACTAGGGTAATAATAACAGTTTTATCGAATTTTGCATGTGTTTTTCTTAATATTTATTTAGTTATTAAAGCAATATTTTATATGCGTGAGTAAAATTAATTAATTGTGTATTTTAATGATTATTTAATGGTTTTACCAAAATTACAATAATTTAAGCTATATTATAATACTTTTATATAATATTTTGTGTTTTTTTTTTTGACAGACTAACCCAAAAAAGCTTACATATCGGCCCATTTTTCTCTAATTTTTAACCACTATTTTATTAGCTCATTTTTCCAGACATCCCCGTCGAAATATTGGGAGTGGAGGAACAAGATGTCTCGTCTGTCGCAGTTCTATACCATCGAGGTGGGAGACACGAAATTTACCATTTTAAAAAGATACCAGAATTTGAAACCCATTGGTTCTGGTGCACAAGGAATTGTATGGTAAGAATTTTTTTCTCCTTTATTGACTTTTTACTTTTTGTGCACGATTTTACTTTTTGTGCACTATTTTTTTTACTTTGTGTGCACTTTTTTTACTTTTTGTGCACGATTTTTACTTTTTGCGCACGATTTTTACTTTTTATGTACTTTTTGCTTTAGTGCTTATTTTAATTATACAGAACCTTTCAAAATCAATCTTCCAATTTTAAAACTTTATTATCTAAAAATAAAATAAGGTCTTTGTTTTCCGAAATTTCATATTTTTTTCCTACACAAGCTTTATCTCTTAAAATACATTAGTCAAAACTTGTAAAAATTGTAACAACATTAAACTTGTAATGGTCTTAGTAGAAAGTCTTATTTCTAAAAGCAAGTCTTTCTTTTGTTATTTTTCTAGATCTTTCCAGGGATATTTCTTTAATATCTTTTTGGAAAATCTGGAAAAGTCGGGGACACTATTATTTTTGTACAATTGTAGATGGCGCGTGTATTTAGTTAAAGGCATTTAATAAAGGCAGTGTAGTTTTTTTTAACTGTAATTCTTAGATGTTAGAATATAGGAATTGTAAACCCATTTTAAATCAAAGTATACTGAAAAAATGGCGTAGGGAAACGTAAAAATTAATGCTGCCAGCAAAATAATACTTTTCCTTAGGCTTTATTTTTAGAAAAAGAAAGAGCACTTTTTCCTATAGTTTTTCTTAGGCTTAAAGTGCACATTTTTCACTTATTATTTAGAAAATTAGTTGTAGTGGAGTCCTGTAACCAAAAATTTTTATGAATAAGGAAAAATCTCGTAATAGCGCGTTTTTTTTTCTAATTTATTCTAGACATCCAAAAGAGTCTGTAACTAGATTTTTTCCACCACGTTAAAGTGCAAACAAAAACCTACAATAAAAAAAAAGAATTTGTGTATATGATACTTTGCCCAAAAATAGCAAGCAAATCATAAAATTAAGCGCATGGACCGACTTAGGCAATATATAGGAGCCATAGGAGCCGAGAAAATAATACAACTAAAACGGAACCACGAAAAAATCATTTTTTTTAAGTAAAAAAAAGATGGCTTCCGCCCTGCACAGAATGGAAAAAATCAAGTTACTCTTTTGGATGCCTAGAACAAATTAAAAAAAAAACGCTCTTTTACCCGATTTTTACTATATATGACTCAACTATTGAAATTATTTACATTTGTTTTTTTTTATTTTAGTTAATATTTTTAGTTGGGCTAGACGTTTTGTATGTTTTTAATTTATTATTTATGTGTGGTGTTTGTTACTTGTTGTTTCACAAAATGTCGAACTCTGATCGTACCGACTTAGAGCGGTTCGTTTTTGGAGACACGGAATTTTTGGTGCCCCAAAGGTACGTGTCGCTGGAACCAAAAGGAGGCGGCGCGCAGGGGTTAGTTTGGTAAGTGGGAACCATTTGGCAGAGTCCCTGTATGATATTTAGTGATCTAGTTCTAACTAGAGTGCCTTAAGAAGCTACTTAATTGCTTAAAAACAATAAATTTATGAAATTATTCTTCATTTTAAATTTTTTATTCCTAGTCCCTCCCTCTAGTCTCTGTCATTAAATTTCATCTAGGTACTCTAGCACTTGGGTGCTCCATATAAAATGGAAGATAGTAATAAAGAACGAAAAGATTACATATTGTTTAAAAAAAACCTCGGCAATATTTAAAAACTCACAAACATTTTACTGCAATTATACATACTATTACTACTATTACTACTACTACTACTGTAAATTTTAACGCGCATGGTATTAGTCATTTGTAAAATTGCGGCAGATAATAGATTTCTATAGTACACGGAGTCCGCCTGCCAGTAGTGTCATATTGTAAAAATTTTGTGAACTATTAAACTTAGTCACCGTTGAACTCGTATATTTACAGAAATTTAGTGCAGTCTCTCTTTATTGCATTTTAAAAAGACCAAGATTTTTTTATTATTAAGTATTTTGGTTAATCTGAACTTCCATTTTTTATGAGACCCTGAAACATATGTGTTTTTTATTATGTAAAGGCACAGTTTTTAACCCTGCATGTTTTTTTTTTTGTAATTGATTAGGTTAACTTTTGTGTAATGTTAAGTTTGTAGATCAGATGTCTTAAATCTACTTAGGTTTGTAAAAACATAAAGCCATATTAGGTGCCATTCATATTACTTTAATTCGTAGCAGTTAATATAGGGTCAAGCTGTAAAATTAATCGGACATCCAAGTAGATACAAGACATCCTTGATGGATATTTAAAAAAATATGTTGTTAAAAAGACAATAACCTAAGTGAAAAGTAAGTTTTTCATAGCACGAGGCGTAATGCGAGAGCGCAAAATATTCAAATGAGCGTGAAAAGTAATTTCCTTTCAAACACGGTACACTATTTTTTCTACGAGAGTAAAACATGAAAAACGTATTTGTTTTTTTTTGTTTCAGCGCTGCCGTTGATACCGTAACACAAACAAATGTAGCCATAAAAAAACTCAGCCGGCCCTTTCAAAATGTGACACACGCTAAAAGAGCGTACAGGGAGTTTAAGTTGATGAAACTTGTCAACCACAAAAATGTAAGTTTGGGGAAATCTTAAACCTAATAAGAAAATTTACTCACTATCTTTTAATTTATTAAAAATCGATCATTTTTTCAAGTGGAACTGTGTCAAGTGGAAAATCTGGCAACATTTTCACGTGACAAATGATCTATTTGTGTGAAACTAAATAACAGAAACGTGTAAAAAGTATAGTTTTGACCTGATATATTTTTTAATTGCAGATCATTGGACTTTTAAACGCATTTACTCCACAAAGGTCGCTCGACGAGTTCCAAGACGTATACTTGGTGATGGAGCTGATGGACGCCAATCTGTGTCAAGTGATCCAAATGGACTTGGACCACGAGAGGATGAGCTATTTGTTGTATCAAATGCTGTGCGGAATTAAGCATCTACATTCTGCTGGTATCATACATAGGGTAAGTAAGGGGAACTTTAACCCTATATTGAACATAATTTTCCTACCCAACAGCACGGTTTTATTCCCAAGAAATCTGTGGTCAGCAATTTGCTAAATTGTATCTGCGACTGGACAACTGAATTGGACAGTAACAACCCCATTGATGTCATATATCTGGACTTCGAAAAGGCTTTCGACAAAGTACCCAAAAAAAGACTACTTTACAAGATAAAACACAATGGGATCCGTGGTAAACTTCTGGACTTCGTTAATGCCTTTTTGTCTTCCAGAAAATTCAGGGTACTTATTGGGGATGTATTTAGCAACTACAAAGACGTACTTAGCGGGGTTCCCCAAGGATCCGTGCTTGGGCCCCTTCTTTTCTTAATATATATAGCCGACATTGTAAGCCATGTCGAGTCAACCAGCTCACAGTACGCCGATGACATGAAGTTTTATGCCAATCCATACATATATCATGATCAACTCCAACGTGACTTAAATAACATCTTTATGTGGAGCAAATCGTGGCTTCTTCCTTTAAATATATCCAAATGTTGCGTACTTCACATTGGTAAGAATAACCCCCGGTACAACTATACAATAAACAATGCTCAACTTATGGTTACTGAATCACAAGAGGATCTTGGTGTCACAATAAACTCAAATCTCTCGTGGTCCGAACACATATCTAAGATCGTGAAAAAAGCGAACTCTACCTCATTTCTTTTAAATAAAACGTTTATAAATAAAGACATACGAGTGCGGTCAAGACTGTTTAAAACTTTTGTCCGCCCTATTTTAGAATTCGCGAACTCAGTTTGGTTTCCTGTGTTAGTGCGTGACAAGACAGCGCTCGAAGACGTCCAGCGGAGATTCACCCGATATTCATATGGACAAAATCGCCCTTCGTTCGAACACCGCCTAAGACTCTATAAGCTTCCATCAATAAACGATCGTTATTTGCGGGGCGATATGATCTGCACCTTCAACTCAATTAATATTCAATCCTCTTTAACCCACCTGTTCAAACTAGCAGAGGATGATCGACTTCGTGGCCACTCCAAGAAGCTAAAGAGACCTACCTTTAGAACCACGTACAAAGAATTCACCCTGCCTGTCCGTGTGTTCCACAAATGGAACTCACTTCCTGAAGAAGTTGTGTCTGCCAGTAACTCCAACATTTTTAAAATCAGATATGATAATTTCGTATTGTAAAATTAGGTCAAATGAGTATTATAGGTTTTAAACCTTCACTCATATTTTTTCGTAATAATAATAATAATAAAAAAAATAATAATTTTATTTTTATATAAAAAAGATTAACCCGACGATTAACCTTATATTTATGTGTCAAGTATTTAAATTAGATGCCCCAACCCGCTCAAATAAATCTCTTATACTGCTGGCCTAATTTTTGAGTTAAAAAATAAAAATTGTATGTTCATTTTACCAAAAAAAAATCATTATAGTAGAATATATATGGTAGAACGATTACATTTGAAACAGATTAATGTTAGACAGGAGCTTAATTAAATTTTATTAAATTAAGTACATAGTAAAAGTTCTGATTGGACTGGTGCCAATTTACCTTGAATTATATATACCAGAAAAAAGTTCTCTGCTAAAAAAAAATTATAATGACATCCATTAGGGGTCGTCCATAAAATACGTCACGCAAATTGACCAACATTCATACACTTCATACCCCGTTTCTCGCATTATTGAAGGTTGTAGAGAGTTCATGTTTTGGCTACCCAAATAGGGGGTGTGTTAAGGGGGGTAGCCAAAATATAAAATCTCTACAGCCTTTAATAACGCGAACCATGAAGTGTATGAATTTTGGTACAATTTGCGTTACTTAATACTTGAACGTTCCCTTATAACATGTTAACAGGCTTTTCTTTTTTTACAGGACCTCAAACCCAGCAACATAGTAGTAAAATCAGACTGTACGTTAAAAATATTAGACTTCGGCCTGGCCCGTACAGCCGGTACCACTTTTATGATGACCCCATACGTGGTCACGAGGTACTACCGCGCCCCCGAAGTGATTCTGGGTATGGGCTACACCGAGAATGTGGATATCTGGTCCGTGGGCTGTATCATGGGGGAGATGATCAGAGGGGGGGTACTCTTCCCTGGGACGGATCATATTGACCAGTGGAATAAAATTATAGGTGAGTTATTTATTTTTGAATTGGACAATCATTGGGAAAAGATCAGGCAACTATTGTGCAATCATTAGACAATCATTTTGCAATCATTAGATAATTGTTGGTAAGTCATTCAACAATCATTTTAAATCTTCGTAAAATCTTTAGGCATTCTTTGAATAATCACTTAACAATCTTTGTACAATCTTTATACAGTCATTGTACAATCTTTGTACAGTCATTGTACAATCTTTGTACAGTCATTGTACAATCTTTGTTCAGTCATTGTACAATTTTTGTACAGTCATTATACAATTTTTGTACAGTCATTGTACAATCATTCTACAAAAATGATTGTCTAATTATTGTACAATGATGGTACAAAGAATGTCCAATGATTGTACAAAGATTGTTCATAATTGTACAATGATATGATTGTACAAAGATTGTTATGGACATCCTTTATACAATCATTGAACAATCATTGTACAAGCATGGTTGTATAATGATTATAAAATGATTGTACAAGACATGTCCAATGATTGTACAAAGATTTTTATGGTCATCCTTTATACAATTATTGTACAATGATTAAATCTTTGTACAGTCTTTAGGCAATCTTTGTATAGTCATTAAACAATCTTTGTACAATCATTGTGCAATCATTGCACAATTATTATATTGTTGCAATAATTAAACAGTCATTGTACAATCATTGTACTACCATGATTGTCTAATGATTGTACAAAGAATGTCCAATGATTGCAAAAAGAATGTCCAATTGTACAAATATTATTTAAAATTGTACAATCTGTGTAAAAAGATTGTACAATTATTGTACAAGCATTTTACAGTTATTGTACAATTATGGACAATCTTGTGTACGATTTTCAGGAAAATATCAATACTCGCTTGATATGATGTCCGTGTCATGATGAATATGTCTGTATGTATGTATGTATTTTTTCAGAACAACTGGGAACACCTTCCCAACAATTCATGGCCCGTCTTCAGCCCACCGTTCGGAATTACGTGGAAAACCGACCCAGGTTTCCCGGATTTTCCTTCGAAAAACTTTTCCCGGACGTTTTGTTCCCCTCTGACAGTAACGAGCATAACCGGCTAAAAGCCAGCCAAGCCAGAGATTTGCTGTCCAAAATGTTGGTGATCGACCCCCACAGTAGGATATCTGTGGACGACGCGCTTTTGCATCCCTATATTAACGTTTGGTATGATGAGCAGGAGGTCAACGCGGTAAGTGACAACTTAACAAAAAAAAATTTTTTAACAGGGGTTTTGATTGCAAACCTAAAATACATGTAAAAGTCTGGACTTTTAGCTGATCATGGAAATAGTTATTTATGGTACTAGTGGGTAAAGTAAGATATTGCCCATGAGAAAATTAACCTGCGAGGCGTCAGCCAAGCAGGTTAATTTTCGAGAGGGCAATATCGGTTTACCCATGAGTGCCATGCAAGGTTTTATCCAATAAATAGCTTAGAAATTCATATTTTTATTAAAAATTTTAATGACATTTACAAGAAAATAATTTGACAAGTGACAGTTGAGTGGGTAAAATAAATAATTATCCACTCAATAAAGTAAAAGCCACGCGGGGGTTATTATTGAGTTTATCTATTTAAAATAAAGCTGGTAATTCTCTTATTATCTGTATGTATTGGATAAAGAAAATTTAACTAATGAAAGAACAATGTTGAAAATAGGCCGTTTTTCCTATAGATTTGGACATGCTGAACACGATTTCGGAATTTAAAATTACAGAGAAGGGGAGCCAAAATACGAAATCTCTGCATCCTTAATTAACGCGAGAAACGGGGTATGAAGTGTATGAATTTTGGTCAATTTGCATGACGTATTTTATGGACGACCCCTTATCAGATTTACTTTCAGCGACCTCAAAAAGCCCATAATACCAATTTTCACGAAAACTACCCCCCGCCTCTCAGTGAAATTAGAAAAATTTTATGGGCAGGTAAAAGTAGGGTAATTTAGTTAGTAGGGGAATTTTGGTTGTCAAGAAAGAGCCAATGAATTTAGCTAAAAGTCAGAATTAATCTAGTCAGTGAGTTCAGTTAAAAGTCAGGGAAAAGTCAGAAAATTTAGTTATTCTGAGAATTTAGCTAAAAGTCGGGGAATTTACTATAGCTAGTCGAGACAAAGTCAGGTAATGGCTAGTCAAAGATTTTATATAGGAAAAACTAAGAAAATTTAGCAGTAAACTAGATGAAACGTTGCAAGCACCCTGTCAAAGCATCGGCACTATTGTACACTAGAGCCATCTAGTTTGCAAATTTCAAACTAGGTGTTTAGTTTGATTTTAAATTTTGTATCTTTAAAACATCATATTCTAGCAAAAAACTGTATATAACATTTTTTATAGGGCTTAAAAAGAGCTTTTATTTAAAATACAATTTTTTGAAATCGGGTTATAAATATGTGAGATATGCTAAAAAAAAACCTTTTACTGCTTTAAACGCCAATATCTCGAAAACAATGCGTTTTAGGAAAACGTTGTTTATAACATTTTTTGACCAATTTAAAATTATCTTTTATATAAGTGCTAAATTAACCAAATACAATAATAATTGCCTTAATTATAAACAAAAAACGTTAAAAATAGGAGATTTACCCTATTTTTACCCCCTTACCCCCAATCGTTTAGCCCAAAATCTAATCAGCTCTTCGGAATACGATAAGAAACAATATGCAAAAAACCGCAAGTCGATATCTCGTGTAGAAATGGAGTTAGAGAGTTTACACCCAGACAGACAGACGGACGCAAATTTTTTTTACTGATTTCGACTCAGAATGGTCTAAAACGTCGAGAAATGTGAAATGTCAAAGATTTTGACTTTTCGGCGAAGATTTCAATACATCGGCACTCTTAGTAGCACTAAGTGCCGATGTAAAAGTGTAAAGGAATTTAACTTTTTTTTTAATAAAATTCAGCATATTCATTTAAATTTTGTTTCAGCCTGCCCCAGGTCCATACGACCACAGCGTAGACGAGCGCGAGCACACAGTCGAGCAATGGAAGGAGCTCATTTACCAGGAGGTCATGGAGTACGAGAGTTCCCACGGGAGGGCCACCTCGAGCAGTCAACCTAGTCCAGCTACAAATTCGAACGAACCCAACGGTACTGAACCCATTCGGTAGAGATTGGTGTAAAGTTGTTGAGCGGAAAAAAGGTTTTTGGACGATAACTCGCTTACTCTTTGTCCTACAATAAAAAAATATTAACAATTTTTGAAGCTTATTACATTCCCTACAAAACAGTATTTTTATTTTTTCTTTATAGTTTTTTTTTTCGGACATATAGCCCTTCAAATTTGGTCATCTTTGAATAAGACTAAAACATGCTATAACTCTTGAACGCCTTGATACAAATACATTAAATTTTGTGGACAGTGAGCCTAAATGCTAAATAATATTCTTTCGAAATTTAAAGTTTTTATATTAAATAGTTTTAAAGTTGGAGCGATTTTAGTAAATAAAATTTAAACGGTTTAATGCAGAGACTTAAAATTTATTTCAAAGTTATTTCAAAGTTAGGAAATTTTGATCTAGTCTGCAGAACTGTGTTCATCTTGTTTTGTATGCATGTTTCTCAAACTATTTATCTTACGAAAAATATGTATAAAACCTTTTTTGTAGAGAATTTTATAAGCTTAAAATTGTTAATATTTTGTTGTTCGTTTAAAAACAAGCGAGTTATCGCGAAAAATAACTGACGAACCCTTTTCTCTATTTGGTGGGGAAAAAACTTCTATAAATATATCTAAGTATACTTACAAAAAAATAATCCAAGGTCCAGAGGAGGATGCAATATAAATTTCGTTCGAAACCAAGTTTTATTTTTTGTAAATTTCAGTATTTAATGATAAAAAAACAAAAACGTAAAACGGAAGCTAAGAATTTAAAAAACCTTATTACACTTCTTGGAGCAATAATATTTTCGCCTTAAATTTGAAACAATGCTTTTTGCTAAAAAGTTTTTTTTAATCTGTACATAATTTATTTATTAAATTTTACGCCATATTTGGCATTTTTTTACTTTATCGTATTTTTTAGCTAAGTGAGAGTAAGGTCACCTTTTAGCATGTCGATTTTTATATTTATTCTTTTTTTAACGTTGGTGGAAAAAGTATTGTGCATAACACGTGAGAAATTGTATTTTAATACTCGGCGTGTTGTTAAGTTGGTGTGTGGTAGAAGTATAAGGTAGATGGGGGTAACTAACTAGTTTGTATGACAAAGAAACATTAATTGAATGTGTATGATAATTTTCCGTTAGATGTCGCCACAATATAAACATTTAGAAGTCAAATCCAGAGTTGTTACTTCCCCTGTGTGACATTTACCCCGTTATTAGGTTTACCCCCGTTTACCCTATCAGTAGATATTAGGAATATGGTAAAAAGCATTGTTTTATTTTATTGTCATATTTTTGTTGCCCTTGGCAAAACTACAGTTGTTTAAAAAGAGAGAAAAATGGAAAAAAATATACATTTTTTCTTTACGGTTTTGGACTTTTAATAAAATTTTAAAGGAAAGTAACAATCAATTGACTTAAGTCATAAAAACATGTGTATAAATAAAAATTTGACGTAATTGTAACCTCAAAAATTCAAGTTAAAAAAGCAGTTTTCGATTTTTTTTACAAAAACCTGTAGTTTTGGAAAATAAGGCGTTTTAAAAACATACAAAGTCTGTTACTGTCGTCCATATCTTATAAAAGATACGTCGTTTGGAAACGGAAACCCTGGTAGAAATATAACGTTGTAGCTATGTTATTTTGTGACGTGTAAGCGATGTCATTTGGAAACATTGTTGCAACATTGTAGCAATGGTATTTTGCGACGTTTATGCGATGCTATTTTGTAACATCTTGTAACGTTGTTTTGTTCATATGATGTTGTTTTGTAACGTTGGTGCGATGTTATAGAATACCATTTGCCAATGTTTTTTTTCTGCTAGGGTAGTTTAGTCGACCTGGTTAAGTAAAATTACGGAAATTTTTTAAAATAACCGGAAGTATCGGATTTTTTATTGTAAAAATTAAAAGAAGTTAACATTAAACTAGATCTGGCATAAAAAAGATAACAGTATTTTTTTAAGTCCATTTTAACATTTTACAACGGCACTTAGTACTACTAAGAGTGCCCATGTGGGTGAAATCTTGTCCGAAAAGTCAAAATCTTTGACCATTTTTTTTTCACATTTTTCGACGTTTTAGACCGTCCTGAGTGGAAATCAGTAAAAAAATTGCGTCCGTCTGTCTGTCTGGGTGTAAACTCGCTAACTCCATTTCTACAAAAGATATCGACAAGCGGTTTGTTTCTTATCATATTTCGAAGAGCTGATTAAATTTTGGGGGTAAACGATTGGGGGTAAGAATGGGGTAAAACTCCTATTTTTAGCGTTTTTTTGGTTATAACTAAGGCAATTATTATTGTATTTTATTAATTTAGTACTTATATGAAAGATTTTTTTAAATTACTCAAAAAATGTAATAAACTATTTTTTCCTAAAATACATTGTTTTCGGGATATTAGCGTTTAACGCAGTAAAATGTTTTTTCAGCATAACTCACTTATTCATAAACCGATTTTAAAAAAATATAATTCAAATGAAAGCTCTTTTAAAGCCCTACAAAAAATGTTATATGCAGTTTTTGCTAGAATATAACGTTTTGGAGATACAGACTTTCAAACTTTAATAAATTATGCAACTCGCAGATGTATTAATGGTTGCTTATTCACACAACTTTTTATTTCGTAACGTTTCAAATTAGTGGCCTTGTTTTGACAAGGTGCTTGAAACTGTTCAGCTGTTTTTTCCAGAAAATATCTCAGAAGAACTCTAAAATACTTAAACCTGATAAAAAACAAGCTGGATGGTAAGTAAACCTTTACGTGACTTTTATATTTCTATGAAAAATCCGTTATTTTGAATTAATTTTTTAACTACCCCGCATTTTTACTTAATCAGCCCATTTTAATTTAATGTTTTAAAAACAAAAAAACACAATTTTTGAATTGTATAAAAATGGCAGCATAACATCCCTACTCCTTATTTCCCTACTCTGTAACATCTCTACTCCCCTATATCGCTACTCCGTAGTTAGGGAGTAGGAATATTGAGAGTGGGGATGTTTTTCTGCCAAAAAAACATAAAATGTAAAATATTATAATAAGTAATGTCGCTGTTAACCAAAGTAGAGTTAAGGCGACAAATTTCAAAAATAAATCATTGAACTCAAGTTAAGTTTGATATTAGTCAATAACTGATTTTTGTAATAAGATTCAATGCAAATTACTAATAATAAATTAAATTACAGATTATTTACGATTTTATTTTTTTTCCATGGGAAATAAATTTGCTTAAGCAAATCCCGTCCTCTCTAGTTTGAACTAAGGGAACGTTCAAGTTTTACGTAACGCAAATTGTACTAAAATTCATACACTTCATACCCCGGTTCTCGCGTTATTATAGATTATAGAGATTTCATATTTTGGCTACCCCCCCTAACGGGGGTTGTGTTAGGGGGGGTAGCCAAAATATGAAATCTCTACAGCCTTGAATAACGCGAGAACCGAGGTATGAAGTGTATGAATTTTGGTACATTTTGCGTTACGTAATACTTGAACGTTCCCAGACCAGCTTAGCTCTATCAGTTTTGTTTTTATTAATTTGCATCAAGAACCAAAAATAAAAAAGATTATAAAGTCAAAAACAAAGATTTTAATACTGGGTGGTGATAATACATTAAAAACCGAGAAAGAAAATTCTATACACCATGCCTTTAAAAATAGGACATAACTTCATTAGGAATGATTTTTGGACCAAGGTGTATAGATTTTTTTCTCGGTTTTTAATGTAATATCACCACCCAGTATTAAAATATTTGTTTTTGACCGACTCGTTTTTGTCTTGGTTGAATAAAAAATAGTGTATGATTCACGGACGAAAACTGTTTTTAGGGCGTCCTTTTATAATAAACTACTATTTTTGTGAGTGTAAGTCAGAATCAGGTTTCAAAATTAAAAGGCTAAAACTTCCTCCTATATACAAATATTCTTTTATTGAATAGAAAAATATCCTATAAATTAAATAATTCATTTATTAAAAGCTCGTTTCGTTTTTTATCCAACTAGCTTTCATTTGTTTATTTTCTACTATCTCTTCATACTTTTTAAATAAATGGAAACTTTGACAAAAACATATGGAAGCTACCTGGTTAAAGAATAAAACGAGTTGAACTTATTATTATTTTCTATCCGACTAGCTTTCATTTATTTTTTTAAATTTTAAATACATAAAATGAGAGAGGAAGAGACAAAAACGGATGAAAGATACCCGGATAAAAAATAAATCTGACTTATTATACACTATGGTGATAGTTTGAATTGGTATTTAACCCATGTGTCAATAACCAGGTATTATAGAACTAGTGTCATAATAATACTATTTATTGTCTTTTTTAGAAATTATATCTAAAGTCGCTTCAACTAGCGGCGATTCTGGGAAGTTTCCCTATTTAGTTACAAATCCAGGTTAATTTAAGACGTCCTTGGCTTTCAGACTGTGAAAAGCAAACGGTATCTCACACTTTAAAATTGATGCTATTTGATTCTAAACATTTAAGTTAAAATATTTAGCTATACAAGGTATCTTGCGGTAGATAAATCACTCGATTTGTGGCGTTATTAACAAAGATATCAAAATGAAATTTTAACCAAAGTGTGATCACCGTTTTCTTTTATTTCAAGTATTTTTTCAGTATACGCCCACCAAACCATTTATGTTTATTTTTTTAATAATTTCTAATATTTGGGTATTGACATATGAGTTAAAAAATCCCTAAACTTAAAATGGTAATCATAGAGATTTTTTTTTTCGGTAAAAAATCTAGTAAAATCTGGGCATAATAAATGATTTTTCTAATGAAATGCGGTAAAAATTCGTCAATTCACGGTACAAAAATAATCGAGTATTATTATGTCCCGAATTTTAAAGGTATTTTTTACTAAAAAAAGAATGTTTTGCGTGCAAATTGTGAAAAATGGCATCGGAAAAATATCTTAGGGGTTGCACCGGCAAATGCAACAGGAGGGGAATAGGAACCAGTCCATAAAGATGCCTTTGCAGTCGTTGTCTGGGTCGTAGGCCAGGAGGCGGTGCCATTTGTATTTTTGCTCACAGCCGCAGTCGCCGGAACATCTATTAGTCCTGACTTTTCTGAAATAAAATTAATTGATGAATAATAGTGCAGGATATGTGAGAAGAAAACAAAGAGCTTTGGATAAGAGACTTATGTTCTAAATATGCAGTCTTTTGCTCGAAGCATTCTCGAGTTCTTTACGTACCAATAAAAAATATTTTTAAAACTAAAAAGTGTTAATAATAATGAACAAACCAGCTCACGCACCTCAAGTAAGTTAATTTTAAATTTAAGTTATACAAAATTTTAAAGTACAAATTTTATATATTTAGGTACACCATGGTTAACGGGACAAAGATATAGCTAAAAGTTAAAAAGAAAAATATTAGGAACTCTGGAGAAAATCACGTGGAAGAAACTTTTAGAGAGTGGGAGAAAATTATAACATGCTCAAGAATGAAGAAGAAGAAAAATGTGGGTAAGGTTTTTACTGTTTTTTACGTTATAACGTAGGTAGCAAGGGATGTTATATTACAAGAAATTAACATCACTTTTGGGTGTATTTTTAAGCTAAATCATAACATCACATAATATTGAAAAATAACATGTATTTAACATCACATTTGCAACGTAACACGTGTGACGTGACAACCATGTTATTAATTAACAAATATTTAGCAACGCTGTGAATATATCGCATGTCACATATTAACGTGGCTTTCACGTGAATGTCATGTTATTTTGCTTCTCACCGACGTTCGAAGCAAAAAAATCGATATAAGATGATGTTGATAGAGTAAATTATTATAAGGAAATTGTATACATTATACGATTTCCAATGGATAGGGGGCTCTGCCGGGCTTCTCAAGACCACGGACACGGATTAAAGGAATATATTCTCCGCTTAATCTGCAATTTCGTATTTAGAATCTATCTGTTTCAATCTGTGATTGTTTTAATTACTGATTGATTTTAAATCCGATTTTTTTATAGGGTGATAGCGTTTTTAATGGTTTTAATTTAGAAAAAGCTAGAATATTATTTAAATATTAAAGTACCAGTAACGGCATCCATAAGATATTAGATATAACAGGAATTTTGATTTATGATGTCACAAACACGTTATTTTCGGGATGTCATTGTGTGATGTTATTAGGGGCGGACTTAGGACATCCCCACCATGCTACATTCTTGTTAAATGAGACTACAATCTTAACATCACATGTCACATATTAACGTGACTTTCACGTGAATGTCATGTTATTTTGCTACCTATATATAGAATGTCTACAATGAGATTTCGTTAAGTACCGTATTTAAGGGGTCTTTCTACCTTCAAATTTTAAAAATATTAAGGTAGAAAGACCCAACAACATTATATTTTCCTGTAACAACTTGTATTTAATAACTAAACTAATAAAATCTTAGTGTAGAAAATGGAAATAATACTTACGCGCAAGTTTCTTGGTGTATGGCCTGCTCAAAATGTTGTGTATTGACGATGGCTCTGACTTTTCCAGCCGAGTTCGATGCCCAATAGGGGGTCACGATTTCAACTTTGCTTTCACAAGCATCCACTCTAAAAAAGGAAGAAAATAATTTAGAAATTTAGGAAATTGTACAACAGAGAAAAACACAATATTAATATTTAATAATAACTGTGGAAAAACCTTACACACATAAACAGATCACAAACAACGACAATAACATCCGCCATTAAAGTCACGAAAAACGCAGTAAATTTATTATGATGAAGGGAAAGCCAACGTACGATATCCCAGGGACATCCGAAAAGACTTTCACGGGATGTCCCTGGGATGTACAAAAGACATACTGTATATCCTTGGGATATACGGGCAGTATATCCTCAGGACATACCTTTCGGGATATCCTTGGGATATACGACTAATATCCCGGGACATACGATATTGAGAGGACATTGAGAGGATAACCGGGGGATAGTCTGGTTAGAGGTTGATCCAGAAATAATTTACAAAATTTTAAGGGGTGATTCTAGGTCCAAAAATATGAATCGCCCTGCAGTATTGAAATTTTTTTATGTGCATTTTTTAGTTCCGATTTTTGAACGTGAAATTGCCTCTTTAATTGCAATTTTCTCGAAAACGGTTGGCCCTACGGTGTTGCATAAAGTACCTTTTTTATGTATTTTTAATCAAAGATTAATATTTTATTGAGAAAATATCAAAAAATCTACAGATAAAAAAGTTTGGGGCAAAAAGGTGACATCGTCCCCCCATTTTGCAAGTCCCTGGTTAAAATTACTAAATAAAAGTTACATAAAAGGATAGCCTTTATCAGTGTTAAGGCTTGTGCAAAAATTCGTTAGGGTTCCAGAGATATTAAATAAAAACTACTTTTCAGATGTACCCTTAGGAGGGTCGTAGCTCCCTTAGGGCTCATTTCCGGACCAACCTTTATACTAACTTTTTTCTTAATTACCCTGTATAATTGACCTTATTTTTTTTGCCGGTGTTATTTACCTGCCATTTCCAGAATGCTTCTTAAAATTTTGCCTAGTGTTTCTAACTTTGTTTAAAAAGGAATCCGTTTTGGGCCCCGGATCGAAATGCAAGTCCGGGACTCCGGGCTTCGTCGATCTTTTGTATTTTCGCCCGAAGTTTTCCGGGGGACTGGGCTCCACGTCCTCTGGCGGCATCATGTCGAACTCGCCGTACATTCGCTTCATCAGCGCCTTATTCTCGTCTATAAATAATTCTATACGATCTCTGAAAAAGAAATACTGTTAACAAAAAAAAAAATAACAAAAAATCTAAGCCGAAGATTTTCGACATAAAAACTAAGAAATCTTACTAAAAAACCCTAAATAATGTCTTTTTATTTAGGTAATTCTTGCACGAACTCTTACGGTAAGGTTACCTTTACCCACTCGATTTTTGTAAAAAAAAAACGATCCGAGCCGTGAACTTTGGATGAGGAATATATGGTCAAAATTTTATGTCTTTAGCTCAAAATTATCTCGAATTATCGGGGTCAAAATTTTTCTGAGATAGATTTTTTTTTGCGAAAATCGCCTTGCTTATAAAACACGAAGAAGCATAAAATAGTGCTCCCAACAAAAGAATACTTTCCCCCATAGTTATATAAAAAAAAATTAAAAAAAATAATGAAAAAATTGGATGTTTTAAATTTAAGCATTAATTATTTCTTAAAATGGTCAAACATTGAGTTTATAAATAAACTATTTATAAAAAGTGCAGAGTATTAATAATTTGACATTTACATAAAAAATAAGGTTTTTTTCCAAGTAAAAGTTTCTAATAAGTGAACTATTTATGAATTCGAAGGATTTCTCATAAATATATTAATCGATTATAATTCATCACACTATTCACAGCGCTCAAGTGCTAGAATAGTATATTCTATAACTAGTATGGAATAGACAATATTCCCGCGAGCGCGAAATGACTATTCCATACGTTTTGTAGACTACTTTTTCTTCGACTGCAAATATGTAACACTGTATGGCTTTAAACTGCGGACAAGGTTAAAAACAATGTTTTTTGTGACTCGACATTGTAAATGCAACAAAACATATATTTTTAAATAAAGCAATTAATGTTATTTAATAATTTTATTAAATCAGTACTTAAAAAAGATTTTTATTTAATTTTAGCACATATTTACAAATTATAATGCAAAAATTGAAGGTTATGTCAGATTGTTGTGACAGATATCAGGTTTAAATATTTAACAATAGATGGAGCAGTTTTAATTTTTTGAACTAAATTGATAAAAATCTGGTCAAATATTAAGAAAAACTAATAAACTTTATGTAATTTTAACGCAAAACTTTAATTTGCATTAAATTATTCAATATTTCATGGTAAAATAAACATATTTTTGCTAATTTTGCTACAGTTTTCTTTACTTTTATAAACAAGAGATGACACTACATGTACTCATTCTAACACTTGATACGGAATATTCATACCGTATCTAGAGCTAGAATGGATTCATTCTGTGTTTGAAAAGTGTGTGTATTTGCTTACATTCTAAAGCAGTCGTAGAAAAAAGTATAATACGGTACTTTGGACTTTTTCAAAATCCCCAAAAAACGTCATTGACAAAAAATTCTTGGATACAAATGTGTTTCGTAAAAAAATAAGAAACTTTAAAAATGTCCGTCTGTCACGTTACGTTTTTTGTAAGCACGATAACTCAAGAACGAATTATCCTTCCGACTTGAAATTTTCAGGAAAAATCAAAATCTATGAGAGGAAGAACCCTATTGTTTTTAAAAATACGTCCTTTAAAAACAATAAAGTTATGAGGGTTAAACTTAAAAAAAGGACGAAAGAAAAGTTGGACTGACTTTTTTCTGAAAAAATTATCATATTGCAAGAATAAACAGTAAAAAAGTTATAGGGGGCGCAATTTTACAAAAATTTATAAAAAATGGAAGGGAAAGTTCGATACACACCAAATAAATAAGGAACAAATCTAATTTATAAACAAAACAGTTATATGGGGTCATATAAAAATTACATACGTGCACGAGATCAAAGCAATTATATTTTGAGAAGTATATCGAGAGATAACGCAATATACTACCCACTGTAAAGAGTATGTTATGGAATGCGGAGCATTACATATCTTCACGGCTTGTTGAAATTTATAGCACCGACATTTAAAAGAGACTCATCGATGCGTAATTAAAGTGTGCAGAATTAAACGGATAAAAACGGATAAAAATAGATAAACAACTGAATTACACGGTTTTTGCGCGAGCGATATTTGCAAGGACGATTTTAATGTTTTATTAATATATATTTTTATTATTTTAATAACAATTATTATTAAAATTATACATTATTTTTATTAAAATATATCATTGAAATTTCAATAATATTAATACTCTTAAAGGAAGGATATAAGAGAAATGATGATGATGAAATCCAGATGTGATCATGCAAAATTTTGCATAGTTATGCATAATCATACAAAAACTTTGTCATACATGGCCAGATATTGTGCGCCTTCGCCAAAATTTAAAATTTAATGCACGATCATATTTAGTTCATATCATCCGATACATAGGTCTATGTATACCCAATAGGTATTATCATATATAACTATGTAGGATCATACCGCATCAAAATTAATACATGGTCAAAATTCAGACATGATCATACATACATATGCATAATTATACTTAATTTTAGGTAAAATTAGACATAATAATGCGCAATCAAAAACCTTTTTTCCGGAAAGTCAATAGACCTAACGAAATTGGAAACTTAGTTTGACATTATTGTGCAGAAATATAATGATTTTTTTTTCTTTTCTGATCGCTCAAAAGTAATAGTTATTTATGGTACTAGTGTTACCCACTATCTTACTTTACCAGTAAGATATTGCCCTTGAGAAAATTAACCTGGGAGCCGTCAGCCAAGCAGGTTAATTTTCGAGAGGGCAATATCGGTTTACCCATACAAAGTTTTATCCAATAAATAGCTTAGGAATTCATATTTTTATTAAAAATTTTAATGACATTTACAAGAAAATAATTTGACAAGTGACAGTTGAGTGGGTAAAATAAATAATTATCCACTCAATAAAGTAAAAGCCACGCGGGGGTTATTATTGAGTTTATCTATTTAAAATAAAGCTGGTAATTGTCTTAGTATCTGTATGTATTGGATAAAAACTATTTATTTATTTTATTTATTTATTACTTTATTTTAGCATTTTATACATTCATGGAGAGCTCTAGATAAGCTTTTGGCTTGTGCTAGTGTCTATTAATTTTAAGAAAAAAAAATGTTCAAAATCTTGACAATAATCATATATTATATATTGTTATATTATATTTTCTCAGACATAAAATGCATAGAATAGACAAGTATAGCCTTTAAAAGTATATTCTACTATAGCCTTTGGAAGAGAAACTAATATAAATATGTCCAAGTTTCTTGTTTGTCACCGGAAAGAAATGTCTTGTATAATAAAATAATTTCCATTATAAAAGTTATTCCAGAGCCACGTGTGGCCACGTGCGGACTCAAATTATGGAATTTCCTTTAAGGAAAATGGACATTTGCATTTCCACTGCAGTTGCGATTAATTTCCCTTAACGTATTTATTTATTTCCACAGAAACACATTTCCAATTTATAAATTAAATAGGTTTAAATCCAGCGTGTTTCCCAACATTAGTCACAATTTTATCTTTATCAGTTCTAAGACCGGTTTGAGGTAGCTCTTTATCCCACCCTTTCCCTAGACAATTCTTTCATTTCCCTAAAATTTCTACACTCTACACAGTTCACTATTTGTGAGCAGTATTCCCATCTAGGCCTGCCTACCCGTATTCTTACACCCAGCTCGCTCTCCAGAATATCTCATGTCTTAGTATGTGACCCACCAATGGCGATTTCTCCCGTTAGATTAGACAGGGACAAAAGTTCTACCCAAAAAGGATAGAAGACATACATACACTCCCACTTCCACCCAACCAAACAAATTCTGTATTTGTTCTTTGTTGAACAAATACAATATTTACTTGGCCGGGCAAAAAGTGCAACTATATTATTTTTGTTAAAGAAATTACTGGCGCCATCTAAATTTTAGTAGAATTATCTTATTCTACAGATTCACATTAGCTATGTTCGTTCGTACCGCTCAGTGCTACACTTTCCGGCCAACCAAATAAATACTGTATTTGTTGTATGAAAAACAAATAGAGTATTTATTTGGTTGGCTGGAAAGTATAGCACAAATGAGATAGAGATAGGGTAGACGTCTTTTGTTTCATAATTCTAGTTGTAGAGAGCTCCATTGAACTCTTCTCCAAAAGACACGATTTTCCCCAACTCGTAAAAAAAAAATGTTCAAGCATTTTCTCCACGTAGTTTAAGTTTTTTTAAATTAATTTTTGTTTACAAGTTCTTAAAAAATGCCACTTTCACGCACTTTAAAGGATGTCAATTGTCTGTTAATTTGTTACTTTGATAACTTGAGAACGGTTTGAGCTAAATGCTTCAAATTTGGACCATATATTTCTGATCCAAAGTTCTCCGTAAGATTTGTGTTAAAAACATTTTTATTACTTGTTTTTACGTTTCTCGATGTTTTATATGCAAAAAAGTTCATTTCCACGAAAAAAGCAGTGTCTGTCGGTTTATCTTCCGCGGAAAAATGTGATCACTATCGAGATTACGATAATTCAAGAACGCTTTAAGATATAGACTTCAAATTTGGACAATATGTTCCTTATTTAAAGTATTTGGCTAGGAGATTGTTTCTGATAAAAATGGGAGGGGTGAGGCTTTGAAAGGGGGTTGAAACTATTACTTTTTGCGGTTTTGTAGAAGCTTTGAATGTTGTTTTAATTTTTTTTTTTTACTTACAATGGATATGAGTTTCCCGCCTTCGGGCAAAACAATTGTTGATTTCTTTTGATGCATGGCACGCCTCGAATATAATCACCATTTAATTCGTAACCTAATGCTACTGAGAGAGCTGTCCAAAGTATCTGAAAAATAAAAAAAAATCAAAATTCTGCATTTTTTTTTAAATAAAAAAAACTGATTTAAAAAACTTTAAAGAATCGTTTGGGTTTCCCTATGTGCTGCGCATTCGTTGGTTTTTTTTTTCGTTGGAATAAACCGATGACTTTTATTTAAAACAAACTTGCATATTTTTTCAATTTTAATTAATTGTAACTCCTTAACTGTAACTAGTACCTTTAACAAGTGCGCAAGATAACTAGAGAACGCTTTGAACAGACTTCAAATTTGAACGATAGTGGGAGGGAGGGGTCAAAGGGGGGTAAAAACTAATATTTTTTGTCATCTTTAATAAAAAAAAGTTCGCTCTTACGATTTTTTTTATTTTTAAATAATTTTTATTTTATTGACTTCTGCGGCACAATTTGTGCCCCCTTAATTAAAACTAGTCCCTTTCAAGACAGCAATAATTGTTCACGAGCGCGCCAGACAGTTAAAACAATAACGCGAATTCACGTGAAGGTTTTCTAATCTAGATAGCTATGAAAGTCAACGTGCCGTGGCATTGACACGCCCGTTCAGGGAGTACCGGGTCCTTACCGGAAGGTCCCCTTAGTTCATTTAAAATTAAAAAAAAAATCGAAAATATATATATTTTTTTTCGAGAAACAAAAATTAAAAAAGTATTTTTCAAAAAAAGTTTTTACATTTTTTTGCCATGCCGTGTAATAGTAACTAACACTAACAACTAAGTTGTTACCCCCTTTTACACCTTACCTTAATCCGATTTTTACCAAAAACCTTCCCAATAATTTTTGTTGTAGAAAGTTAATTTTTTGCTAATTTTAGTTTTTCAATTTTTTTTGTAATATTAAAAAAGATTGTTGTTTCGTATTTAAAAATGAGGAAAAGTATTGATTTTTAAAATGAACTCACTATGAGTAAATAAAAATAATTTAAAAAAAAATCAAATCTTATCCGGGTCTTTATTTTTTGGTCCACGAGATAAAAAATCTATTATTATAATTATTATAATTGTTATTTTTTTTTCTAATCTGTTTTAATTGATTTTTTATCGTGTGACAATAATATCTATTATTGTCACACCGTAAAAAATTAATTAACATAAAATGAATTGTATCAAAATAAAAAAAAATGTTTGTTTATAATTATAATTAAGTCGCACACACAACATAAGCACATGTAGTACCGGGTTATTATCTTCGTTTAAAAAAATCTATTATTATATTTATTTTTATTACACTAAATAAAAATAATTATCATAATGGAGACCTTGTTACTTTTTTGTGGAAATTTCCTTTCAAATGTTTTATCACAGTTTATATTTTATTTGTGAAGCGAGATATTTGAATTTAAAAATTCACTATGCGCAATTGTGACGTCAGCTGATGGCCGAATTATAGGTTACTTGTAAAAACAAAATTAAAAGTTGAAATTTTGAGTTATGTTATGTTTACATAAAGCATGATTTTAATATAACCAGTATATATAAATACAAAAATTACCTAAATTTCAAAAATTGTTGTACAACTTCACGATTTTTTTGCATATTTGGATTCAGCTTAAATTAGCCACAAAAACTGTAAAATTAATTTATGGGTAATTTTATAAAAACCTTGTAAACTATTATAGCATTCATTATAGGTTTTGCAACACTAGTATATTCTTGGAAGGTATACCTACCTAGTTAGTAAACTCGAGCGTTTTTTGACCTTAAAAATTTTATTGGAATTATTCATCTATAGATTCGGTAGTTAGCTTTTATATTTTAGTCTTTGTTTTTGCCGAGGCCTTTGCTTTTAAAATATTAACGTTATAAAAATGTATGTTTTAATACATGAATTTTAATGTAAAAATGCTGTTTTGAATTTTTATTTCTTTTTCTATTTTGCGACTCTTATAAGCTCATAATTACACGTATTTTGCGTCTTGTAGGCCCATCTACTTTTTTTTTCTTGTAAGTTTGCAACAGACAAAAGCATATCGCTTGACGTTTTCGTGCAAATGGTAACGTCGCTTTAAAGTTTAATTTTTACAAAATTTTGCGTTTAGGTTATTTTTTACCGTGTTAAAATTGTGGCTTGGTTACTTGCAGTGAAAAAGAGAAGACATCAAAATAATATTTGCTCTTAGAATTTTAAACATGGTGAAAACTGTAATGCCAACCCAAAACAAAAATCCCTAAATCAGTCATCAATTTAAATGTAAGTTTTTTAAATTTTAGAGCAAAATAGAAAAAGTTGTATAAAGCACTCGTTTCATAACACGTTTTTAGCGCACTAGAACTATGAGAAAGTAAAAAGCAGTCTAATTTCGTATGTGCCTAATCTTTGATTCCCGGGCGACACGGCCAAATATTACTTCAAAATTTTATTTTATTTTTTTGAAAGAATAAAGTATAGGGGAAATTTTGTTTTGTTGGCAACAGTATTTGCAGTTATCTGTTTGTCCATCAGTTTTGACCTATTCTTTGCCTTGACAAAACAGGAAAAATGCTTTAAAGGCAAATCGGGCAAATTATTTTCCTTAAGGAAATGATTAATTAAAATATAATATAAATATAAATAGTTTAATAAATATTTAATAATTGAAATAAATGCGGTAAAACATTTTAAATGAATTAGTTCTAAATATTAATTTTCAAAACCAATAAATAACACAGGTCTACAAAAAAATCTCTGTAAAAAGGTTCTAATCCATCATTTCCTATGTTTTTTGATCCGCTCAAACCGAATTCCGCATAACAAAAATTCATCGCGCAGTTTTTACACAAATCGTATATAAAGTGTATAAGAGAACGTTCAAGTATTACGTAACGCTCCTAGGGGGGGGGATCATTTTGGAGTGTTACGCCCACGTTAATGGTATAGGAAAATAGCGTTACAGGGGGGTGTCTAAAATGCTCAAAATTTGCGTTACGTAATATTTTAATGTTCCCTAATTATTGAAATTTATACACTTTATATGTATAAGATTTGTGAAAAAACTGCGCGATGGATCTTTTTTTTATGCGGAAATTGGTTTCAGCGCATCAAAAAACATAGGAAAAGATGGGGTTAGAACCTTAGGACAGAGATTTTTTTGTAGACTTGGGTAATTTGAATTTCTAGGATAAAAATATAGAAAATAAAGTTGTTTTTTGACAAAGTTCGAAAATAATACTGTCAACGTCCTCATTATTATTATTATAAAAATAGATTTTGATTTATTAATGAATCATGATCATTATTTAAAAATAGATAATTATCTATAGCAATTAAGTGCTGAATCCTGTTAAGGAACTGAACCCGCAAAATATGTAATTTATAAAGATCGATATTATTAAGTTATTATAAATAATTTATTAATAACAAATAAAAATTAGACTCGATATTAGATCATTTATGAGATAAAAATTTTAATTATAATTTTTAATAATGAATCAGTTTTATCACTACATTTGTCATAAACCAGAATTAAAAACCCGGACTTTATAGGTTTGTTTTGTTTCCCGAAAATACCAGTTCTGAACTGGTACTCTCTATCGTTTACCCCCAAATCTAATCAGCTCTTCGAAATATGATTAGAAGCAATATGCAAAAAACCGCAAGTCGATATCCTATTTAGAAATGGAGTTATCCAGTTTACAGACAGACAGACGGACGGAATTTTTTTTTACTGATTTCGAATCAGAAAGGTCTAAAACGTCGAGAAATGTGAAAAAAAACATAGTCATTTTGACTTTTCGGCAAAGATTTCAATACATCGGCACTCTTAGTAGCACTAAGTGCCGATGTAAATATGGTCTGGTTAAAAGTAATTGAATTATTTTTTTCTACGACTGCTTTAGAATGTAAGCGAATACACACACTTTTCAAACACAGAATGAATACATTCTAGCTATGGTATGAATATTCCGTATCAAGTGTTAGAATGAGCACATGTAGTACCATCTCTTGTTTATAAAAGTAAAGAAAACTGTAGCAAAATTAGGAATAATATATATTTTACGATGAAATATTGAATAATTTAATGCAATTTAAAGTTTTGCGTTAAAATTACATAAAGTTTATTAGTTTTTCTTAATATTTGACCAGTTTTTTATCAATTCAGTTGAAAAAAATAAAACTGCTCCATCTGTTGTTAAATATTTAAACCTGATATATGTCACAACAATCTGACATAACCTTCAATTTTTGCATTATAATTTGTAAACATGTGCTAAAATTAAATAAAAATATTTTTTGATTGATTTCTGATTTAATAAAATTATTAAATAACATTAATTGCTTTATTTAAAAATATGTATTTTGTTGCATTTACAATGTCGAGTCACAAAAAACATTGTTTTTAACCTTGTCTGCAGTTTAAAGCCATACAGTGTTTCATATTTGCAGTCGAAGAAAAAGTATAGTCGACAACACGTATGGAATAGTCATTCAATACTAGTTATAGAATATACTATTTTGTGAGCCGGAGTTATTAACAACAAATAAATATCAGATAATTCAAAAGATATGATTTAATATTATATCAATTTTAATCACCCTATTTGTCATAAATTGAATTCTCAAGACCCGGACTAAATAAAATTATAATTTTTAAATGCGAAGTAGGAGTGTCAATGCCAAATCATGATGTATTTGTATCGGAAATGTGCATACCAGAAATCGCCGAAAAAGGAATAAATCAGGTTCTTCACCTTTATTAAATATCAGTATTTAGATCTCAGATTAAATACTGCATTTTCTGTATTATATTTCCTTATGACAATTACTAGTTAACGCCCCTGACTTTAGGTACAGATAGTACTTCAAGTAAAATTAGAATAAGTAGCGAATTTCAAGTCTGTAACAGGAATCATTTATTTATTTTTATTTATTTAGCCCTTACCCTCCCGAAACTACACTAATGATAACTTTTTGATTTGTGTTATTTTTAATATTTGCTATGCCTAAAAAGAAGAAAAGAAGAAGAACGACAGTTAACTGGCTTTAATAGGCCTTTAAAGGTAGAATTTTAATGCTAATATGAAATTCCACCTTTAAGGGCCTATTTACAAATACGACGTAAAAACGTAAACGTAAAAACGTAAAAAGTTCAGTACGCTGATTGTTTTAACCTTGAAATTGAACCAATCAGCGTACTGTAATTCTTACGTTTTTGCGCTTACGTTTTCACGTAGTATGTATTTGTATATAGGCCCTAATAAGTACTGCATAGACATTTTCGGATTAACTTAACTACTTTCTACCAGGGTGTGCAAGTGGAATTTTATAATACCATGTTTTTACTTAAAAATGTGGAAATATTGGTCATGTTTTGCATTTTAATTTTAATGAAAGTTTAGTTATAAAACCAAAAATATCTCATCATCCAAAAATATATTTTCAAAAATATATATACAGGGTTATTTAGAAATAACTTCGAGAAATTTAAGAGGTGATTCTGCGTTAAAAAATATGAAATACTGCCACCACCAAACCAAACTGCTTAAAAATTAACCAGGACCATTTCCTGGATCCGCCCCTGACCAAAAGATTTTATTTATTTTTTAATAAAATTAGTTCAAGATTTATATTTTGTAATAATTGTAGTTTTGTATCTACATATACCGCATAATCTCTGGTATTGACTTGATATCTATCGGTGAAAAGTAGAGTTAGTCTAGAATGCAAGGTTAATATTTAATCTAATAGTTATTATCTATTGTTATTATACTATTCACAGCGCGAAAGCGCTAGAATAGTATAATACGGTAGTTTCGGATTTCCCAAAATTGCCAAAAAACGTCCTGGACAAAAAATTCTTGCATACAAATGTTTCATGATAAAATAAGAAACTTTGAAAATTTCAGGATCAGGATCAATCTGCCTAATTTTGAAAAAAATCCAATCAAAAACAAAAAAGTTTTAAGGGCACACTTGCCAAAAAAATAGCATTATATACTAAACCTAATGAACAAATTTTTTACAGTCGACTCGTGGTGTAGAAGTCAAAGTAACTGTCTGCTATTCGAAAGGTGACGGACTGCTCTATTTGTTTTTTTTTTATTTTTTATTATCTATTTTGCGTTTTGATTCAATCATTTTTACTTGCGTAAAATATGTACTTGGGAAATGCATTATACTATCCACTATGAATAGTATATAATGGAATGCGTAGCATTACATATCTTCACAGCTTGTTATTTTATTACTATGAATAGTAGTTTTGCTATGAAACATATATAAGTGTATTGTTCTTACAATGTGGAGTACCTATTACATTTTCCAAGAATGTCATAATAAAAAGAACTATCCTACGCCCACCACACACAGTGTATCATAGAAAGAATTCAAACACCAAAATTACATTTTTACAATGTTTGGGAAATGTTTATAAATATATTTGTTTAAAACAAACAAAAAAATAAATCAAAACCATCATATCTTTCCCCAATTTATATATTTAAAAGAAAATTATTTGGTTCAAATCCCAGTTGAGGAACAACTTTTTTCTGAAATTCAATTTACTTAATTTACCCCCTATTTTCTTTCAATTTTTAGTTTTACCCCCTTTGCTCTCTCGATAGAACTTTGCATATGGACCCCATTATTCAAATGTAAAAATAAACTTTTTTTCAATTTATTTTTTTATTTTTTTTACGAACGCTAGCCTTTTTATCTGATACGATAGGAAAAAGTAAAGTTATCACAGACAGCGCCAAACTATAGTATAATACAGTTTTATAAAGCCAGCCACTTTTACTTTTTATTTAAAATATACTCGTAACGCACGCACACACACTCACAAATCATAATAATGGTTTTTCCACTACACGAATGCGGATATCTTACTATTCTGCTATTTTTATACCGTTCTGGGACTATTTTTGCTAGAATCCGGTTATTAAAAATTGGATGGCAATAACCGTTATTGAAATAGACCATATTTTTTTGTCTTTCTGTCCGCCTTTCTGTCGGTATGTCTGTCTGTTTTTATTTAAACCTTATAACTTCTGAACAGATCGTCCGATTAAAAAAAATCTTTCATTAAACGATTCAGGACTTTTGTAGTTTGCCTTGCGTGAAATATGGTTGACATTGGGATGCTAATTTGGCAAAAACTAAAATTTTTAGTCGTAACTCCCTTAAGCGAGGTATAATTAGGTATTGATCGTAAGATAAAAATTCACACATAGTTCAATTTTTTAATTTAAATATCTAGTCTCACAGAGCATCAAATTTAAAGTGTGAGACACTGTTAAAAGGGAATTTCACGTATTTTTTAATATAGGTCTAACAAAAATGACGTAAGGTTTCCATTGGACTTGTAGCAAGATTAATTAAAATATTTTTTTAATTTTAATCTTTAATTTTGATGTAATTTGATGTTTTACATACCAGATTTTTGTTCGGTCCCACCCGCATCTTAAATTTTATCTTCGCGCGACCATAGGAGTAAAGAAAAACTTGTCTCACGAATAAGTTGTTTTACAAAAAACCTGTCTTTTTCAGTTTCCAATTACACCGTTGTTATTTAACTTAATTTAAGTATAATTAAATTAATTGTTAATTAAATTAACTATAATTAAGTTAAAACTGAATATGTACATCACATATTTGACTGTTTAAAACGCATGTTTTATGCATTTTTGTGCATTTATATAAACATTTCACTGCCCAGTTGCATACTAAATAAGGATGAGTTACATATACTTTAATAATTGAATAATTATTATTCGATGACGAGATTCTAGAGAGTGAAAATCATAAATTAACAAAGTGTGAAGATTTGCAATGCTACGTATTTCATAGTATACTCGTCATTGTGGATATTGTATATTGCCTTTTCCTTTATTATTCGTTGAAAATTTTGATTTGTTTGAACCGCTCGTGCGCGCTCTCTATATCTTACTAGCAACCTCATCTTTAAGCCCGGGGTAGTTTTCAATGGCGGCGCCTTCGCCAGTTTTGTGAATATTAAAAACATTGTTCTGCATGCCCCTCTTAAAAAAATTGGGCTTTCAAACTTTCCAGCAGACCGAGGTGTCACGTTTCAGACTTCCAGCTGTTTGAGAAGTATGAAAAAAACTTCTGGAAGGACAAACATACAGATATCTCATCGATTTTATTATATAGATTATTATACCGGGTGAGTTTCGGTCCATGGACAGAGTCCATTTTGAACCATTTGACTTATTTAATATATATATATATATATATATATATATATATATATATATATATATATATATATTTAAATTAATATATTAATAGTAATTATATACCAAGGTAGAGAAGATATTTTACTATACTATACTTTGAACTGACGTTTAAAAATTTAGTTTTTTTTTAATTTTTTTCATAATATTAAGCTTGATTATTGATTGTATTAATTGGTAATAATTATAATTAATTATATTTAATAAATAAAAAGTTATTTAAAGCTATTTTCTTGGGTTTAATTAGTAAAAATTGCACAAAGAACTGAAACATCTAAAGTGACAGAAATCAATTGTTTATAAAATTTACTCCTACTAGGAGAGAAAAAATTATTGCTATAGGTGAAGAAAATTGATTTCACAGTCTGAAAACATGATAAATAATGGTATGTTCTAAAGCTAGTAGTGAAAAAATATATTTATCCAATACATACAGATAATAAGACAATTACCAGCTTTATTTTAAATAGATAAACTCAATAGTAACCCCCGCGTGGCTTTTACTTTATTGAGTGGATAATTATTTATTTTACCCACTCAACTGTCACTTGTCAAATTATTTTCTTGTAAATGTCATTAAAATTTTTAATAAAAATATGAATTTCTAAGCTATTTATTGGATAAAACCTTGTATGGTACTCATGGGTAAACCGATATTTCCCATGAGAAAATTAACCTGCGAGGCGTCAGCCAAGCAGGTTAATTTTTACTTTACCCACTAGTACCATAAATAACTATTTTCCATTCTGAAAAAACCCGAGATGAGCCCTTTTCGAAATTTGCAATTCATATAGTTTAGACATTTAATACTTAGGGGAAAACGTTTTCAATTAAGGCCAATTAACGAATTAACGTTTGATTTAATTTTTGGGGCGCAGTGGTCGAGGGGCAACTGATCCCCCCTTGTCAGTTTCGGAACGAAATGTATTAAAAATTAATTGTGATTTTAAAAAAAGTTTGAATAGCATGCATTTAAAATGAAAAGTAAAAAATAAACTAATTAAGGTCGTGCCCTTATAAAATAAATGTCAATGTATATATGTATACTGTTCCTGCGTAAATTGCGAAGAGTTCAATAAATGTGTAATCCAAGGCTATCCACGATGCATTGAATCTTGTAACTTATTTACACTTCTATTTTTATATTATTTCCGAATTTGTTTCATAGTTTTTTCCTCTTTTTTTCCCTTTTTTTTTTCATTCCATAATTTATTTGGTTCAGGATATTGTCTGCGACATTTAGGATATTGCAATACATATGTTGTCTGCGACAAAATATACTGCCAATACGTTAATTATTTCAAAAATAAAAAAAAAGTTATCAAAAAATATTCAAAACCAAAATTAGAAGTCTTTAACCTTTCGTCTTTGACCTATCTTATGATTAGTTTTTACCCCAATTCAATTTCTTCAAGCAGAGAAATTTGGCACAAATTTGAAGTCTTTAGCTTAAAGCATTTTCGAGTTATCGTAGTCACAAATTTTACTAAACAGAACGCCAGACATACAGATAGACAAGAATTCTGGGAAAGTAACGTTTTTTCATAAAGAAATCTCGTTGTTTTAAAGTCTTAAGACAACTTTTGGCCTATCTATCTGTCAGTCTGTGGATCCGATTATATGCAAACCTTATAACTTTAGAACGAAACGATTTTGAACCTTTGTAGTCTGTGTCAATACAAATATGAATAATTTTATTATTGGTTATAGAACAAATATAACAAAAAACGTTCTTCTGTACAAGTAAAGCAAAACCGTGATAACATTAATATGTTTTAAGCCTCCAGTTACGAAACGGTTTTCTTTACTTGCATATTTCTTAATATCGTAAGCGTCACATAAATTTAAAGTTATCGGCTGGGATCGTCACATAATTTTGGGACACTTTTTCGTAACGGTTTCAGCCCTCTACCCCCCTGTCTAAAACATATTAATGTTCAAATTCTTCGAGATATAAAAAGCATTTCCGATTTCCTACAAAAACATTTTTAATAATTTACGTCGTAGGACTATTATTTTCGAAATATAGCCATTCTAAAATATTAGCACCCGGCCGTCCAGAAAGGGTACCCCTTTCAGCTTATTTTCCACTTACCGGAATTTGGACGAAAGTTCCATTTTGCAGTACCGGATGCGAGTAGAGCGGAACAACAGGAACACTACCATTCTTAATATAAATAGGCCCTTGGATGGGCGTCACGTGAGGCTGATGAGTCACATCTTCCTCCTCGTCGTAGTCGTAGTCTATGACGGCGTGGATGTTGGTTTTTGTACCGTCGTCGGTAACTTTGGTGAATTCTGGAACTGTAAAAAATGTATTGTTTATCACTCGTTTGAAAAGGAGATTTTATATTTTACAGGATCGTTTGTATATGCATATTTATAGTGAACTTTTAGGGGAAAGCATTAATTTTAGGGAATGTTTTGTTTTTAGGGCAAAATATTGTTTTTAGGGAAAAGTATATTTCTAAAAGTAAAAATTATTTTTGGGAAAAAGTATTTTTTTTAGAGGAAATAATTATTATTAGGGAAGAGTATTATTTTTAAGGAACGTTTTACCCTAAGAAGAAAGAATTATTTTCAGGAAAAATAATAACTTTTAGGGAAAAGTATTATTTTTAGGGAAAAGTATTGTTTTTAGGGGAAATAATTATTTTTAGGCGAAAGTATTATATTTAGGAAAAAGTAATGTTTTTGTGGCAATGCACTGTTTTAAGGGAAAACATATTTATTGGTAAAAAAAATATTTTTATGAGAAATCGTACTAACCTTGATTGTGTGTGTTAGTTTGCTGTTGCTGATGCAAGTGATGTTGCTGATTCTGCTGATGTTGCTGTTGCTGAACGTTAATTTGATTATGCAGATGATATTGTTGCTGATTTTGGCTAATTTGCGATTGCTCACGATGATTCACATTAGGGTTGCCATAGTCTTCGTCTATGAACGGTTTTTGGGGGGGTGTGTAGGAATATGGCCCCTGGGGGTTATTTAGGGGGTTTATGGCAGGGTGATATGGCTGATGTTGGTAGTAATGGGTGGTAGGGGGGAGGGGTGTGGCCAGAAAAGGCTCACTAAAGTTCAAAAGGGACATGTTCTTTGTTTTTTATCACATTTCCACTGCACTAGGTTGCACACGTTGTTTTTATTAACTGAAACAAAAATTTTAATCAAAAATCATCATTATAAAGTTATTACCCCCAAGACTGGTTTTAGGCAGCCTTATCTGACTATTTTAAGCACTTATAATGTACTAATTAATTTGACATGTATTATAGAATTTTCAAATTTTATTATTTTTTATTTAGGGTGTAAAATTTTCTACAGAGCACCCTGTATAATATATTTTATTAATTTTAAAGATGTATTAATTTGACTCGAGTAGAAATTTTTAGAAATTATTTATTATGCAGAATATTTAATAATCACATGTCTATATTTAAATCAGAATTTATTCGTTTAAGTTTTAAAAAAATCCTGCAAAATTATCATTTTATTATTTTAAATATAATCAAAATAATATAAAGGACTTTAACATTTTATATTTATTTATATCGGGTGTCCCAACTAACAAGAATCATCTAATTTGTTAATTAATAAACCTAAAGTAATTTTTCTGGGACCTATAATGAATTTTTTTTTCACATAGTATCTCACTAATTTAAATTTGATGCTCTGTGAGCCAAAATACTTTAAATGTAAAAATTCAGCTTTATAATTATTATGACGTCACCGATTTGCGGAGATAAAAGGAGCTATAAATAAATTCTAATGAATAAAAAAGTAGATTTTCTCAAAACGACAAAAAAATGCAGATAAGACCTTCTTGCTTAGAGAGCAATCCTGACCAAATAGCTTTAAGTCCAATAATTATATTTTACTCTTATACGGGTATGTAAAGATTCATCAAATAATCATAGTGTTTATCAAAAAATCTTTTTACTTAAAAGTTAAGTAACATTCATGTATAAAATGTAATAGGTATTATTTTAATAATGTGTGTCGTCCCTGAGAACTAGATCCATATTGTTAAAATAAATTTAGACATATAGGCCATGCCGTGTAATGTAAAGTCCCCCCCTACTTTAACTTTTGATTTGTTTAAGCTATCAACTTTAAATTTGGACGAAGTAAGTAACGTAACCAACGTAATTTTTTGGTATACATTTAATATTTTTAGAGGACACAGTGGAGGCAGGGAGAAAGCTTTTTTTAATGGGTAGGGCTCGCGTAATACATCATTTTAAAGCTAATAACATTCTTTATACCGCCCACCCCCCAAACTGACTTCTGGGTCAACCTTTGATGCTGATAAACTGACAAAAATGTAACTTTTCTCGCGTACGCACTAATATTATTATTTACTAATTGGACTGGAGAAAAGAAGGGTGCCATGACATTGAAAAATGGTAAAAATAAAAATTAAGTCGTGATATATACATATCGCTCACTTTTAGATTTATGTTGAATAATAATTCATACAAAGTGGGACACCGCGTATATTTTGAAATATTCCTAATGAAATAGAAATCTGGCTCTTACGTCTCAAATTATAATAAAAGAAGCATTTAAACATTATTTAATTGTTTATTTATATATTTATCCATGTTATAAAATAGATTATAAATAAGGTGTCTGTCTGTCTGTGTGTCCTTCCAGAAGTTTTGTCATACTTCCAAACAGCTGGATATCTAAAACTTGGCATGCACGTCAGGAGCCTGGATCTGCTAATGAAAAAATCCCGAAAAAAAAACAAGGGGTTAACAAAAATTATAAAACTTACAAAATTGGCTAGTAAGTTTGTAAATTTTATTATTTGTACACGTCAATTTTAAGGGTGAAAACAGCCATTAAAATCGACCCAAAAATCAAAAATTTTGTTTTTCATTTTCGGTTTAGAATGTCATGAAACGCCTAGAAAATATGAAAAAAGTCTGTCTGTCTGTGTAAACCTTATAATTTTTGAATGGAACGTCCGATTTAAAACAATCTTTCACCAAAGGATTCAGGACCTTTTCTATTTGCGTCACATCAAATATGGTTAACGTTAAGCTAGGACAAGGGGGGCAAAATGGACAAAAACTATAATTTTTAGCGATATCTCACTTGTTATTTAAAGTAGGGCAATTTTTCTTGCATAAATGAAAATAATGTTTAATTTCCTACAAAAACGTATGTGTCAATTTTATCGTAGGACTATTAGTTTTTCAGACATAGGCATTTTAATAAAATTTCATATATTTTTAATTAGATGTCAAATTTTAACACTAGTATAATTTAAATTATAGGTAAAATAAAATTTTGATTTTTTTCAATAAATTTATATCTGGTAATGGCCTCGTCAAAAAACAATTCTATTAAGCTAAAAAGGAAAAAAAAGGAAATGGTCAAAAAATACAGAAAAAGTAACGAATCCGTAAAAAACAAAAACAAGAAAATTGCTGATAGACTTAAACTTTTACGATTAGTTTCAAATATATAAGAAGATTTCCACCCGTCTAGAAAAGGTACCCGTTTCACTTTTTTTTGTTTAGTTTACGGACTGTATCGGGATAACGAAAAGTTAAGATTTTTTTTTAATTTTCCATTGAATAGAATACTGCTCACAGATAACGAAGAATATAGTGTGTAATTTATAAGAAAATGACAAAATTGGCTAGGGATATTGTCATATAGAAAGCTACCTTAAACCACTCTTAAGACTGGTCCTAATTAGGACTGGCAACTTAATGATAATGATAATCATTTTAAAAGTAATATTTTAATAGATGGTTTGCCCAGTCATTAAAACTTAACTTACTAAGAATTTGACAAATGAAATGTCAGAATTATTTGACACATTTTACTTCATTGGTCAGATTCTTGAATTTGTTTAGTGTTAATGATTGGGTTAATCAACCTTAAGGGCATATCCACAGGCTCGCATAACGACATAGTACATAAGAATGCGATGCCGTGATTGGCTTGTTGTGTCGCCATGTATCTTGTAAGCCAATCACGGCATCGCATTCTTATGTTTTATGTTCTTATGCAAGCTTCTGGATATGCCTTAACATAATTAAGTTAACTTTTGAAGGCTTTAATATAAATTTTCCAAATAGCTCAGCGCTTTTGGTATTTAAAAATGGACTACCCCCATAGGCGAGCAATTCTAATTTATTAAAATCTATTTACTTTTATATAAACGCACAAAATTTGTGCGTTGTGGCAGCTACAAATATGTTTAAATAAAAAAGGACCTTAGATACTGTCCTCAAAATTTGTAAAAGTTAGATTAATGATTTCAAGATTTGTCGCAAATTTTAAAAAATAAAATTTCCAAAAATATTAATATGGATCAGTAAAAACTATTATTTTACTGCCATGCTAAGCTGAAAGGTCATATCTACATAGGTTTAACATACACAAATAGGACCTTTCAGCTTAGGAAGGCAGTTTAGTACTGATCATAGACATTAAATTAGATCTTTCTTTAAAGCCGAGTGACCTATTATATACGTAGATACCCGCATTTTTCGTTGACTTAACTAAAGTCTTGAATATAACTAACATTTTACCTGATCAAAAATGAGTCAACTAATTTTTGTAGATAAATCCGTTTTTTAAATAATTGACTTAGAAAAAGAAGGAAATGTTACGACGCAAACATTTCGTTAACACAAAATTAACCCGACGTAAACACGACGTGTGTCATGTTGATTTAGAGTTTAGGTCGCGTTAACATGCGTTAACGTTAACGTCGTGTTATGTCCCTGTAAAGGCACGACGCCCTATGGGGCTATTCGGGTACTAACCTTCGTATTTTCTGCCTGGCACTCTAGATAACAACTCAATAAACAACCGAAGAACTGTCGAAAATAGTCTGGAAACAAAACAGAATCGCGTACAGCACGACCGCGCGAAATGGAAAGTGATTTGTAACTGTGACAAATGTTTCTTGAACGTTATTATCCCACTTACTTCATATACCCACTACCTCAACTTCTGATTCTTATATTATGTAAATTTTTTTAAGGGGACATTGAATCTTCTGTTTTTTTTTTAACGCAAAATAGGAAGAATAGTTTACATTACTCGTGAGTAAAGTTTTTTCCACAGTCTTGTGAATATTTTGCGCACTGCGCTTACGTCTTATACGTTCCTTTCTAGTATAATTTGTGTTGCCGCTAGATTTTTTTTTTTGGGTGAGGGGGGACAGAAACAGAAATTTGCCAACTAAAGATTGAGATTTTTCCAATTTTTACCCAAGATTAAAAATTTCCCAACTTTTTTTTACACGATGGTAAAAAGTTGAGCAAAAAAAAAAGGTCATTAACTACATGTTTTCCCAACTCGAGAATGGTTCGAGGGCTGGATGGAAAGCTGCTTCAAACCAGTCTCGGAACTGATAAAACAGGACAACATATTTTCAAGTTTTGAAAACTTAGGGGGGGGGGATTTTTTTTTGGGGGGGGGGCGTTAGATTTTTTTCAATATCTCACCTGTCCAGTCCGACACTGTGTTTATTGGATAACGTTTTTAACAATGATCTAGGCCTAAAGAGAAGGATTCCTTGCAAAAAAGTATCGAAAATGTTACGCCGCGTTACATGGGGGGGTGGGGGTCAAAAATGGGCAAATTTTGCGTTACGTAATACTTGAACGTTCCCAAAAGTATGCAGTGAAATGCGAAGCAATACATATCTTCACGGCTTCTCTTTATTTGTCGAGGATGCTGTCGCGACAGGATCAGGAAAACCTTGGCTTAAAACAATCGAAAAAAATTTATTGCGTTTATTGACTTTTGATAAAAAAAAAACTAAAGAATGCTAAAAATAAATAGAAAAAGTAATAAATAAACTACGGTTGTAAGCAATAATTAATGGTTTATGTATATAAAGGTTGGTTTTATCAATAATTAACAATAAACTAAGAATTTAACCACTGAAGTGAAATGTGTCAAATAATTAAGAATCTCACCAATGAATGTCGTTTAATCTGACTAATTCTCCAAATAATTCCCATAATTTCCAAATTTCGGTAATAATGTACGGTTGCGACTAGAAATGCGAGCTGTACGTAAATATTCAATAACTACCAATTAGTAATAGTTTTAACTAACCAGTAATTCCTTAAAAGAATCCCAAAATTCCCCAAATAATTCCCATAATTCTTCCCTAATTCCCATAATACTACAACTAATTGCCCCAATTCCCCAACAAATTCCCCTAATTATACCACAATTCCCATATTTATGGAACACCAAAATTCCCCCGTGGAATACCCCTCTTTTTTTACACTATAGTGCAGGTAATAAAATTTTTATTTATTGAATATGGCAATGAGTTGTTGTTTTTTAACACCTTTTTGATAAAAAAAAATATTTACATATAAATTAATTATTAAAACATCATTCATTGATAAATAAATACTTTAAAGCAATTGCCTCTCACGGCCACATTTTAAGAGAAAACAAGCTTAAAAGCAAGACCTTTCTAAACGGGTGTCAATATTTTTAAATGGTTATATCTCGGACACTAATAGTCCTATAACAAAAATGATTGAAAATGTTTTAAAGGACATTTAAAATGCTTTTTAACTGTGCAAGATATTTAATCCTAGCACCAAGAAAAAAGGGAGTTATTGTCAAAAATATTATTTTTTTCCGCCTTACTCTATCCTAATATTAACCATATTTCACGTGACGCTAACTACAAAGGCCCTAAATCGTTTGGTAAAAGAATTTTTTAAATTGGATATTGCGTTCAAAAGTTTTTTGATACCTTATTTAACACCCACTTTTTCAAATTTTCTTTTATGGCATTTAAATTGGATGATTCAAGATGTTTCGGTAGTTTTTAATAACGCGAGGTAAAATCTCTCTTTGTTATAAATTCTATTTTACCATTTTTCGTATTTTCAATCATCGGTTTTTTTCCATTTAAGTTAATTGTATCCCCTTAAATCAATATGGATCAACCTACGCCTTGATAATCTATAAACAACAAAATCTAGATTAATTAAAATGATTATTCAGTGTTTAAGCATTAAAATTTTAGTAGCTACATTTAATTTTGTACAAAAAAAAACACGGTTTTGCATTTTTTCAAAAATAACTTTAATGCTGTAATTAAAATAGTTCTGTGATTTTACATTAGACCTGTAAAATCACAAGGATCGGTTACAGTAAATTTACATTTCTTGCCAAATCATGTAAGTTTAAATGTACATGCGTATTTTTTACAGTGCAATAATGGTAGGTAGGTAAGTATTATAAAATTTTTTGAAATACATGTGAGCGTTTATCTCATTAATTTCTCGTCACGTAAAAAAACAAATAACTCTTTTTAATAGCTAGTAAGCTATTAATGAGATTCAGACTGTGTTTTAAGTATATTAAATATTTTCCATATTTTTACAACAATAATTTTTATTGCGTTGCTACCCAAACAGCACAGTACGTCTTAAAGATGTACATTTTATGACATATGACCTAAGTACTTCATATGACCAATAAAATATGTACGTACATTTGCATACGTACATTTCTAACGTTATTATGTGACTTTTTATAGATTTTATAGGCTTGTGTAATTTTTCAATTTCAGTGCACTTTACAGCGTTATGCTTTAGGTGGCGTCACATGTTATTTCCTACCACTAACAAAACTTTTTAAACTTCTAGAATGGAATACTGCTTACGAATGACAATGGATGTAGACTGTAGAGATTTCCTGATTTTTTTTTTGTTAATATCATCCATTTCAAATCTTGAGTTTATTGTATATTAAAAATATAAAGTAAAATATCCCGTTTTGTCTCCTTGCCAAAATTGATCTGAATGGAATGATTTAAACTAGTACATTCTAAATACCTACCATGGGAATGGTCATTTTTTACCATGGAAAAAAAATATCGTCGGTCAAGCGGCAATGTCGTTTAACCTTTAGTGAACTGGATCTGAAAGGGAAATATTACTGTCAACAAAAGAATACTTTCCCATATAACAAATAAATTCGAAAAAGAAAAATTAATAAAATATTTTTCGAAGAAGAAGAAAAAAATATTAATAAGGGGACGTCCATAAAGTATGTCCATATATATATAGAATATATACATTAGAAAATATATACCTTGCGATTATAAAGTGCCGAACACTTTTTAATGCAAAACTGGCATTAGCGATGAGTAAAATGCAAGAAAGCTGTGTTCGTTTAACTGGCCACCGAGCTGTTGTACATAGCAATCACATGGGCTTGTCGCGCACAACTCTAACAGAGGCGTGGCTTCAAACGAAGAGTATTTTCTTTTCAAACTGTTCGGCACTTTATAATCGCACTGTATATATATTGTTTCTAAAAATTTAAAATTTGAAACGTGAGTTTGTTTCGACGCGTGTCAACCAACCCTGCAGTATGTAGAGAGTGTTGCGAGTCAAGAACTGGTCAAGACAAGGTCTTGTCTCGAAAATAGATCTTTGACAATCGAGACGAGAGGTTCTGTTTCTCGTGAAACCCTAGTTATAGCAAATTATTGCTATGTGATTTGATCAAACATTGCGTATTTAACATTTTTAAACCTTTTTTTTTAACAATATGCAATCTTGCAACCAAGATTATTTGGAAAGTAGGCTTTTTAAAGTAAATATACTTGACTAGAGAATGTCATTAAATGTTAAATAATTATATATTATTAAAATTTAATTATTATTTAATTATTATTTAAATTTAATTTATTTATAAAGACATTTTTTTTCGGATTAGTGACGAATAATTTAATGAATAGATTTTAAATTTTATATACAGTGGGTTATGGTAAATGGTAAATAAAGAATGAGCAATCGTGAGCCCATCCTTTGTGCTCAATGGCGTAAGAAAGGAAATTTAATGGAGGGGAGAGAAAGCACAATTTTTACAACTTTTTGAGCGACAAGCGCATAGCAATGGGGTACTGGGGTAACTACCCCCTTGAAATCCAGAAAAAAATAAAATCTCCAGAAAACTTTTTCCTTTTTCCAAACCTTTTCACAGTTTATAACTATATAAAATTTTGACTAGTATTTTTTAACAGAAGGACATTGTTTTAGAAAGTTTTATTTTTTCTCTCTGTCTGGGAAAAGGGTTGGGATTGTTTTTAATAAAAATAGGGTCAGGATAAGAGTAAAAACTATAATTATTTTTTTATTATTTCTTCCTAATTTATGTTTTAATTTTTCACGAGTTTGGACTTTTTGAATGAATGAGGGAAAGTAAATGGAAACTTTTCTACTGCAAGGCTACTGAGAATGAAACAATTGAACTTTATTCGTATTTAATGAGTGTATATCTCACAAGATTTGATTTTACCGTTACATAAGTAAAAAAATTAACCTTTTGATATCATATAGGCTGATATTTAAAATATATGGGATACATACAATGCAACTAACTTAAAATAATAAATTATATCCATAAAAGGCTTTTTTTTTCTATCGTTATATAAATTTTTGACGGACATAATAGTATATTAAAGTACTAGTTTCATAACATACGTTATGGCTCGTTTTCTAAACTTGTACTCGTGCGCTAAAAAGGTGTTATGAAACGAGTGCTTTATACAATTTTTTCTATTTTGCTAAAATTTTAAAAAACTTACATTTAAATTGATGACTGATTTAGGGATTTTTGTTTCTGGTTGGCATTACAGTTTTCGCCATGTTTAAAATACTAAGAACAAATATTATTTTGATATATTTTATAGTCATGTCTTCTCTTTTTCACTGCAAGTAACCAAGCCACAATTTTAACAGGGTAAAAATTAACCTAAACACAAAATTTTGTAGAAAATTAAACTTTAAAGCGACTTTGACATTTGCACTGAAAACGTCAAAGGATAGGATTTTGTCTGTTGCCAACTCAAAAGAAAAAAAAAGTAGAGACCTCTTATGGGACTATCCCCCTATTTGGGGGGTATCTCTATAACCTTTATTAACGCGAGAAACGGGGTATGAAGTGTATGAATTTTGGTAAAATTTGCGTTACGTAATACTTGAACGTTCCCTAAGTAGATAAATTTTATCTACTTCTGTATACTGCCACCTTATACAAGACTGAATTTTAAAAAAACGATTCATTTCATGATGCAAAAACGTAAATTATACTTTTAAACTAATTTTAAGTGATAAAAATTTACTAACTACTTTTTTTTAGCAGAAAATTTGATAACAAACAGAAATGTTTAAAAAAATAATAACGACACAGTCAAATAAAGAATCTTATTTGATTTAAAATGATATATCGACCCCCTTTCCATTAAAAAGATGCCCCCCGTGCCCTCTGTTCACATTTTAAGATCTAAAAATATCAAATAAATACAAAAAATAGTTTTTCTTATTTACGTGCTCCTAATTTGAAGTCGATATCTCAACTCCTTCAAAAGTTAAGAGGGGGTGGGACTTTTGGACCTCACTGTACATATCTGACTTGATTAAAGCTCTGAAAAAAGATCTGATTGAATCTAATTATATCCATTCGGATCTGAAAAAGGATTTGATTGATTAAGCTGGTTGATTGAGCTGTAAAATCCTTGGAAAAAATATTAAAAAATATAAATTTTCAGTCTCGTTTGTAGCAAAATAAACAGGTGTTGGATAAAACATTAAGCGTTAATTACTTATAAGTAATATTACTAACCGAGTGTAGGTAACTATTAAAAATATGTACTTATTTTTAAAAAATTAAAAATTAAATGGTAACTGAAAAAATTTTTCTTCTTCTAAAGATTTTGTTTTGAACTAAACTAAAAATATTCTTTTGTTGGCAGCCGTTTTTGTCAGGCTATAATGTGTACGAAATACAGCTGTACAGCTTCGGTTTCATCACACCGACTTTTCACCCCTTCTGTTGACATACAATTTGGCGCCAACGTGTCGCCTCCTCCCCCATTAAATCTTCCCCATTTTGCAAAGATAGTCGTAACTACTGGGGGAGATCGAAAGTGGGAATATTCGGGATAGATTTGGAGGATTCCGGTACAAAATATCTTTTTGATCTCATCATATATGTTTTATGAACAAATACGTGCAAAAATAAATCCAGAAAAAAATCTATTTTATGTTTAAACCTCATTTTTTAATCGATAAAAATTTGACATTGGCACAAAAGCGCATTTTGAGCTTGAGATTATAATTTCCTTTATGGTTACATTAAAAAATATTGAAAATTACCTAAAAAAAAGTCCCATGTTTGGCAAGGATAAAAGATTTACTCTAATTTCTACACTTGAATTCCTTAGCGGTTTTTATTTCTTGGAGTTCTCGAGTTATCATGTTCATATTCTTTTCAGTCAGAGAGCAAAACATTCTCTTTTATTCGTTATAATAAGAAAATTAAAATTCTTGTAAAAATCTATAACTTTTTAACATTTCTTTAATCTATACCTCACTTCTAAACTGGTTTATCTCTAATCTAATTGATACACTTAAGGCTCTGGTGACTGGATGCGTTATTAAATTGACTTTTAAGATTTAACAGTTTTGAACTAAAATGTCGATATACTGCATAAAATCTTAATCTTAATCTTAATTATTGACTCTTATGTAGTTTTATGGGAGATTTGTTTTGTGTCAAGCTTACTTATATGGAAATCAAGGTCCCTGATTCAGATCAGGGATAATAAGGGGGTCCCTAAAGAACGGTTTTTGTGCCTTAATTTATTTTATTTTGTCGTATTTTTCTAAAAAAAAATCCTATTGGAAGATTTTAGGGTTAATAAAATTACAAAAATTAGACAAATTAAAAGAAAAAGATAAAACTAATATAAAAAAATTGTAAATAGTTACCAAATTATTTAGGGCCCCCTATATGTCACTTTCGGTCACCCCCAAACCGCTGCGAAAATGCTGTTCTCTATACGCGCACTCTGTTTACATTAAATCTCCACTCATTTGTTTTGAAGACGTCCGAGTAGAACCGCGTAGGCTCACAATCCTGTAAATTTAATTTAAAAATATTGATTCCAAGATGTTTCTCTATTTTCAGATCAGTGTTGTGGTGTTTTTGTTTTGTGTTAACACCGGTAAGATAAATTAAAAAAAAAAATCAAAAAATTATTTTAAAAAATTTAAAAAAAGTAAAAAAAAATTTTCATCCTATTTTTTTTTTTTTTCAAGAAAAAATTAAATATTTAAAAAATCAAGCCTTTTTGCAACAACTATGTTTTGTCATGTGACCGATATTAGGTGAGCTATCGCAAAAAGTAATAGTTTTCACCTATTTGACCCTAACCCGATTTTTTCCAAAAACAATCACCGCAGAGAACTTTGGGTAAGAAATATAAAATTTAAATTTGAAATCTTAAGATAAAGTCTCAAAGCGTTCTAGAGTAAAGGTGCTCACAATTCCGTACAGATCTTAAGAATAAAATCTATTTTTTTTATTTTTTTTTTCAAAAAATCATATTTTTATTTTTTTTATATAAACTATAGGAAAAAGTATTCTTTTGTTGGCAGAAATATTTTTAAACGCATTTAATGCAAAAATTATTTAATGCCGGAAATGAACAGATAAACAAAAAAATAAATAGGTTGTATAAAATTACTCTTCACGCCCGAGTAAAATAATAAATAGTTAATTAAAATTAGTCATTTTAACAAGTTTTTTTTACGTGTTCTCTAAAAATAATTTTTTTCTCACCCAGTTTACTAAAAATAACCCTTGCCGACTACTACCCCTTAATACAAAATTATGTAGTTGAAACACACAGGAATTTTTTTGAACGTCAATGTCCTTAAATAAACAGCACGGATTTTTTAACGAAGATCCGCGCTCTTCATTCAAGGACATTGACTTTGGCTCAAAGATATGCTTGCTTTAAAACAAGAGAATATGACTTTGAACATATCAAAAAACACGTGTCCTTGTTTCAAGGAATCCTTTTTTTCTGTGTAGATAATTAGTTAGTACAACCAAGTTTCTAGACATATTAACCATTTGAAATAGAAATTTGTAAGGGCAACAACACACCTTGTTATAGTTACCAAAAACTTAAATTTTAAGAATCTGGTAAGCACAACCATATTTCTGGTGACAGTAACCAGAAAAATAGTTGTTCCGTATTGGTCTGATAATCAGATTCTAATTGCCCCAATCAGATCTTTTTTTTTTTCAGTGTACAATATTTTCGATAGTTAAAAAAGATATATTTTAAATTTTTGTTTCAAGAAAAACAGAAAGGGCGAAATGTTAAATATAAATGAAAGTGGGCGCAAATACCATTCTTTTTAATTCTTAATTGTGTAGGAAATGATTATTATCTTGTTCTTGGCAGTTCCCCGAATTTATGAGTCTTGTTAAATTTTTTTAAATTATTTTGGTTAATACTGCTTCGTAAATCACAATACGGGGTCATACTTTAAATACGCAACGCCAAATCTTGCAAATTTCAATACCCCTTACCCCCAAATAACTCTTCTTGACGCTGAGACGAATCCCCTTATAAATACGTAAAGCTAGCAGCCCGCCCCCTATTTTTTTTGTGACCAAACAGTTTTTTTTCTTTATAAATAATGAAGTGCGGCATGTAACACATAAGACCTTTTCTCCCCTAGCATAAGCACTAACCTCCCTTCCTAGTGCGTTACGTATTTTAAGTACAACCCCAAAGAAAAACATTAAAATATACACAAGAAAAAAGATAGGAATATTTCTAAATTATAAACTTACATGTTAATTAACAGCAATTAATTAAAAGGAGGTACCGACATTGTACTCCACTGTACCATGTTTATTATAAAAAGTTTCGGTGGTGTGACCATTTTTTATGCAAAAAATGATACAGTGGGACACCACTGTACGTACTTTTAACATGTAAGTTAAGTTCATAACTTACTAATATACCTGTATGCATTTAAACAATTTATTGTTTTACATATATGTCATTATTTTCAACAATTTATTTATGTTACTTCTTGTGTATTTGGGATGCCCCGTTAATAAATAAATAAAATAAATTAGGGTACATTTTGAGACATTAAATTTTAATTTATTTAGGTTAAATTTTAATAGCATCTAGATTTAAAAATAAATTTCAATTAAAATATAAATAGAAAATTAATTAAAATATTTGAAAATGTTGTCAGAAAATATTTAGGATGTAGGTAATATAAATAACAAGTTTACACCAAAAAATATTTGTCTATGAAAGTACGAAGAAAATTTAAATATTTTAAAATCAATAATACAGGTCCACAAAAAATTAAAAAAATAATAAAATGTCAAAGTTTTGATTAGAAAGTCTAAATTTTAGCCAAATCTGATCCAAACCACTTTTCCATAAGAATGGAGCGTGGTCATTTTACAGCAGGCATTTTCAATTTCGTTTTTAGCGTAAAATAATACAAGAAAAAGAAAAATATTGTTTGGTTAATAGTAGCTGAACTTTTTTTTGTGGGCCAGTGTAATTATTCAAATTTTATTATTATAATTCACATTTCGGTTATTCAATTTTAGCACCAAAGAATTCAAAAATTTTAATGAAAAACTGAGTAAAACAATTTAGAATTAATAAAACTTTATAGGGAATATATTGGTCGCAGTTGCGATTTTTTTTAAGGGAAAGTGATTTATCCACTTAGACTTCCGCGAAAATAACTCCGTAGTATGATATCCTTTGACCTTATATGTACATGACCTATAATATTTATGAACTAGTAAAAAAAGTAATTTTATAAGTGTACGTATCGATCTAGTTTAAGTAATAGTTATTTTCCCAACTAAGCATAAAAGTGAAACTTTAATGGTAATATCCTCAGAGCAATTACATGTAAAAAAATAGAGGACATACATTTAAAAAAAACTGTCAACTAATAGAAATGTTTCTTAAATAACTGTTTTAAAATCATAAGGGAACTGTGTTTTTTAATTTATGTGTAAATAAAAAAAATTATTAAGGCGAAAAGGCAGAAGCCTAGTGAATATTTATCCAATTTTCGAATTAATATATCTTTGTTATTATTAATTCTACAAATACATGCTTCATCTCAATAGAAAGAGTATTTTATTCTCTACAAAATAGTCTGAAGTTATAAAAATAATATTTGGGGAGAGACGCACAAAAATAGGAGAGAGACAGGCTAAAAAAGGTTTGGACTTAAAGGTTAAAAAATTTATTCCTTTTTACAAATTACCGTATCTTTGTATTTTAACACTATCGATACAAATTCTCAATCATATAATTCTCTATAAAATAGTGTTAGTTAATAGTATATTAAAGTACTAGTTTCATAACACCCGTTTTTAGCGCACGAATGCAAGTTTAGAAAACGAGCCGCTTACGGCGAAAGAAAAGTTATTTTTTTAAATGTTTGGGGAGAGACGGTGACTAGTAGAGGCGGGACAGGCAGTATCACGTTCATTAAAGCTAGAAAACTAAAATAATCACAAATGATTTAAACTTCATCCAAAACTACGCTTTTGTTTCCCAAACTAATCATATTGTATGCTTTTTTGTAAAAACAAGTCCAAAGCTTTACAGATAATAAATATTGATCTGGACTCATAAAAGCGTCAAAGTTAGCTGGGCTTTGTGAAATACGCCTATTTTTATGCTTGTTTCCATGTTTCCTAGTAGGCCTAGACAAAGCCAGTAGGTCTAAATGACATATTTGTATGCGTACGTTCGTCAGAATAATACCCACATTGTTAAAGAGGCTCTAAATGGCTAACAATAAAATGTACAGGGACTGTTTGGTAAATTTTACTGTAATTAAACGTATCAAATGAAAATTTACAGAACTTTAAAAAAAAATAAAATACTGTTCTATTGCGGTTTTTTTAGTGCGCCAAAAATCTAAAAAAAAAACTAAAAATAATAGCATAATAGATTTTAATAAAAATTGGGCATATGTCAATATTATTTACTAAATGGGGTGATTCTAGGACGCTGGGTTTGGACTTTTTTATTGCAAAATTTATGATTGATTTTTCGACAAACAGGCACCTTTTCTTATGACCACAAAAAGTATTTCTATTATGTAAAACAAAAGAGAAAAATAAATAAGCCGTGAAAATATCGAGCTTCGCTTGACACACTGTGTGCTCTTCGTAATTGCTTTTTCCTTTTCCACGTTCGATAAACCGTTTCGGGGTTAGCAAAAAAACTAAAATAGCCCATTTTTTCAGGAGCTTATTAACTATAGGTCGATTATTTACTTTAGTCGTTAAATTGAGAGCGCGCGGGCCCATCCATAAAAATCGGTGTATATCAAGATGTATCAATATCCAAACCAGTTATAGGGCAAACTCAATTTAAAATGCAACATTTTTAAGAATTTTATTAACTTAAGAAACATTACCTGTCTCTCCTCTATTTTGAACGTCTCTCCCCGAATATTTCTTAAAAAGTTTTACGTTATTTTGTAGAGAATAAATTTATTTTTCGGAATACCTGTAGTTTATATTGATACAGGTAAAGTTAAAAAAGATATATTAATTTAAAAATGGAATAGATATTTTAACATTTTAAATTTTAATGTACATAACACTGTCTCTCCCCTATTTTTTACCATCTCTCCCCAAATATATTTTATATAATTTTACATAATTTTGTAGAGAATTAAATTCTCTTTTGAATAAAATAAAGTTTATATTGATAGTGCAAAATATAACAAAGATACATTAATTTAAAAATGGAATATATATATATATATTGAGTAATTTAAGTTCACATTTATAATGCATGTCTCCTGTTAGCCTAAAAATAATTTTATAGCTGAAAATATAACACTTCTTTATTTTCACTGAAAAAAAAATGTTTTTTAAAAGTTTTTTATGCATTTTTTGTTGTTTTATTTTTCAGCTTTAAGCGTAAAATGCTACAGTTGTTCATCAGACAACAATCCAGCCTGCATCAAACCTGACACCAGCAAAGTTTCTCTGGTCAACTGCAATATGGAAACTCTGGACGAAACGAAAAATTTCGCGGCTTCAATACGGCAAGATTACTGGTCCATTTTCCAGGTGGATCACCTTCATATGAGCAGAAATCTGGACTTAAGTTGTATGAAGTTGGTCACAAAAGGTAAGAAATATTATTCTTAAATTAATAATATGAATTACTATATCTCGGAAACTAATAATCCAATTTCAAAAAATATTATAAATGCTTTTATAGAAAATGAAAAATACTACTTAGGTGTCTTTGCAATGGATACCTGTCATGTTTACAGATACAGGGACAATATCTGCAGATATGTCATGTCTGCAGACTGACATTATAAAATCATGTATTACTAAAAATAAGTTGAATCGGTTGAAGGTTGAATTTTACATCAATTTAAAAATTCTTTTGAAATGTCTGTCCTATAAACAAAGATTTCCACACAAAGATTATTAATTTTTCCGATTTTTCTTTTCAGTTGGCGAGCTGAAGCATATAATTCGGGGCTGCCAACTTGCAGAACAAAATTTTCTGGACATTTGTCATAAAGTCCGGGAAAAGGATACAAATAATATAAAAACGACCCACTGTTCGCGGTGCAACATTGACGGCTGCAATTCCTCGCGAAAAATCACGTTTTCGGGTCTTGTACTTTTAATCGCTTTTGTGACCAAAATGTTTGTGCAATAATTTGTTAAGTTTATGTTAATTTTTAAGCTTTTGCGTTTGGAAAGTTTGAACAACTTTTATTTTCGAGTTTTGAGGATGTAAATATTTTGCCATAGTAAAGGATGAAACGTAGTTGTTTTATTTATACCCTAGTAGAAATATTTGTTTAAAATGACATTTTTACAACGTTAGATTTTTGATTTTTTACGTTAGTAGTCTAATGTCCGGTGTTTAACAAATATAGATCATAGTTACAACAATATTGCAATATGTTAGAATCACTACATTTTTACAACATATTTCTAACGTCAGGAACCTAACATTAAAACTACATAAAACTAACGTTATTTTATAATACGAAATATGGTTCATAGTCAAAACTCGAAATTATTTGATAAGTATGCGGCTTTCGTAAATAAATTTCGATCTAATTTTAGGCCAAAAAAATACGTAGAAAAGTAAAAAGATAATCTTTAGGGGCTGTTCAATAATTATGTCACCGACCTAGGCCTAGGGGGGGAAAGTGTTTAGCTAAAAGTGACGGCCCATATAAAGTGTTCCAGTTTTATATGACAAAATAACAGCAATGGGAGAGGGGGGGGAAGTCAAACAACTTCAGATAAAAAAAAACGGTGACGTAATATAATTATTGAACAGCCCTTTAGTGCCTTGGTGAATAATGTTAAGACCTACTTGATTTTTCATAAACAGAAAGATTATTTAGACTCTATTCAAATTATTTAAAAATAAATCAAAGAAACGTTCGTTTATTTTTGATAAAACTTTTCTAAACTTTTACTATACAGCAATTTATTAAACAACAAAAATACTGCAACAATAAATCAAGAACTTTATAAAACTTTAATTTATATTTGTTTAGTTTTAAAGCCTTATTAGATCTCAATTTATTTTAGGAAATCATTAAAAGTGAAGAATAACATCTCTACTCTCAGAATCTCTACTCCATAACATATCCACTCTATCAGGAATAGAATATTACATAACTAGAGAAGAAAGAAGACTTTTTAGTAGGAAGTGGAAATATTTAACAAGAATCGTTAGGTGTGAGTAGAGATTATACGAGTAGAGGTGTTATGGAGTAAGAATTTTATGAATGGTAATGTTGCAGAAATATGACAGTAGAGGTGTTATTAAAAGTTAAATTTTAAAATAAAGGATAATAATATGCTTAGAAAAATTACGGGGTGTCCCAAGAAAAGGCTTTAATTGAAAAATTATTTTGAAAATTTGGAAATTTATTTACCTTTTAAGGTAAAGCTTGTTAAATGGGTCCATTTGGGTGAAAAGCACTTGGATCAGTATTTTTACACAATAAATAGAACGAATTAATTATATTTTTTGACCAATGATCAGGCGCGGACTGGGACAAATTGACCACAGCCAATTCTAAAATTTGGCCACCATTTAAAGTATGGTGTTGACATGGATCAGCCGTGGCCACAGATGTAATCACAGATGTAATCACAGATGTAATCACCGTGTACTGTAATTTATAATTAAATCAAAACCACAAAAAAAGCTATTTGATTATTGGGTCACTAAGAGGCCACAGTTTTCAGTCCGGGTCTGCCAATGACTGATAATCTGCACCACTTGTTTACGAATTGGGCACCTAGATTTATAAATTTTTAAGTGTTAAGCCATAAAAAATTATTTACTATAAAACAGACTACCCTAGCAGAAAATTTTAGTGCTTTAATACTAAAATTTTCTACATGTCGAATAATTTTTGTAATAAACTGCGTAATATATAAACTAAATTAAATTGTTTGATATTTACAAATTTAAAAAATCTATATAAAACATTTTACGACAGCGTGCAATAGGTTCTTGAAACCAATAACTGCTTCCTTTTTTGGACTATCGATAGGTTTATCCAGTCTCTGCTTTTAGCAGTAGATGTCGCTAGCTGTTTTTGCTTTTCCTTACAACGATTTTTAAACTCTATATAGAGATATATGGAAAGGATTTGATTTTCGTAGTTGTCCCTACTACCGATATGTGGCTCTGAAGAGTGCTAAAAAGCACGAAATCGATCAGTCACTTCGGAGGGACGACTGCGTTAATCAAACAAAAGTCGTTTTAAGGAATAGTAAAATGTTTTATATAGATGCGTAATATATGTATTATTAAAAATGTTGGTTGCTGCTATAGTTGTGTATACTCAGGAAAATATATGCCGTTGATTGGCCAATATGAGAAAATTAAAAAAAGTGTATCCTGTTTTTGTTTTCTATTTTGGAATTCGATTCAATCAGTAATTTTATACATGCCTACCTAGGTACAATGTACCTGGTACATGTATAATTAATAGTTAGTTCGCTAACTCGAGAACTTTGTAAGCCAAGGACTTTAAATTTTAAATATAGGTTTATTTACTAGTTAAACAATCTGTGTTCTAAATTCAAAGTTCTTTGCTCAAATAGTTCTTGTGTAATCGTACTGATAAGACACGTCTAAAAACTTTGTTAATACATTAGAGATAGGTCTTTTTGACCCTGTTTTTTTTTGCAAATGAGATATTTTGTATACCCAGCTGTGTTATTTAAAAATAATGTAATCTAGTCGTAAAATATATGTAAAAATAATTATTCTTTTTATTTAAATACCAACTTCCACTGTACCATTTTTATTTTATTTTAAATAAAAATGTTTTTTCCTTCTAAAAAAATAACTAGACTTATTGATTAAGAAAATCTATTTTTTCCAAAAAAAAAATTGTTATTTATGGTACTAGTGGGTAAAGTAAGATATTGCCCATGAGAAAATTAACCTGCGAGGCGTCAGTCAAGCAGGTTTATCTTCGAGAGGGCAGTATCGGTTTACCCATGAGTGCCATACAAGGTTTTATCCAATAAATAGCTTAGAAATTCATATTTTTATTAAAAATTTTAATGACATTTACAAGAAAATAATTTGACAAGTGACAGTTGAGTGGGTAAAATAAATAACTATCCACTCAATAAAGTAAAAGCCACGCGGGGGTTATTATTGAGTTTATCTATTTAAAATAAAGCTGGTAATTGTCTTATTATCTGTATGTATTGGATAAAACATATTTTCATGTAAAAAAACAATTTTTTAAATTTAATTCAATAATAATTTATTTTTATTTTCATGTATATTTACTTAACTAACAGACAAATAAATAATTTTAATATAATAGAAAAATATAATAAACTTATATATAAGTAAGGCGTACCTACACTATAATAAATTAAATTTAAATATAAATATTATTACTTATAAATAAATAGAATATAATCAATTTAATAAATACAAACGTTTAAATTTTCTTATTTTAAAAATATATTTTTTATCAATTATTTAAATTTAAATAAATAAAAACATTTGTTTACAATATATATCGTTACATAAAAAATAATTAAAAATCGTTTAATTACCAAAAAAATAGTCAAAAACGGCCACTTCTATTAACTTCAACAACTTTAAAGTTTCCGAAGTTATTGCCGAATTTTTTATAACTTGAAGTTAAATTATTTTTACAAAAAATTTTTGAACAAAAATAAGCAATATTGTTTTGTTTTTTTTTGGTGTATTCTGTAAGTCATTTTAAGAATAATTTAATGAAGATATTTAGTTAAGAAATTTTTAGAATACACCGAAAAAAATATTCTTATATTCAAAGATAAATTTACTAATTTTTATAACAAAAATCATATTTCACAAAAAACAAGAATCAAACAGTTTGAAGAAAAAAATTGCTAGCGTATTTTTCTATAAATTGTAAAATATACCTACACTGAGAAAAATCTAGAGTACAATGAGATCCGGCATTATGTAGGAATTGTTTAAACATCTATAATAAAAAAGTAAAGGAAATAATAAAAACTAATAATTTCTTTTTGGAAAAATTACACAGGTTTACAAAAAAAAAAGTCATGACTATTTGACGGGACCATGGTATTCCTAGGTATTTTGGCGCCCTGAATCAGATCCCGGGGTCAGTTTTGCCCCATCACGTCAGGAAAACGAGATTTCAAGGTCATTTGGAGGTCAAAATGGTGATTTTTTGGGAGCGGCCCCAGGACAACATCACAACGTTCAGAAAGTATTCAAGACCTACACAGTTACCCGTGAAGTTAACAGGTCGCTTGAGATATTGTCGCGGGGCTGCTTCCAAAAAATCACCATTTTGACCTCAAATGACCTTGAAATCTCGTTTTCCTGACGTGATGGGTCAAAACTGACCCCGGGATCTGATTCAGGGCGCCAAAATAACTAGGAATACCATAGTCCGGTCAAATAGTCCTGACTTTTTTTTTGTAAACCTGTGTTATCCATGACCATTGTTGTGTGTGAAAACCGACTTTTTATCACAAAAATTACAATTAATTATCAAAATAAATAATTTAACTAAATATAAAATCTTTAACGGATCACAAAATTGTAAAAATATACGTTAACTATAAATAAATAAAACGGATCACAACAAATAAATAATTAAAATCTTAATTCCCTTTTAATTATTTTAAAATTTTATTAAAATATTTCAATAAAACATGCAAATTTTAATTTGACGTTTTATTAAATAAAATAAAAAATTAAAATAATTAAAATAAAACTAGGAGAGTACAAACAGACATACCTCAAAATATTTTATTTTTTTATAATTTATTTGGGCAAGTTTTTTAAAGCTTTTAAGCATAAAACATTGGAAATAATAGATTTTTTATGGTTTGGACCACACGTTGTTTTTCCTTGTTTCCTTTGTTATTTTTGATATTTATAAATTAAACATTAATAATATTAAAAATTAACATTATTATTATTTATTTAAAATATATTAATAAAAGGTAGTTTTTATTTTGAAGTGTGCACAGTCAGTTGAGTTATTTTAAAAAACTTACCCTTTATATATAAAATTATCACGCACAATACCACATATATACATAAATAATTAATAATTAAAATTACCACTAATAATAAATTAATAATACAAAATTTTGTATTTCCCAATTTTTATAATCAAATAATTACTATCAAAAATATTACCTATATGGAAATAGTAAATATTAATAATAAATTCAGTCCTCGATAATCAGTCAACTACCTTTAGGAAAAAATGTAAAAAAATAATTAAAAATGTCGCTAAAAGTCCAAAAACAACTGATCCACCTTAGGTGATACATCCGGTATGTATGTATCGTAATAAATATTACATTTTAGCTAGCTCTAAAATTATAAGAAAGGCCATCTTTTGAACATATTTTTCCTTAAAGGTACTCAGTATACACTAAGAAAAATGTTCTTTAAATGACTACAAAATATATTTTGATTATATTATTGTTTACCAGTTTTTACTAGGGCTGCCATGAGATAGGGTTGAATTAGAGGAAGAGGAGTTCTTCCTTTCGGCTCCTGGAGCGGCAGAAAAAGGGGATGAACGTTTGTTTAATTCTGAAAAAGAAAAAATATAAATAAATAAATAATTTAAAGAATAAAAAATGTTTTAAGTTTTACAGAAAAAATGTTTACGTACCACCAATATTATGCAAGCCATTATTAAAATTTATTATTATTATTAAATATTTTCGAATGAGAATCAAAAGTTAATTTATTATTTATAATTTTGGCGAAGGCGTTTACTGTAGGGTGATTATCATTATTAAATTTAAATAAAAAAAGTTATTTTATTTTCACACACCCACCTTGTCATACACAAGAAAACTAGCGGCGGTCTTTCCTAATTTTGCTACAGTTTTCTTTACTTTTATAAACAAGAGATGGCACTACACTCATTCTATCACTTGATACGGAATATTCATACCGTATCTAGAGCTAGAATGGATTCATCCTGTGTTTGAAATGTGTGTGTATTTGCTTACATTCTAAAGCAGTCGTAGAAAAAAAAATGTTTCGTTTTAATCACAGCCCTTTTTGGGACTGTGGTTGTAATCCACTGTTTTATTATTTTTTATTTTACTGAACATTAAAGAGATCCAAATTTTTTATTTCACAGCATTAGCGTAGTCGTATTTACCTGAAATAGCCAAAAGCATCTTCCTCCTAGCTCCAAACGTATTGATTCCAATTTCAACCAAATCCTGATCTGTCAACGTCGTAAAAGTGGTCAGATCGATCTCGTGAGTGGTAAACAGTCCGATATACCTGTCAAGATTTAATGACGTCAAAACTGCCGGCAAATCTGTCCAATTCGATGACGTCACCGTGTTGATGACGTGGCTGGGAGTGTGGTCTAGCAGGTTGCTGGTGTTGAGGTTGACGGGAGTGGATGGGAGGAGATAGGAGTCCAATGAGGCTTTAGTGGTAGCCGTTTTCCAGATATCGTCTTCCTGTTAAAATATTTTAGATTATTATCCTAGTAGAAAAAACATTTTGCTACGTTGTCGGGGAAATTCTAACCTGACACTTCATTATCTCACAATAGCACGTACTTACAACAGTACGACATATTATTATTTATTTTTTTACGCCGCTGTTGATATTTTAAGGGTTTTGATGTTTTAAGGGCCTTATAACATCAAAACCTTTAAAATATAGATAAGTACAAACAAGTTGCAATGGCGTGAGAAATAAAATAATTACATGTCGTTCGATATATCCCCGATAGACGGTACTAAGTAGAACGTAGATTTTGGTTTAAACATTTAAAATTTTAACATTGTGAATAACTACAGGGTATCTTAAGTTAATTATATATTTTTTGTATTTAAAAAATATATATTATACACTAACCTTCGTTCCTTTAACTTTATCCGCGAATCCGGCTGGGCTAGTGTGGCTTATGCCATACCCGGACCACAAATTTGTGGCCACCCTGTAGGTTCCGGGATTGGGCCGGGATTGCATTGCTCGCAGGCCTGCCAACCTTTTATTCTCGAAATCACTGTAAGAGCTGGGTCGCTCTTGCCTTTTTTCTACGGTTTGAGCTTGGTAGTTGGAGTTGTTCAGTTCGGTTAATAATGAAGACAAATCTGAAAAAAAAAAATAATAAAAAATGTTTTATAAAAAACGTTTTGAAAAAAATATTAGAATTTTGAATTTTGATCCCCCTGATGTATTGAACGATAAAACTACAGAAATATTATTCGTTTTTTGAAATAAAAAATTAATATTTTTAATTACATTTTTTAACAATTTTAATAGTTCTTACCCATGCCTGTTTCAGAAGGACTTTCTACAAAATTCCTGTAGCAGCTTGGCGACGTGGAGTTCCTGGGGCTTCGCAGGGGACTGGAAATGGGGCTGTTGCTAGAAATCGACGAATAGGTGCTGTTTTCTCTACTTTGTTCCAGGGATAGGTTGCTGGAATACTGACTCAGAGAATTATACCTAAAAATATATTATTTATTAGAATAAAATTAATAAAAAACAAGCCATGAAGATATGTAATGCTACGCATTCCATTATATACTATTCACAGCGCAGGCGCTGTGAATAATGGTACCGAAATAAAAAAAATAATCATTTTTTTTTATTTTGAAAATTGTTGAATATTTTTTAACTTACCCACTGCTTCCCATCGACTGTTGCATTACGTTATAGAAAAATTGCGGCTGTTGCACCATCCCCACAAAAGGTGGCGCTGCTGTAGCGTTACTCGCGGCAGGATACTGCCAGTTGGAGGAGATCAAAGGACTCAACAAGGGGGACATGGGGTTGGGGTTAACCGGAGTGGGGGTGGGCAATAAATCGCTGGAGGGGAAGGATGCCGAGAGAGTGTTGTTGCCCATGGGAGGCATGTAGGAGGAGGGGATGTCGGCGCAAATTGGTGGTTCGTCGATGCCTAAGATTAGGTTTCTTGCTTTGTAGATGTTGACTAAAATTAAAAAAAAAAACATAATTTCTTTTAAAAAAATAACTTTTTAGTGCAAAAATGTTTATCATCGAAAATACTAACAGTTTTTACCCTTTTTGAACCTTTTATTCCAAATCGATTTTTACTAAAAATAATCCCAGATGTATAAGGAACCAATGGCACAAAGTCTTTAGCTCAAAGCGTTCTCGAGTGGACATCGGAACGCCGAGTATTTTTTTTTGGATTAATAAAATTTTAAGAACTAATTCACATGAAGCTATGTTAGCTGACTGCAGCTGCAGCATAAAAATCGATTATAAGGGATAATCGATTTTTATTTATTTTTTTATTTTATACTTAAAACTTCGAAGGCTTTTAGCTCTCACAGAACTTTTTTTAAGGAACTATGTCTGTAGTTTTTTTATGTAAAACTTATCAACTATTTCTAAATTACCCTGTATATTTGTATTATTTTATAAAATACCTGCATGTCTCTCGATGCCCTTAATCACACAAGCCTTGGTGTTTTGCTTAGCCTTTTGCCGAATATTGATCACCAGGTCGCAAGTGGTCTGGATTTCGGCGATCTGGTCCGGTCGGATTTGCAAACCGGAAGTATCCTCCGGAAGGTCGAAAATTATTATTAATGGAAGACTTCCCATTAATAGCTGTCTGGCCTTGTACACGTTATGGATATTTCCTATAAATATAGATTATAATTAATTAGTTCTTCCCTAATAAAAAATAAATTTTAAATTAAAAAAAATAGTTACCCGTAATATTAACATTGCTCTTCTTCAAACTGGGAATATTAGGGTCACTGGCATCGGGAAACATGATCTGGCAGTTGGTGTATTGCATTATTTGCTTCAGATTCGAATGGGTCTTTCCTAACACGATTTGGTGGTGATGGGGTGATATTTCCATCGACATTTGAATTGGAATTTGACTCTAAAAAGTGAAAAAAAAAATGATAAACATAATTCATTCAGGTTTATTTTTAATGATGGTTAGTTTAAATTAATTTGCATTCGAAAGAAAATTACCCAAAAGTACCTAGTTACAAATAAATCAACTTTTTGTGTAGTGGCGCCTTCGCCAAAATTGCAAAAAATACAGGAAAGTCGCTTAATATCGGACACCGTTAACAATTTATCCAATATTTACTAGGCGGCATTACTTTTTGATATTTTTTTTTTTTAACAAAATACAACTTATTATAAAGAACCATGATTAATTATGAAAACAATTTTATTACAGTTTATTTTTTCCAAAGGGGGAGAGAAAAAGTCTCTACCATATTACAGACCGGATTTATTTTGAATATTGGCTTCACACAAAAGTAGGTTTTCTCTTTACCTCTGCAGATAGAATCTTACATACACTACTATCCGAAATTAGAAAACCATCCATAGGATATGAGAAAATTATATGGTCCCGATACATTTTTTCTTAAATCTAAACTAAACGAATCAAAATAGCACCGCAGGCAAATTTATACAGTATTTTCTTAAAATATATGATTTCGGGCCCCCTGGATACGCCCTTGCCAAAAAGAGTTCTTAACTTACCGCCAATTTATCACACATATAATCCATAAGCAAAAGTGTCGCCTGCTTCACCTGATCCACCTCCCATTCAACTCCTTTGACCAACACCAAAGTAGCGTGCAATTTGGGTCTAGTTTTGAACATCACTTGGACTTTGTACTGTTCCTGGACTTTGATGAGATAAGGAGACGTCCCGTCGATGTTTTGGGACATTATTGGTAGTTCGAAACCAAAAATCAGTGGAATTAGTTCCTGAGGAAAGGAAAAATAATTAAGGTTAATTTAAATATCAGAATCAAAATCACAAAAAAATCAAATCCGTCTCAAATGAGCGGGAAGAAATTGTCCAAGATAAGGGGTCGTCCCCCCTAAGACGCCCCCAATAGGGGGGGTGTTAGGGGGGGTAGCCAAAATATAAAATCTCTACAGCCTTTAATAACGCGATAAACGGGGTTATGAAGTGTATGAATTTTGGTCAATTTGCGTGACGTATTTTATGGACGACCCCTAATATAAAAATACATCTGCATACCAAAATTTATATCTGTAGCCTAAAGCGTTCTTAAGTTATCGTGGATAAAGAGAGACAACCGACCGACAGACAGACAGACAGATACACAGACAGTCATATTTTTTTAGCAGACAAACAGATTTTTCTGGGATATTTTTTACATTTTTTCGAAAAAAAAATCAGTTTTCAGCATTGTTTACAATTTGTTGTTTTACTTGTTTTTACAAACTTACCCTAACCCTACTCCTAGCACACTCCACCCCCTCAATGTCCCCAGAAATGGACACCTGATTACTCTTCTCGGTTGGGTTCGACCGGTTCGAATCCGGAAAGTGCACGTGACATTGGGTCTCTTCCATGACACGCTTGATACTTTGGCCGCCTTTTCCAATGATATGGGAATGGTCGGTATAGCTGACGTCCATCTTCATAGTGACACGGTTACACTGGAATTAAGATTACCGTAAAGTGGGGTAAACATAAACTAGGAAATTTTAGTATACCGTAAAGCGGGGTAAATGTGAATTGTAATAATTGCGGAAGCAAAAAAATTAAAAAGGTATAATAAACTTACTCTGGTATCTAAAATAGTCATTATTCTTTCCTTGGCAGCTTGAACGTCTTCAGGTCGCCCAGCAATTCTAACATGTGGGTCTATAAAAAAATAAACGAATTAAATAAATAGGCATGCTTTTTTTATTATTTTTAAGTTTTATTTTTGGCCCCTTAAGTATAAAAATATTATATAAGTATATTTAGCTTTACGTAACAAGTGGGAAATTTTAGCACGAAGCAAGCCGATATTTATTTTTCCTGGGAAAATAAAACACATAGGAAAAAATACGCACCTTTTTTAGATTTGGCCCCAATTTTTAGTTTGTTGGGCCATGTGATATATGTATCAGTGTCTTCCATTATCTGAAAAAAAAAAATAAAAAAAGTTGTTATCTTTATAACGACATAAATAGAAATAAATAAAAAAATAAACAAAAATTTACCTTTGCAAAAAATACGTCAGCAGGAATTAGAGCGTCATTGTCACCTAAAATGTTAAAAAAAAAAACTAGGGAACAAGGAGCTTTAAAAAATATATATATATTTTTTTACAAGATTTATAAATATTGGCTGATTTAAGACATCTGTGTCCCCATAATTTATGGTTCCCCGAATATATAATTTTACACTAACCAATGTAACAAAAACAATTTAAATTATTTTTTTTACAAGTAATGGATGTCTTAAATCAACCTGTCTGATTTTATACAGGTCCTTACCAGTAAGCATTTGTTCTAGTTTTTTTCTGTCCACCCTAAACCGGTCCTGATATAAGTCCGAAACGTCTTTGAGTCCAATTTTCGTGACGAAGTCCCTCAACTCCTCCCTGGAGTCCCACGTGGAAGTCCATTCGGAGGTGGCGGTGCCGCTTTCGGAGATTTCCGACAACGTGTCGGAGTTTTTGTTCATATCAAATCTGGAGTTGATATTTAGATAGTTGCACGACATTTTTTAATAAATAATTTCTAAAACAAACAAAAATGGAAAATAAAAAAAATCTATTCCCAATAAAAATATAGGAACACTAGTAGTGTTACTAGTGGTATACAGCTGTATATTAAACAGGGTGTACAGAAACTCTCCTGCTAAATGGAAACCTCGATGGAAACCCTACTACCTAAATTACTTTAATCCAAAAGTGCTTTCTAAGCGAGCTACAGCTCTTTAAAGATGGCTTCACGTCAGCTCTTGACTTGTGTAAGCGCATTATTTTTGCACACGAGCACCAAAAAAATTCTATTCTATTCTAGCTTTTTTATGAGGCATTTTTTGAATGGAGGTTATTTAGGTTAAAATAAAATCACGTTTAGTAGGTATATGGGGTTTTAATTTGGCAGGAGAGTTTTCGGACACCCTGTATATTTAACTGTACCACGCCCTGATTTTTAGCAAAAACATTTCCAGCCGAGAACTTTGGTAGGAAAGAAATAGCTTAAAGAAGTGTTTAGCTCAAAGCGCTCTTGAGTCATAGTGGTTACAAATTTCCCCTGGCACACACAGATTTTTTTGCGAAAATCACCTTTCTTGCATTTAAAATGCAAAATTTTAGCGGTTTATTTCTTTTAAATAGTATATATTAGTTAAAATTGAAAGATCATGACGTTATAACTGAAAATCTCGGAAATATAACCAATTAAAAATTAAATCATCCCAGGAATAAGTTGAGGGAAATTTTAGCATATGACGTCATTATCACAATAATTAAATCTTTCAAATCTTCGTTATTCCTGTATTGATTTGTATAAAATTTCAGATATAATGTTTTAGTATCAATACATACAAGCCAAGGCCTATACAACTCGGAAATACAACTGTAAAGTTCTCAAAAATGTTTAGATAGCTAGTTTTGCAAGGCGGTGCCCAGCAAAAAAAAATAAAAATTAAAAAAAAAATAAACTTACCTTTAATAAATTTACACTTAAAACATAAATAAATAATTTTATAGTACGTATATTTAGGCCACCTATTTTTCAAAATTTTTGAGCGCGTTTAAATTTTTTGAACTTCTAGGTGACCTGTTCTGTTCTTTAAACGCAACTGAAGCCGTTTTAATTTTGATACCGATCAATTTTGTCGACTGTTTTTGTTTCAGAATTTTTTTTTCAGTTATGAAAAAAAAAACTGAAACTTTAACGTTTGTTTTCATATATTTGAAATACATCAATATGGGTGTTTGACCACAAGAAGAGGTGTTTGTTTGTCGAAAATTTTATTTTTGACCAAAATAGTCCAAACGCAAAATAAATCAAAAATATTAAAAAAAAAAACAAAAAAAGCATTAAAATATTAGAATTTTGGTCTTACCAACTACGACGACGTTAATTTTTTAAACATTATTTTCTCGTCAAGTTGTGACCCTTTAACTTTTTTAATGGACTTTTTTTCAAAATTAGTAGGTAAACCCTACAATAATTTTTCCTGAACAAATTACGTAAATCCGACTGTTCCATTTCGATTTTTTTAGAGTTTATAACTTGTCTGTTTTTGGGGGGGGGGGGTATTTTCAAGAACAAGGCAAAGTTATAGAACTTGGTCTTTACTGAAAATTTAGGGTCGATAGGATAATTTGTTCTTGAGTTATCATGTAATCAAAAAATGTGACATCGGACGGACGGGTATTTTCTAAGTTATTTGTTTTTTCATGAAAAACATTTTTATCCAAGATTTTTTTGACTAGGACGTTTTATTGGCTGAAACCGTTACGAAAAAAACAGTTAAGAAAAAGTCCCAAAATATGCATTGAGTTCTCGGCTGGGATCATTGTTGATATCGTAAGCGTCACATAAATTTAAAGTTCTCGGATGGGATCATTTAACAATGATCCCAGCCTAGAACTCAATGATCCCAGCCGAGAACGTTTTTTTTCTAAATTGTCTTTGGGTAAATAAAACAACAATTTTCCTAACTTTATTTATTCTTCTACTTTTAACATGGTGCTCTTTTGCTACATTCGGTGTTGTTTGTATAATATTATTAATATTTAATATCCCATGAAAAGTTTTTTGACCCATTCGGGTTAAGCAGCATTGTTTATAAGCAACTACCTTAATATTTAACATTTAATTACCAACTAATTACTAATTACTTATATAATATTATGTTTATAAGTAAGACTGACATTATATATTGTTTTCTTAAAATTATCTTAAATATAAGAGTATATAGAGTTAACCTTTTGCTGGAATTTTCCTAATTCTATTATTCTCAAGCAACTATATATTTCTTAGAATATATAATATATATTAGTGAGAACTCGTTAATATTTAATATAAAGACAAAGCACAGAGTGTTGGACTATAGCCTTACACTCTGTGCTTTTTAGAGCTTTAACTGCTTTTTGTCTTTTATATAACAATTGTAAGTTTGGTTTGGTTTGGTGAATAATAATTAATATAGTAGATTATTAAACTAATGTCTACATATATTTATTTACTACTTTTCGGGAAAAACCATTCTACAATAATTCATTTTACAGAGATCTATAGAAACATTTGCTTTCCAACGAAAGACTTTGAGAAAGTTGTGTCAAGTAAAAGAGTCCTTTTTTACTATCAGTGATTTCTTGATATGACACAACAAGTGATTTTGCAAGTTCACACATTTTTCTCGGTGTATATTTTTGATTATTTTTTTGTTTTTTTTTGCGCAATTTTTACTGGGCTCTATTTAGCCATAATAGGTACGTAAGAAATGTCATTTAATTAAAATCGAAAATATTAAAAAATGATATTTCAGAAGCAAAAAAATGGAAAATTTAGCCCAGCTGATGGAAAACCATGGATGGAAAATGGTTGAAGATGGAATTAGCCATAATTTGTTGTAAACAAAAAATAATTAAAGATATTTTTAAATAATTTCTACCAATATCCGTAAGAATTATTAGTTTAACTTACATAGTTATAAATTAAGTTTATACTCTAAACTTACATAGTAATTAATAATATAATGTATTTATTATATATAATATATAAGTATATATAGTAAATATATACTTAATTATAGATTAAAACTGTAATATTTAAATTACTTGTAAGGTTAAAAATGACCTGTTTCTATACCTTAAAAGTAATTTTTAAAATTACATATGAAATTAAATTCGAAGGAAAATATTATAAAATATTTTTTTGATAAATTAAGTATACTGAGTGTTGAGCAAAACCTTGTCAGATGTTATAGATGTTAATTTCGATTTTTCCCCTATGCTAAGAATTTACTTTCATCTCGTATACTGAATGTTTACGATTTTGGAACATTTAGCTTTCCCATTTCAATAAGAAAATTAAAAAAGGGAAAGCCTGGTATTTTTGCTGTTAATAAAAACTAACAACCTTACACCTAGAGACCCTTGATGACGTTTGCTTACAGTTTCGCCCAAAACTGTCGGCAAATATCATCTAGGGTCTCTACTTTTTAGGTAGGACGGTTGAAAATTTACAGAATAACATATACGTTGTCAAAACTATACATTTGGAGTTTTCAGATTATTATTTTTTTATTTTTTAGTTGGTTCCCATTAATAATTAATTAAAATAAATTAATGGAAAAGGGAGATTTACGGTTCGAGTACCAGTTACGGTTAAAACTTAATCACCTTTGCCAAAAAATAATTTTAATTAATATTTTAAGGATTTTCTTTAGTATTGAAAGAGCTTATTTTTTAATATTTTGAATCGTGCCAGATGGTTAAAGCATTTTTTTAGACATTAAGTTAATTGTTCCCATAAGCTAAGATTTTTTAAGAATATTTGTTCTAAGATCTTAATCAAATTAATAATGAGGTTCATTTAGGGTATATTTTACCAATTCTTAAAAAATCGCCTTGTTTTTAATGAAAATTAATTTTTGACAAAAGGAAAGATGTTGGATTCAAATCCCAGTTACGGAAAAACTTTTTTAAGATTTTGAATTTAGTTTTTTCCTTTTGCCAAAAATATTGTATTTCTATCCTATTAAGAAAATACCTAGAACATTTTCAGTCCAAATAGTATCTGGAGAGTAGAAAATATCATTTTCTTATGAGGTTAGAATATTATTTTATTCACAGTTATATTAAACAAGCATACCTACTAGGGTGGTGCGGAAAATTTCAAATTAATATTTTTGATTTGCTATACCGCGGAAAAGTTGCCTTAGGTATAGCATAACAAAAAAAAACAAAATCGGACAATATCTTCCGATCGAGCAAAACGCCGAAAGTTAAAAAAAAAATGACGAATTTTACAGTTTCTTCATACTTTTTTTTTGAGGTATCTATTTTTTAGCGCTATAGTGCTAAAACGTTATTACTAGTATTGAATAGCCTGCAAAAAAATATCACTGCTTTTAAAGCATATCTTCCGATTTTGATATATTTTTATGCTAGTATACACCTAAGGCAACTTTTCCGCAGTATAGAGAATCGGAAATCTAAATTTGAAATTTTTCGCACCACCCTTATACCTTCAGATACCCCTACGGGGGGTAAGTTGATACATGTAAATATTTTTTATGGGCTCACGTGATCACGTATGGCTGCAGACGTGTTACTTTAGTGCCTTATAAAGTATATGAGTAGTCCACTTTCAAAACTCATTTTTAATTACAAAGTATACATAAAGAAGAAAGTATCAATAGCAATGAAGGTGACCAGTGTTTAACTAATTCGGGATCGCTGAATCCAAATCTAAAGTCCGTTTGTCTCCATCACCCTCTGCTAAAAAATATCGAAAAATATACTAATTTTGGGCCGCTGAATCCGAATTAAAGCTGGTTTTTCTCCGTCGCAGTTAGTGGTTTTAAATGCTCTCCTGGCGTTGATAATTGATCGTAAGTAATATTTTCTTGAGAACGCTGTAAACACTTTACATTCTTAAATGATTTTTTTTTTGAAAATAATTTTTGAAAGAATTTGAAGTCCTCTGAATTCAGCGACCCAAAATTTGTAAAATATGTAATGTAAAATGTAACCTACGGTAAGTTACAAACAATACTTAAATTTTTCGCTAGGTATTTTTTAGCATAATTTTTAAAATATTAAAACTGAAAAAGACAAACGCACTTCAGATTTGGACTCAGTGACACCAAATTAATAAAACACTGGTATCCTTCTTTGCTAGCGATACTTTTTTCTTTTTGTAGACTAGTGTTATAATTTTTGAATAAGGTTGATAACATTATACTTATAATATAAAATATATTGCTTGACAAAGATAACATTTTCAGCATTATTCTCAAATTAACTTATAAAGAATTAAAAAATGAACTTCTTATACATTTTTAAACATTTTTGTCTTTTAATAATTTATTTTTGACCTAAAATGCAGTGAAAAACTGGTAACTAGGCCTAAATAATATAATTATTTCTTTTTGTAGACTAGTATTAAAACTTTAGAATAAGGTTGATAATATTATACTTATAATATATTATAAAATATATTGCTTGACAAAGATAACATTTTCAGCATTATTCTCAAATTCACTTTTAAAAAGTTTTGATTTCTTATACATTTTAAAGTGTTTTTTGTGTGTCGTCCAAAAATGATAGTGTAGAAAGTTCCATTATATCCATAAACAACTTCATCAGTGGCATTGTGGCAAATGCCGCCTGGACCCCGGCCTAAATAGGCCCTTAGGGGACCCAGGCCTATAAATAAATTAATTTATATTTAAAAATTTAAACATATTTCTTAACTTACACTTGCAATTGTTAATGTACATTACGTCTCTAGTAATTATTACGTTTTCCTAAAAAAAAATTCTGATTCATCGTTAAGTTTATATCGGACCGGACGCTTTTTATACGCGTAGGATTGTTAAATTGTTACGTTATTATTATTACATATTCATTTTTATTAATAATAATTTATTGCATAACTTTATTAGAGCTTCCGCTTGGAATCTTAAAACGGTATACAGGGTGCCTCAAAATAATGAAACTATTTTCAAATCGACATTTTTTAAATGTTCCAATCTTGTATTTTTTTAAATGATATATAAGAAAATTAGCATTTTTCTTAAACATATGTCTGTAGACATTGTGCATAAACACCAAATATTAAAAAAAAAAATGTTTTTTTTTCATATATAATATCATATAAAATTATATCATCAAAAAATACGGTTATTTTTAATATTTCCTTCGCTTATTTCTATACACATTTATTTTAAAATGGCTACATACGTAATATGTATTACATATGTAGGTAATATACATAACTAATAATAAAGTTAATAACAAAAATAACCAAAATAGACAGTCCAAACTTAAAAAAAAACATCAACAATTCTTTGCGATACACATACATACCTTGTGTGTATTTTATTACTAGACATTAAAAGCTAAATGCCTATGTCAAAGTCTAATTTACACACAGGGTATATGTAAAAATAGGACGTCAAAAAAAAAAAAAAAAACGTTGAAAATAATAAAGTTTTAATGTAACAAATATAATAGTAAATATTCATTTGTCTTGTGGAAAAAAAAAGAAATGCCCATTTTTTAATATAATTTAATTAAAGTGGCCAATCCAAAAACAAGCATGGCGGAAACGTACAAACCGGTACTTCCGTTGCAGCCGTCTCCCACGCATGCGCAGACCTCCTGTCGGCCACCGAAGCCCGACCTCTGGTAACAACGGTTGGCGTACGACGAGTCGTCGTACCCGCAGGTGCGGATAACTCGACTGTCGGGTTGCACTGAAAAAAAATGAAGATTAATTGTTAAGCAAAAATTAAGTTAGGGGACGTAAAGTATGTCACAAAGCGTGACACCGGTACTGACACCCCCCTCCCCTTTGTCACAAGTCATAAGACTAAAATTGATATCTAACTGGTTTACGAGATATTGAAACACCTTGTATATAGAAAAAATAAAATATTTTGCCTTTTTAATAAAAAAAATCATACAAGCTCTCGCGACCTAATATATTTCCAGCTTTGATCCCTTACCACACCTCAATTTTTACAAAAAAAAACTTTGGGTAGGAGACCGCAGCCCAAAGCGTTCTAGAGTTATCGTAGTCTCGAATTTCCCGGACAGATCAATCTAATATATTAAGAAAAAAAAAAGACTTCCAAAAATGTAAATAATTTTCTATACTATATACTATTTTTTCTCCCCTCCATATAGTTATTACATAACTAGAGAGGAAAGTAGAGCTTTTTCTAGCAAGTAGAAATATTCGGTACGAAGGGTAAGCCGTGTACGCAAAACATTTGCACGACCGTGAAAAACAGTTTCCCGACGAGGAATGTACATTTTTTTTACGAAACTAAAGTTGCAAAAGTAAAACGCTTAGAAAACATCTTTTTTATCACTTTTACCATGTGAAAGATCATATTGGTTCCACAAACTTTTAATGACAAAAAATAAATAAAATGTATTTAAAAAAAAATCTGCTTACATCCATTGACTTCAAAATCGATAATCTGGTTGATTTTTCTGCAAAGGGTGTAGGGCTTTCCCTTGTCCCGTTGGGGGCAGGGTTTTTTCAGGTCATCCGACAGTTTGTTGTTGGCGTCCCCTAGACATCGCTTGTCGGACGCGCTGTTACATTCGTAACATTGTATAGCATACCCTGAAAAAAATATAACAAATATTTATTTATTTTCATTTTTATTTATTTATTTTTTATTTATTTCATTAATTTTTTATTTATTTATTTGTGTATAGATAATTGGGGTTCGGAATAAATACAATCATAAACTTTTTCTTTCTATATTTATTAGGACGTTTTATTTTTATTTATTTTTAGCACTTAGTGCTACTAAGAGTGCCGATGTATTGAAATCTTCGCCGAAAAGTCAAAATCTTTGACCACGTTTTTTTCACATTTCTCGACGTTTTAGACCAGTCGAAATCAGTAAAAAAAAAATTCGCGTCTGTCTGTTTGTCTGTCTGTCTGGGTGTAAACTCTCTAACTCCATTTCAACATGAGATATCGACTTGCGGTTTTTTGCATATTGTTTCTTATCGTATTCCGAAGAGCTGATTAGATTTTGGGGGTAAACGATTGGGGGTAAGGGGGTAAAAATATGGTAAAACCCTATTTTTAGCGTTTTTTGTTTATAATTAAGGCAATTATTATTGTATTTGGTTAATTTAGCACTTATATAAAAGGTAATTTTAAATTGGTCAAAAAATGTTATAAACAACGTTTTCCTAAAACGCATTGTTTTCGAGATATTGGCGTGTAAAGCAGTAAAAGGTTTTTTTTAGCATATCTCACATATTTATAACCCGATTTCAAAAAATTATATTTTGAATAAAAGCTCTTTTTAAGCCCTATAAAAAATGTTATATGCACTTTTTTGCTAGAATATAATGTTTTAAAGATACAGAATTTAAAATCAAAAAACCTCCTAGTTTGAAATTTGCAAACTAGATGGCTCTAGTGTACAATAGTGCCGATGTTTTGACAGGGTGCTTGCAACGTTTCATCTAGTTTTTTTATATTTTTATTAGTTGTTAATAAAAAAAAATTAACTTATTTTTATTTATTTTAATCTTCACAGCATGCTAGCAGAAAAAAATTGCAACCACTCGAGGGTTTCCAAAATTAAAATTGTTTTTACAATATTGACATGTATGTAACATTAATAAATATTACTTACCGAAACATAAAATTTTATAGTCACTTAGGTTATCATAACGAATCTTTTCACGCCTCAATCTTTAAAATTGGCTCAATATTTTAGGCTGGCGATGGGAACAAACAAACATGCATACATACTATATACAAACAGTTAAAAACATAACCCTTTCGCGTAGCTGTAGCCGTAGCCTAGATATATCATATATATATTTTTTCCTTTTTTGATGAAGCAATCTACACAATTAATACCGAAACCCTTAAAAGGCGTTACTCTTTATAAAGCCAAGGCACAGACTTTGAGACTCTTTAGACTTAGACTAAGTGGATGAACCTCATGTGTCGAGGTTAAAAGGGTTCACAACTTAGAGTGACACTCATAAATTTTTTGCACTGAAAATTATATAAAAAAATATATAAAAGAAAAGAAAAAAACTAGGAAACTACGTATGCTTTATAAAATTAAAGTACCGGGATAATTAAATTTTAATTAGAAAAAGTTTATTTAAACCATTTTTTTAAAGGGCCTTACATGTTTCTCAAATACGTGGTGGCGCCTCCGCCAAAATTGCAAATAATTACACCGGTACACGAAAAAAAATGGTCTTGTAAACCAGACGAGACAAACATTTTTTGGGGGTCGCTTTCTAATAAAGATATCGACAAGCGGTTTTTTGCATATTGTTTCTTATCGTATTTCGAAGAGCTAATTAGATTTTCGGGGTAAACGATTGGGGGTAAAACTCCTATTTTTAACGTTTTTTGGTTTCGACTTAAGTTAATTATTATTGTATTTTAATAATTTAGCCCCCATGGGGGCCCTTAGCCTATTTACACAACTCCCTATTTAATAACGTTTAAAATTAGTGCCTATTGCCGATATTTGGACAAGGTGCTTCCAACTGGTCAGCTGGTTTATAAATAAAACCTAATTTATGTTCTAAATGTGGGAAAAATACAAATTTTATGTAAAAACGAAAATTTGATGTCGTCTATAGCTCAGTTGGTCATACCAGGATAATAATATTTTACGCGTGTTTCCCGAATTCGATCTCATCCCCTGTAAACATTTTTAATAATTTTAGCTTCTGTTTAAAGTATTTGGAAAAATTCAATATACTACCCACTATGAAGAGTATACCATTGAATGCGAAACATTACATATCTTCTTGTTTCAACTTTCAGAACATAAATATTTACCACGTCGCGACGTGGTAAATACGACGCGTCGTATTTATGTGATATGCTTAGAAAAGTTGTCAATCACATCCAAACCCAAAACATTTTAACAAGAAAAACTAACATTTTTCAACAAGAAAACAAAAAAAAATATTATTTTAACTAAAAACGTCTAGTATAGGCTAGTATAGTCATGAAAGTAAAATCTAGGACAATATATATACCTGCTTCCCCCAAACAAAGGAAATACTCTAGAACTCAACTTTTTTTTACGTACCTTTAAGGGTATATTTATATAACTCAACGCGTACACCAGAGATGGGCAAAATATAATTCATTACAATTACAATTTCTCTTTTTAGCGGCGAATTGTAATTGTAACTAATTACACGTCGCCCATCTCGGCGAAACTAACTGCGATTGTAGCAAAAGCGCCCGGGCGCGCGCCCTCTGGTCTATTTGGCTTAGCTTTCTATCGATTTTTGGTGCTGGGCTTGCGCCCTTTTACCCCATTAATAATTGAGATTCGAATCAAATGCGTTTACCATATGGACAGGTATGATGTAAACAGGAACCGAGATTTGATACAGGGGGATACAAAATACAAGTACTAAGCCGTAGGGATATATTATTATTATAATGCTTCGCTTTTTTTTTAGTATCTCGCAGTTTTCTGGTAAAGTTAAACTGGGATAAATTAAATTGGGATACACATTTCTAATTTGTAAGTGACGCCCCCTATATATTTTTTTGTTTTTAAATGGATATTTTTCTTTGATATTATTGACTTTTTTAATGAAGGTAATTTTTCCTAAAAAAGAAACGTTTCCTTCTATTTTTTCGATTTTTTTAAATGTTTAGCCCCCAATTACTTTCTTATTTTGGAGGGACTTTTCTAATTTCAATATAGGCTTCGTGTCCTTAGCAAGACTGATTTTTTCCTGAACATTTGAAGTCGATCGGATGATTCGTTCTCGAGTTATCGTGCGAACAAGAAAAGGTGACATACTGACGGACATTTTTAAAAGATGTTTAGAACTACATATAACGCACTTTGGTATTTTAGAAAACGTACACTTATAGCGGAAAAAAGTGGGACGCGAAAAGAAACCAGTAACCCAATTTTCAATGTTTTTAGTGGTGTAAATTAAGTTTTTATAATATAGGTTAATAGTTATTTATGGTACTAGTGGGTAAAGTAAGATATTGCCCATGAGAAAATTAACCTGCGAGGCGTCAGCAGGTTAATTTTCGAGAGGGCAATATCGGTTTACCCATGAGTGCCATACAAGGTTTTATCTAATAAATAGCTTAGGAATTCATATTTTTATTAAAAATTTTAATAACATTTACAAGAAAATAATTTGACAAGTGGGTAAAATAAATAATTATCCACTCAATAAAGTAAAAGCCACGCGGGGGTTATTATTGAGTTTATCTATTTAAAATAAAGCTGGTATTTGTCTCATTATCTGTATGTATTGGATAAAATAATTTGACAAGTTAAGTAAATTTGACTTAGGAAAATGAATAATATTTGACATAAACATCAAAATTATCATCTTTTAATTATCCAATTTAAGCAAAAAAAATTAAAGCGTCCCAATTTTTTCCGATATACTCGGTATAATACTCTTCTGCTGTAAAACTGCGAGGAGTGTAACAAAATATAAAATTCCCCGACTTTTATAGATTTTCCAGAAAAATGTAAAAGATTTTCTTTCAGACGCGAGATTGCTTCTAAGACAATTTTTTACTTTCAACTTTTTTAAAAGCGATGTTTAAATACTTTTTCCAAGGAAAGTATTGCTTTAGAAAAAATTATTGCTTTTTTACGTTTTTCGACGTTTTATGTACAAAAAAATCCCTGCTAATGTATTTGTGACCACAATAACTCGAGAACACTTGAAATTTGGAACATAAGTTCCTTATCAAGAGTTCACGGTTAGGATTGCTTTTGGTGAAAAATGAGGGTGGAGTAGGGCTATCCAAGGGGGGGGGGGGGGTAAAAACATTTTATTTTAATACATATGGTTTTAAATAATGTACAATCATGGGTACACAACGTAAAAAATAAATGTGTGAAATTAAAAATAGGTACAATATTTTGTATTGTATTGTACAAACAGAAATTTTTAATTAAACCACCACAATACATTATAGATGTAGAGCTGCAGCTCATGAATACGTAATATAGCTTACTAGCCAAACTACGTAGTATTACTCCTTAAAGACGCGCCCTTTATGGGTAATCCAACAATGCCGCAATAACCCTATTATTCCCACAGTTGATTGTAATTTTGGTCCATGTCTAATGCATGGGAGATTAACTACAAAGGATAATCATAACCATTGACAGTCAGTGGCGGACTGACGACTTTAATATTATTCACAGCGCCTGCGCTAGAATAATATACGGTAGTTTAGAATTTTCAAAATTTTTCAAAAATTGACCTAGGCAAAAAATTCTTGGATATAATTTTGTTTCATGAAAAAATAAGTAACTTCTTTTTTCAAATGTCCGTCTGTCTGTCCGATAATGTCACGATAACTCAAGAACGAATAATCCGATCGACTTGAAACTTTCAGGAAAAATCAATTTCTATGAGGGGAAGATACCTATTGTTTTTGAAAGTAATTCTCCCAACAACAAAAAAGTTATGGGGGGTTGAAACTTTTTAAAAAATGAAAAAACTTTAATTAAAAAAAAAAACAATTTTTTGTTTTTTTTTTTTTCAGCAAAAATTACCATTATAATTTTATAAAACTGCATTAAAAATTAAATGTACTTAAATGGAAATTCCCATTTTGTCCCGATGTGTAATTACTGCACACTAAACATACATTTAAACAGAAGAGAGATTGTTAACAGCCTATTTTATTAGGGGTGTAAATTGTAATGTACACAAGGTATTTACAATGTATTTGTCACTTACCTACTTTTTTTGCAAAGGAGGCATTAACCCATTAGCGGGCAGATTTTTTTTTTGTATGAAATCAGTTAATATGGTATCCAAAGCGTTAATACGTTAAGTAATTTTTTGAGTCTTATAAAGAGAAATACTTAAAATTTAATTTCAAACGGTGCCTAACACTTTAAATTTGATGCTCTCTGAGCCCAGATACAAATATTGCACACGTTAAAAATAATTTTTTTAAAAAAGTATTTTCTCGTACAAAAGCAGGGTACCTATTTTAACTTTTTTTTTATTGCAGCTATTTTAAACTGAGATTATCAGAGCCTTCTATATTCTTTATAAGCATTTTCATACATCACTTTACAGCAAGAACGTGCCCAATTACGGTGTATTGAAAGATCGTAAAAACCGAGATAACAACTTTAATTCTGGAGCTTTCACAGCCAGAAAATTTCCGAATTACTCTTCTTTCTAAAAAATATGTATTTATTTTTGTACTTTTATAAGTTTCGAAATTTCGCACGTATTATGTAAAATATTTTTTCTACAAACATTAATTAGACACCTTTGTGCAAGTAGTACTAAAGAATGTCTGATACAAGATAAACGTAGTATATTACTGCCCTCCTTAGGAGAAACGCGGCAAATTCAGATAGCAATACAGTCGTTATTTCTGTGACCGCTTATGTAAAAATCGACTGTATTGCTATGTGGATTTGCCGCATTTCTCCTAAGGAGAAATTACTAGAAAGGAAAATATAGATTTTTGTTGCGCGAGGCCTAAGCCGAGTTCGCAAAATATTCAAACGAGCATGACAAAAACTTTGCCCTCAAGTAATATACACTATTTTTACCACGAACTCGTTGTTTCAATTTTTTTCTGGGTGCGCCTTCGCAAAAAAAATTAATACCTATTTAAAAAAAAAAGACAAATATAAACAGCTCGCTAGTATTATCGTTACCAGGTTAATAGAACAACGTGTTCGCAATGCCAAATATCATATTGATCAACCAAGTAAAATTCAGGAAGGTAAAAACTTGGCAAAATTGCAAAATACCTATTAGAGATGTTGTCTTAAAATTTAGCTGTAAATGTTTTAGTACATTTCTATGTAACAGTTTTAATAAAAATGATTTTTAATTTTAATTTTTCCAGGAAGTTTAAATTTATTAATAACTAAATTAAATCTAACCCAAATTATTTCAAAATGTTTATAAAGTTCCCCTGAAAATTTCTCAAGGTTTACTTAAATTATACAGTTTACATACAGTATAATTACAAGTTAACATTTAACTAAATTAAAGGCTGGTTTATGCATAATTAACTCGAAATAAAATTACAGAGTAATATAAGGATTAAATTAAAAAATTGATGTGTTTAAAACCAATTTTTTTTACTGTTTTACTGTTTTTAAATTTACCGCTTAAATCTACTATGACGAGGTAATATCCTAAAAGCAAGTTATAAAATGACTATATTATCTCAAAAAACCAAGAAATGGAGTTAACAGACAGACAGAAAGACGAAACATGAAAAAATAAACATGGTGCTAGACGGTCCTAGATTTTGACTTTTCGACGAAGATTTCAATACATCGGCACTCTTAGTAGCACTAAGTGCCGATGTAAAACAGCACAAGTATTTTTAGATATAGTTTTATTTTCGTATGAGTATACTAACCCACAACCGAAAATGTCTATGATTTCTGAACAAACCGACCAACCGACCGAGAGACAATATTTTTTTGCTCAAAATCGATTTTTTTACATAAAACGTCATAAAACGCATAGATACTTTAAATACGTAAAGCTAAATTTTGGAAATTATACCCCATGTAACGCTGAAACTTACCGCCCTATAAATACGTAACGCTATTAACCCTCGAAAAAAAAAATTGGTGGAAAAACAAACAGTTTTTAATAAAATAATAAAGAGCGTTACGTAACGCTACATAGGTTCCCCTTTTCCCACTCGTAACGCATCGTAACGATAAGGACTACCCCTCTCCCTCTAAGTGCGTTACGTATTTTAAGTAGGGCACAAATACTTTCCCTTATGTTAAAAAAATCATATGGGAAAGCAATATGTTTGAAGAAAAAGGGGCGAAAAAAATGTGCGCGGTGCGTGTATAGTAAAATATTGATCCCCTAATTTAAAACCTTTCGTGACTTTATTAATAATTAAGGAAATGCGATCAATTTTTCACAAAGAAAAAACAAAATAAAATGAGAAAAAATATTATTAAAAATTTATAAAATAATTTATTTATTTTTAAGAATGAATTTAAAAAATAATGAACAAAAAAGTACTCACCATTTTTCACGCAGAAAACTGCGAGCAGCAAAAACCCGCAAATAATTTTGAGATACGTCATTTTTGGAAAATGTTATTCCATTGAATCTATGTAGTGATCTAGAAACTAGATCAAGAAAAAATGGAGCACAAGGGCCTTGGTCGAAAGGCGACCGTAGACTGCTTGAATTGAATTGCGGGACTTGCGCACTAATTCTACTTCCGCACCAGACACCGAAGAGTTACATTAATAGGGTCAAAAAATACTGCTGCCAACAAAATAATGCCCCATTAAAATCAAAAACGTAAAAAATTAAAAAAAAATAAAAAAAATCAAATTTTAATTTTTTCCAAAAAAAAATCAAAAAAAGTTCCTTTTTTCGTCAAACGAAAAATTAATAAAAAAAAATTGTTGAAAAAAATAGTTTTTACTCCATTTTACCCCCTTTCCACATCCCGATTTTTACCAAAAACAATCCCAGCCTAGAACTTTGGATAATCAACCTATGGTTCAAATTTGAAGTCTTTAGCAAGAAGCATTCTTGAGTTATCGTGGTCACAAACCAAACGTTGGAAGTCTAGAGTATTTTTGTAATTTACCAAATCTGGATGTGTAGGTATTTGCAGGACTATAAAAATACCCCTGAGTTCAGAAGGCGTATATAAAATACCCTGCTCCTGTGGTACGGTTTACATAGGTGAAACTAAGAGAAAAATTTCTACAAGACTTCAAGAGCATGAGCGCAATATAAGAAAGAAACAAATTTCCTTATCGGCAGTAGCCGAACGTGTACATGAAACAGGTCATAAAATCAATTTGTCTGAAACAAAACAAATATTAACAGAAAACAGAAAAATGCCAAGGAAGATACGGGAATCGATAGAAATCATCAAGCATCCTAACAATATCAATCGGGACACTGGTTACCACTTACCTGCAATATGGAAGTCTTTGATAGGAAAAACCTCGTCACGGGTGAATAACCACAACTCGTCATAAATAGTGACACAAGTTGATTCGAAACTTAGTTTCAGATTAATCCCTGAAGATGTCTCTAGTAGTAAGAGACGAAACGTCGGAAAGTGAAAATCCATTAACACGGTCTAAACCCGAAAGTGAAAGTTCTTTATATCTTAATGGCCGTGAAAGCTTAAAATCTAAAATTTGCAGGACTATTTTTTGAAACATTTTTTTAACAATTTAAGTCTTTAATTTATTTCGAGACAATAAAATTAATGATTGTCCTAATTTTTGGAAAAAAAAGGATTTAATTCGTTAAATTTTATTATTATTGAATAAGCTAATAAGACATGATAATTATCTTAATTTTGAGATTTAGTTGATTTTTTGTTATACTACTTTATTAAGGGCATGTCCACAGGCTCGCATAACAATAATACATAAGAATGCGATGCCGTGATTGGCTTGATGTGCCGCCATATAACTTGTAAGCCAATCACGGCGTCGCATTCATATGTTTTATGTTCTTATGCAAGCTTCTGGATAGACCTGAAGCCGTTATGATTTCAAAATGCTACAGAAGTGGTATTTTTGATTTCGTATATTCGAATTAGTTTATTCAATGGCAAAAAACTACCGTAGTTACGCCTCGTTTTTTAATGGTTAAAATCCGACGTTGAAAAAAATAGTTTATTATATCTTATATCGTATTAAAAATGGAAAGTCAAAACATATTTAAAGTTAGATTAAGGTTAGATTTATGTTAATTTCTAACGTTACAAAACGGTTAGAATTTAGCCAGGTAACTAACGTTAGATGTATGTATTGTATAACGTTTTTTTAGTTTTTAACGTTGGATTTATATACATATTTTATAACGTTTTTTCATAGCGTTAGACCCTAACATAAAAATGTCACTAATCTAATGGTATCCTAAATAAGATGTACCAGGGTACGTTTTTTTTGTACGTGTTATATAAGGTTAAAAAAGTAACACAAATCTAACTAGATTAAATCAATTTAAGCAATTGAATAATTGGTTTATCCGTTAAGTCTATGCTGACAATGCTTCTAATAAAATGGTACACGAACTATTTATTAGGCTATTTAATTAATCCATTTAAAAAAAGACCTATTCTAGGGGTGTAGATATAAACACCTTATATTCTAACTCCCTGATAGCGCAAAGATTCTAAAAATATTCTAAAAATATATTGGATATTTTAATCAAATTTCAGCTTAAAAGAACGAAATTTGGCATATGATACCATTAATAACACAACTCTAAAAAATAAAATACTTTTTAAGGTGCCTTTTTTCCAAAAATTAGTAATCAAATATTTTTGACGTCGCTTTAATCGAATTCGATGTTATAAATTAAAAATTAAACTGACTGATTCAATATAGAAACACAACAGATAAGGCGATATGGCATTTTCTAAATGGTTTCAGCACCTCAAAAACCCTAGAATACCAATTTTCAAATTATTGTGTAATTTGTCTTTTTTAACAGTAGAAATTTTTTAGTTAGGATACTAGTAGTCGACATTGGGTAGATTAGGTAGATGTTGACCTGTGTAATATAACAATTAATTATATAATTTTTAAAGTTTCAGGTTGTTTTAATAGGGTACCTATGTATGTACCTAATCGTTATCTGCACTGTTACCGTGAAACATTTTTGTTAATAATTTTATGTTAAATTAAATTGTGAAAATATAAAAAATTATCAATAAATTAAACTGTAAAAATATGACGAATTGATTATAACTACTTTTTTTAGGTAGGTATATAAAGTAAAAATTTAAAAATATGTAGGTATCTTAAAAAATTAAATTTTTAAAAATGTCACCAACATTCCTAACTCGATTTGTATTTTTGTTTTTTGTGGTTTTTTTGATGACAGTTAATGGAAAGGTAAGCAAAAAATCAAGACAATAACCACGCAAAATAGTCCAAAACTGTTTTTTCTTTTCAGAAAATATTTAGTATTTTTTTGTAAATTTTTGATAACTCTCATTTTGATTTCTCATTTTAATTCAGCTTAAAAGCTGAAAATGCAGATTCAAAGACTTGTACTTGTATTATAATTTTAAAGGGCCGTAGCTCCCTTAGGGCTCATTTCCGGACTAACCTTTATAGGAACTTTTTTTGACATTTTTGGATGCAGAATCACCTCTTAAATTTTGGCATGCCAGTTATTGATAGCCAATGTACAATAACCAATATAAATCACCAAAGTATAGTTTTTATCGAATAAAATTTAGGGGTGGGAATAAATACCCCGGTATTAAACGTCACACGTGTGAAGTTTAATGTCACTTTATTTAGGGTCCCTAGTAAAAGTTAGCTAAGTTGGACTTATTACATTTTGGCCCTACATGCCTCATTTAATAGTTATCTAGTGAAATTCTAATCATGCTATCTAAACCATTTTAAACCGTTTTTTCTTCAAAAAAATATCGGAATCGTGATAGGATAAAGTTTTATTTTGTTGGCAATGGTGTTTTTGTTTCAGATTCCGTCAATAACAATTCATGGGAAAAATCACATAAAAAATAATGATGGGAAAGCCATTGTTTCGCAAGTCAATGATAACACGAGGAAGGGGTAACGCGCGAGAACTTATTCTGATCATCAAATATTACACATATCCCACTGTGCGTTTTTAGCATAATATTATGAACACCTATTTTGATCATGTAATTATTTGAATGAAATAGATTTAATTTAGAGAAAAATTAAAAAAATAAATTGCGTGTGCTTTTTTATTATTTTTGCGTTTTTGTTTTACTATTCACAACGTGTAAGCGCTAGAATAGTATTATACGGCAGTTTCGAATTTTCAAAAACCGCCGAAAAACGTCCTAGACAAAAAAAACTTGAACAAAAATGAGTTTCATGAAAAAATAAGTCACAGAATATCCGTCTGTCCGTCTGATGTCAAGTTTTTTGTCTACACTCAAGAACGAAAAATCCGATCGACTCGAAATTTTCAGAAAAACAAGTTCTATGAGAAGAAGATTCACACTGTTTTTGAAAATAATCCCCTCAAAAACAAAACAACTTTTTGTAGATGTAGATTTAAATTAAAAAAAAAAGCTGAAGAAAAAATCGGAGTGACATATTTTTTTTAGGAAAAAATACTTTTATTACCTACCAATTTTGAAAAAAATCGATTCAAAGACAAAAAAAGTTATAGGGGCGTGAATTAACGAGGAAATAACGTTATATATTGCACTAAATTTTAAAAATATATTTATCCAACACCTTTTTAGAAACACTTGTTTTTAGCACTATTTTAAGTATCAAAAGATAAGTTTTTTCTAGTGACTAAAAACTTTTGTTCTCACTTTGGCGTAGAACAGCACTATTTTAAATATAAAACGTTAAGTTTATTTCACTAGTGACTAAAAAATGATTTTCTCAGTCTTTTGCGTCATCATTTTTTGCTAAATTATAGATTTTATTTTAAATTAAAGGGTGCTGGATAAAATAAAATTCTTAACTCGTGTATTAAGTGAATTAAACCACTTGAGATATTCTTTGAGTGGATAAAATTCTACTTAAATACACTGGTTAAAAAAATAACTATATTAAAAGACCCATTGGATTAGAGCTAAGTAAATTAACTCCCATAAAAGCTACTTAATTTATATTTTTATAATAAATTTTAACTTGCGTTTAAAAGTACCTTTTTGGGAAAATGCAAAAACTATCCACTGCGCACAGTAAAATAATGGAAAGCGTAGCATTACATATCTTCACGGTGTCAGGCAGCCATGTTCGAAATTATATTCAGGGCATACAATTTCTCTATTTTTTTTTCTGATAAAAAAATGATCAATATAGTTCCTATAGTATATAATTTTGTTTCAGATTCCTGAAATAACGATCAAAGCAGAAAATAAAATACTCCGAAATGGAGGGGAGGCCATATTATCGCAAATCAATGATAACACACGCTCAAAATGATATTAATCAGAAAATAATACGCATATCCCACTGTGCGTTTTTAGTGTGATCCCTTTTTGCAATTTATTTTACATTATGTAATTTTTGAATTAATTAAATAGATCAAATTAAAAAAAAATAAAAGTCTGCATTTGAGTTTATTTATTAAATAAAAAAAAAGAGGTAGTAACTTAACGTTCCGCGAATATAATAGGCACACTATACATAAAGTATATATTTTTTAAATATTATTAAATATTTTGAAAGAGAATAAAATTACCTGGTGAGTCTCAAATAGATAACCCTGTATTATCGCCACTTAATTATAATGTATTATAAATATTTATTATAATTGTGTTCCTAATTTTACACTCACCCTGTATATTATAATGCGCTTGACCGGTTGGACATCCATGTTAATTAATATTCTGCTAAAACGGGTCTGATATTCTTTTATTTTCTTTTTCTTATATTTCAAGATTACCAGAAAAAAAGTGAAATTATTTTAAATTATCAACGTTTTATGAAAAACCTTAAATTTAAACCATTCTTACCCAAAGTTTTCGGCTGGGGTTGTTTTTGGTTAATTTTTGGTATTTTTGGGGTAAGGGACTAAAAAGTACCATTTTTTCGCGAAAATTAGCTTAATGTTTACATGATTTTTTTTTATAAAAAAAACATGTATTTTATTTTTCCTGAGCTCTTTATACGCAGAATATCCTAACATTGGAATTCCCAAACAAATATATTACCTAAAGATTTTATTCAGTGAAGCATAGTATCACTGTAAGCGTCAAAATGTGCAAAACTTTTCTTATTCTTAGTTGTGTGAGCATGTGCTTGTACCAAAGTGAGCCTAGGCCACAAGCTTTCAGTTTAGGTAAGTAGTAAATTTTATAGATTTTTTTCGTAAAATAAAAACAAAATATTTTTTTCTACTATATAATCTATAACCTTAAAATAGTCCACTTTTAAATGTTAAAAGCAAAAATCTACCTTAAAAAAATACGTCCATCGACATGTCTGTCTGTCTGTACACGATAACTCAAACCACCGGCCAGTTTTTTTTATATATTGTTTCTGAAGTAAGGATGAAGACTTAATTTACAATAACTTTTGAACGCTTTACTTAAAGACTTTATACCTTAATTAATATAAAGCTGTCTACCAAATTTAAAGTGTCTAGGTCACTGCGTTAAAAAGTTAACCCCATTAGACCAAGTTAATCCACTTCGAATTTTATTGTTTTTAATTATTTTTGAAATAAATTAATTATTAATCTTTTAATTTAGGATATTGGTATTTCATTCCAGAATATAAACCCATCAGACCTTCGTTTGTGGGTTCCCTGGGTACCAATTTCGTAGGACAAATAGTACCACCAGGAGAACCATGGCCTGACAGTCCAGAAGGCTACCAGATGTTCAGCGTAACTAAAAAACCTTTGGTGCAACTTAGCGACCGATTTCCAGAGCTTGGGTCTTCAAATAATCAAAACACTGAAAGACCTCAAAGACCTGGTCAGTCTACATTTATAGGAGCAGGGGGTACAGACTTTGTGGGGCAACTAATACCCCCGGGGGAACCCTGGCCAGATAGCCCCCAGGGGTACCAAAATTTCAGTGTTTTGAATAAAAGACCGGCCTTTACAAGTACTGAAAGAAACAGAGTAACTACAACTACAAGTAGGCCTTTTGTTCAACTTGAGGATAGATTGCCAGAACTTGAGTCCATAAATAATCAAAATGGTGGACGTCCAAACAATCAAAATGGAAGACCTCCAAATAATCAAAACTTTGGAGGGTCTGTAAATAATCAAAATGGAAGACCTACAAATAATCAAAACTTTGGAGGGTCTGCAAATAATCAAAATGGAAGACCTCCAAATAATCCTAATTTTGGAGGGTCTTCAAATAATCAAAATGAAGGATTCCAAAATAATCAAGATTTTGGAGGGTCTGCAAGTCCCGTTAGTAATCAAAACTTTGGAGGATCTACAAATAATCTAAGTGGAAGACCTCCAAATAATCAATTCTTTGGAGAGTCTTTAAATAGTCAAAATGAAGGATTCCTAAATAATCAAAATTTTGGAGGGTCTGCAAGTCCCGTAAATAATCAAAACATTGGAGGATCTACAAATAATCAAAATGCTAGACCTCCAAATAATCAATTCTTTGGAGAATCGTTAAATAATCAAAATGGAGGATTCCTAGACAATCAAAATTTTGGAGGGTCTGCAAGTTCTGTAAATAATCAAAATTTTGGAGGATCTACAAATCAAAATGAAAGACCTCCAAACAATCAAAACTTTGGAGTACCTTCAAATAATCAAAACTTTGGAGGCTCTACAAATAATCAAAATTTTGGAGAGCCTACAAATAACCAAAGACCTGGGAGTCAGTCTACATTTGTAGGAGCAGGAGGTACCAATTTCGTTGGTCAAATTATACCCCCTGGGGAACCATGGCCAGATAGCCCCCAAGGCTATCAAAACTTCAGTATTTTAAACCAAAAGCCGTCCTTTACACAAACTACAAGCACCGAACAAAATATAATAACTACAAGCACACAAAGAAACAGAGTAACTACGGTAGATAGGAATGAAATGACCACCAAAACTAGTAAACCTTTACCAACAACCCAAGGTTCTAGTAATATAGAGACAACCATATTTCCCTTTGACGTAACTTGGCCTAGCCAACTTATTACAACTACTGGTGCTACTTTATTTACTTCCGTACCAGAAAATCCACCATCAGAAAATAGGATATTGGCAAAAAAGAAGCCCGAAAGCACCACACAAATACCGAAAACAACCGAGAGAAGTACAGAGAAAAATATTGTGCCCACCACGGTTGGGCAGAGTAGTTTTTTTGCCTTCCCAACAACAGAAATTCCTAGAACTACGCTAGAAGATTTGAATAAGTTGGATTTTGCAAAAGATCAAGTTTCGAATATGGAGAAATTTGTTATGCCGCAGAATAAAATACCTGTGATAAAAAATGAGAAAAATAATAATAACAGAAATAATAATAATAAAAATAATAGAAATTTGGCTACGATGACTCAATTTTCAGTATCAAACTTGTTGCTAGAAGATGCTTAAAGTTTAGTTGGCAGATAAATAATTTTGAAAGTTGACTGTTTCAACTTTAATTTTATTATTTGGCAGAAATAAAGCCTAACTTCCTGTGTAAGTTATTTTTTTAAGGTTTACGCTTAATTTTTTACAAATGTTAGCTTTAAATTATACAGTGCGTGTCTAAAGTCCGCACCCCTTTAACTTTTGAACAGCTTAAGATAACTTGAAATTTATTTTTTTTTGGCATTTATTTGATATGTCTAGGGGCACAATGGAGGCAGGAGGACAGGGAGGAACTTTTTTTTTAATTGAAAGCGGGGTCGTCTGATACATCATTTTAAAGCTTATTAAATTCTCTTTTTGATCATATAATTTTATTTACGTCCCCCTTTCCATAAAAAAATTCCTCTGCCTCCATTGTGCCCCCTAAAAATATAATATATACCAAAAATATATTTGGGATATGTTGGGAACTTTAAATTGATATCTTAAACCGTTCAAAAGTTAAATGAGGCGGGGTTATTAGTAAGTTTCATTTAAAACAGTGTCTCACACTTAAAATTTATGCGCTGTTAGCCGAGATATTTTAATTAAAAAATTTAGCTATAAAATAAAAAATTATGACGTTAAGTTAACTTAGTAGAAATGTGTAGATTTAATTTTTTTGTACTGACATTAAATCAAATATGTATTTTATACTTTTATAATTTTATAGTAAATTATTAAATATTTTTAAACTTATTATAAGTGACCTAGTTTTTATACCAGAGGCTCTGTTGATCTTTGTCGCGTTGTCCCCTTTATTTTATTACTAACAGTATTTCTCTTACCTTATTTCAGTGAGGAAGAGAATTTTTGCTTGAATATCTTAATTTTACAGCTTTCTTTGTATTTTTACCAAATATACTTTAGGGTCATGACAAATTCTTATGTCGAATCTGAAAAAAAAACGAAATTTTAATTTTTAGAATAATACATACCGTAAACCTGCGAAAGTTAATAACTTAGATGCAGTTATACCCCTTTTACGGTATAATTTAAGAAGTAATTATTTTTTACAATTGTTTATATTAAAAATTAAATATATTGTTTTTCTTACCTTTAAGGTATAATTTTAATAATACTAAAACGATGAAGTGTTGATTTGTTTGCTCCCAGCTTTCGTTATATTTAAATACAATATACTTTATATTCAAATCAAATATACTTATTTACATTTTCTTTTAGAACATGAGAAGTTCTTATTAAAAATCTAAAAAGAAATAAATATTAAAAAAATACATACATACCGTAAACCGGGGTTAGTTTGCATACACGATTTAAAATGGCCTGTCAAAGATACCCCGATTTACGGTAAATAAAATATATAATTTAAAAATACTTACCTGCGAATTGTTTTTAACTGATTGTTTTTGGATTCAGCTCACAAAACTAATCAGTCATACACGTCAAAAAGGTGAACTATTGCAGGGTAGTATTTTTACGATGTAATTAAAAGAAAAATATATAAAATAATTATTGTGTATATTGAAAAGATAAAATACAAAATAAATACAATTTGGTAACATTTTATTTAATCATACTAATCTAAAAAATGAGATCATAACAATAAAATCTCTTGTGTTATATGAAATAAAAAATAAATATACACATTTAACAAATAATAAAAAAATGTGAAATAATAAAAATAATTTTTTTCATCATATTCAACTTAAAAACTACAGAAGGTCAACTTCTTGAATTTATATAAAAATCTTTGGAAAAACTCGTTCATTTTCTATCTGACAAGCTTTTATTGTTTTTTTTTGTAATTCTTTTATTAACAAAATGAAGAAAGGAACAAGTTATGGACGCTATTTTTTCCACGAGCTTCTCCCTAAAGGATATCTTAAAAAATTAAAAGCTTTAATTTTAAAATTTTCGCAATGTCATTTAAATTAAATTAAATATAAATTAGACTTCTGCGTACTTAAAATAAAAGGAATTATGTAGGTCATGAAAAAAATAAATTTAAATGATAATAAATTAAGACACATTGTGTGGTTTGACTCCTTTTCGCTAATATAGCAAAATAGAGATAGGAAATTTCTTAATCTAATATAAGGGCCAATTTTGAGGACACACTGTCGAATTTTTCAGCAAATTGTGCCAAAAGTTGCGGCGACCTTAACGATGGTAATTCTTCTTGTTTCAAATTTCTGAAATTTAATTATTAATTAATTTTTTGATTAAAAAAAATATATTGTGAGGATTTCTTGTAAAATAATCACGTCATTTACAAGAATTTCCCTCTTCTTCCTTATTTTTGCCGATTACAAAAATTTTACTCTTTAAATTATAATGTAGCAGTTTTCAGTTTGAAATTTTATGAACTAGCAATATCACTTAATTTTAGGTTAATGTTTTTTAACTTACTCTATTCTAATGGTATGCACCCCACTTCTCAGCTTCTGAGGCGGAGAGTATCCTGTCCAACTATTCATACTGGCCCCACTGGCCCCTAAACTAGCTGCCAAATTACCCCCCAAATTATCTCCACCACCTCCATTATTGTTATTGTTCCCCGCCCCCCGTACAGATGGCGCTGCTGTGGCGAACCTTTGACTTGACACGGGCTGTCCCACGTGAAAATTAGCTCCCGCTCTAGATGCAGTTGCGGAGGGGTCCTCCAGATGGCGGTGGTTGAGCCGCTCGGTGGCCCGGCGGCCGCTCTTCCAGCGGCGCACCATGTACTGCATGCGGAGGATGGCCGTTACGGTGAAAACGGCCGACCTGGAGGAAAAATTAATTTTATCCAATACATACAGATAATAAGAGAATAACCAGCTTTATTTTAAATAGATAAACTCATTAATAACCCCCGCGTGGCTTTTACTTTATTGAGTGGATAATTATTTTACCCACTCAACTGTCACTTGTCAAATTATTTTCTTGTAAATGTCATTAAAATTTTTAATAAAAATATGAATTCCTAAGCTATTTATTGGATAAAACCTTGCATGGCACTCATGGGTAAACCGATATTGCCCTCTCGAAAATTAACCTGCTTGGCTGACGGCTCGCAGGTTAATTTTCTCATGGGCAATATCTTACTTTACCCACTAGTACCATAAATAACTATACTCTACGCAAAATGGCTCATTTCCATTCAGTTACATTGTTTATATGAAACAAATGAATAACACGAGGCAAGATGGCCATTCTTGTTAGAAAATCGTAAGATCGGAACGACTCGGCGCTTCCGAGTTTAAACGAGATACAGAGCAATGTTGCCGGATATCTTATTTTTCCCCGAAATTATATTTTCTCTACTACTTTTAATAGTAAAGTAAGTGTAAAATATATTTTTTCTAGAACTGCTCTGCCGTGCTAAGCTGAAAGGTCCTATCTACATAGGTTTAACATATACAGATAGGACCTTTCAGCTTAGGAAGGCTTTAGAATGTACATGTAAGCAAATACACACACTTTTCAAACAGAGAATGAATCCATTCTAGCTCTAGATACGGTATGAATATTGAATAATTTAATGCAATTTAAAGTTTTGCGTTAAAATTACATAAAGTTTATTAGTTTTTCTTAATATTTGACCAGTTTTTTATCAATTTAGTTCAAAAAATTAAAACTGATCCATCTATTGTTAAATATTTAAACCTGATATCTGTCACAATAATCTGACATAACCTTCAATTTTTGCATTATAATTTGTAAATATGTGTTAAAATTAAATAAAAATCTTTTTTAAGTACTGATTTGATAAAATTATTAAATAACATTAATTGCTTTATTTAAAAATATGTGTTTTGTTGCATTCACAAAAAACATTGTTTTTAACCTTGTCCGCAGTTTAAAGCCATACAGTGTTTCATATTTGCAGTCGAAGAAGAAGTATAGTCTACAACACGTATGGAATAGTCATTCCGCGCTCGCTGGACCGTCATTCTCGCCTACCGGCTCGTATGACGTTCGCGCGGAACATTGTCTATTCCATACTAGTTCTAGAATATCCTATTATGATTTCTTACCTAAACTTGTCCAATGGAGTTTGTTTAAAGGTGCTTACTGGCTGAATTCTGGGGTTGATAAAAATCTGCACGTGACAATGTTTTTCGTGCGTGTTCAAAATGTTCATCAGATACCTTTTTTGCCAAATCAGAGCTTTTCGGTAACTAGATTCTCGCATGTATTTGGCAAAAAGAAAATCACACTGAAAAGTAAAATAAAAAAGGTTTATTCTACGTCCATTTGTGCTTTTGAATCTGTGCGTTTCTCTTCCGTAGAAAAAATAGTGTACATTACTCGAGAAAAAAGTATTTTTCACGCTCGTGCGATTTTTTTTTTAATTCGGCTTATGTCTTGTGTCTAAATATTTCTGCTTGATTTCTAGTTATGTAGTATACTAATAGAGGGCGTTCATTTTTAAAATAATCAAACTTTTAAACGTTGAAATTTTAAAATAAAATATATAATATTTACATAACAAGTTGTTTAATGACAAAAATTTATTTCTATCTAACTATAGAAAAAATGTTTTAAACAACATGCAATTTTTTTTTTTTTTGTTTGCATTTTAAATTTTTTGAAGTCTGTAACTTAAATCATTCTCAAGTTATCGTAACTACAATTAAACATATGTTACTCACCCTGGCGGTCAAATTCTTAACCCCTTCACCAGGCGCCTGTTTCTTGAGCTCTATATTTTCTTTTTCCAAAATATGTTTCTCCGACTGTATTTGCTTCAAAAGATCCACCATTTGTTTGTTATCCGTTAGTAAGTTATTGATTTCTTTGATTTTTTTCATCAGAGATTCGTGTACAGGGTTGTCCATGGACATTTCGTTTTGGAATGGATTTTTGGACGACCCTGTATATGGAATTGAGTCGGTTTTGGATTTTAGTTTTTTGAAGAGGTCGTCTTTTTCACTAGTAAGTTTGTCCTGAAAAATTAATAGAGAAAATTTTTATATTTTTAGGGTATTTTAGATAGTTTTTAAAGGTATTTTTAAGCAAAATAGTATTTTTTTACATATTTTAGATAACCAAATAGGTATTTATCAATTCAAACATAAATTAACAAAAAAAAAGTTAAAAAAGACTTTAAAAATCAACATAGCATAAATACAAATAAATGGCGACCAAAAATGGCGAAAAAACGCATTTTTGCTGTAACTTTTTAGTTTTTGAAAAGAAACTATAAGTGTGACCCCTCATACATCTCAGAAATTAATTTTTTATACGAATAAACAAAAAAAATCTTTTTTTTTTTGAAAAGAAAAATAAAAAAAAAATGCATAAAAATAAGTTTCAGAATATGAATTTATTTAATAAAAAAAAAGGGTTTTAAAAACATGGGTCAGAAAAAAAAAAGAAAAAATTACTGTTCACAGATCATAAAAATTAAGAATTCATATACTTACTATAATATATTTGTTACTGTTAATTTCTTTATTTCTGTTGTCAATTTCTTTATTTTTATTGTCAATTTCTTCATTTTTCGTCATCAAAATTTCCCTAATTTTCCGATCATTCACAACAAAAATGTCCAACTGATCTTGAAGCTGTTTCAACTGTTTTTTGTTCAAATTCAACATTTCTTCGGCATGCCTAAAATTATTTTCCAGTTCCAAATTCAGATTTTTCAAAACTCGATTTTCATTCGCTAATTTTGAATTTTTTTCTATTTCCTTTTCCAATTCTTTTTTGAAAATTTGTTCATTATTCGGCAAATTTTTGTACTCGGTAGACTCAGATTTGGACAACTGTTTCAAATTTTCTAGTTCAATTTCTAGTGACTTTCTTAGGGAAATTTCTTTTTCCAACATTTGTGACAGTTCTTCTGAATATTTATGTTCTGTGTCCAATTTGATGCGCAACTGTTCTAATAATTTTGCGTCTTCAAGTTGGCATTCTTGGAGATTCAATTTTTCTTTTGTTAGATACGATTTTAGGACCATAACCTGTTTTGCTGTAGCTTCTAGGCGTTCTTCATTTTTTTGCAAAGATGAAACTAAAAAAAACATTTTTTTTTCTAAGAATTGAAGAAGGAGAACTAGATCAAAAGGGAGTAAAATCGTATGGTTTCTAATAACACTACTCCACAAAAAAACGATTTTTTTTATTTGCCGGGGACCTTTTAGGCGCGTCTGGCTATACTTGATGCGCTGATTTCGGAACCTTTTTTCGTTTTTCTCGATCAGCTCGTTTTTTCAAATATAACGCACAGTGGTTTTTTTGCATAGAGTTGTAGTAAAAAAAATAAGTTCTAATTATTTATTTTTTTGTCGTTGATTGGTTCTCTATTAATAGGGCTCTAAGCCAAAAAAAAATCGGATTTAAAATACCTTTATTCAATACATACAGATAATAAGACAGCTTTATTTTAAATAGATAAACTCAATAATAACCCCCGCGTGGCTATTACTTTATTGAGTGGATAATTATTTATTTTACCCACTCAACTGTCACTTGTCAAATTATTTTCTTGTAATTGTCATTAAAATTTTTGATAAAAATATGAATTCCTAAGCTATTTATTGGATAAAACCTTGTATGGCACTCATGGGTAAACCGATATTGCCCTCTCGAAAATTAACCTGCTTGGCTGACGCCTCGCAGGTTAATTTTCTCATGGGCAATATCTTACTTTACCCACTAGTACCATAAATAACTATTATTCGTTTGTTTTTTTATAGGCTTCTAAATTTAAAAATAGTTTTTTTCGCATTTTTTCGATATATTTTGATCAAATTTTTATATAAATACTAAAGATACAACTCTAATTTTTACAGGCAATACTAACACGTTTGGACTTTTTTTATTTTTACAAACCTCTTATGTGTGTTACTGTTGCCTATAAAAATCAGAGCCATATCTTTAGTATTTATAAGAAAAATTTCATGAAAATATAGCCAAAAAATACGAAAAAAACTCATTTTTTGAATTTAGAAGTCTATAAAAAACAAAGGAGTAAAGATATTTGAAATTCGCTTGTTTTGGATTAGAGTCCTAAGAATCAATCCACCTCAAAACAAAAAAATAATTTGATTTTTTTTGTTACTACAACTATAGGCAAAAAAACCACTGTGCGCTATATCTCAAAACAAAAAGTTCCGAAATCAGCGCATCAAATATAGTCAGATGCAACTAAAATGGTGTCTGCAAATTTTTGAGTGTTGAGCAGTGTATTTTTTTGATAACCTTTGAACATAGAGACAAATTAAAGTAATTTTTATGTTAAATTTTAAGCCTTTACTCAAAAAATCCAAACCCCGATAACTCGAGAATGCGTTGAGCTAAGGACTTCAAATTTGGAACATAGGTTCCTTATTCAAAGTTCTTGGATGGGATTATTTTTGAAAAAGTCGTGTGGGGGGTAAAGGGGTGGAAGGGCATAACAACTAAGTTCCTTTTTTTTCCTGTAAAAGCTAAAATAATTTTTGAATATTAAAAAAATATTTATTTTTTTTTAAACAAATGTTTTTGAAGTATGGTACATTTGAACTACTACTTATGTTTTAGAACATTCTAAGTAAATAAAAAAGTATAGTCTAAATTGCTGTTTTTGTTTTTTTTAAGATTTTTTTGACAATTATGTTTTTATTTTTTTGCGATTTTTTTGTTAAAAAACATATGCTTACTCGAATTCTGCAGTTGTTCTTCCCTATTTCTCAAATCCTTCTCCAGCCTAGAATTCTGCTTCACAAGATCCCTGTTTCGCGCCTTTTCCTTATTTATCACCTTCTTCAGGACCTCGAAATCCTGAGTATCAGAAATCGAGCTCAGACTGTGATCAGAAACGGCAGACATAATATTCGTGTCGATTTGAGCCGAATAGTCCAATTCTCTTTTCAACTGACCTGCAAAAAAGGTAAATTTTGTTACTTGTGCTGAAAATGTATTTTTTACACACCCACGTAAAAATTGCAGAAAATTCCCTAGAATTTTTTTCTATTAAGGCTCGCAAAATTTAATCTTTTTTTGCTTAAACGGTAAAAAAAGTAAGTTGTTTTACCCGCGAGAAAATAGCCTTTTTAACACTCGATCATAAAATTTGCAGAAAATTCAGTAGGAAATTTTCCACAACACTCGAAAATTAAAATCTCTTGTTGCTGGAGTGTAAGAAAAGTTAATTTTGTAACTAGGGCGAAAACTGCAATTTTCACAATCGCATTTCAAATTAGCAGGAAATTCACTATAAAAAGTTCACTAGAGAATCTTTCTACAAGGTTCGCAAAATTTACTTTTTTCGGAAAAAATAAATTGTTTTACCCGTGCAAAAAGTGCATTTTTCCGACTTATTTTTTCGACAACTGTCAAGTATTTGGTGAAGGTATTTTCTGAAAAAGTAATATTCGCTATTTTTTCCACGCTTATTTTTGCCGCAAGAAAAATAGAGCATAAAACTCGTAGAGAAGGAAAAATATTTACCCGTAATATCGTCGACGGACGTTACCATAACGTCGTTATTTTTAGACAAATCTTTACTCATCAACTGGACTTTCAACAAATTAATTTCTTGTAGTAATTCACCATTTTTCTTCTGTTCTTCTTTCAGTTTTTGGTAGGATTCAATATATCCGCCGGGTTCTTTCAGTTTTTTCTGTATCGTCAGTAAGTTTGTGTTTACCACCTTGTGTTCTTCAGTTATGGAGTCAATTATTTTGTCTTTGTTGACCAAAAGGTCTTGCGAGTGGATTAGTTCTTTGTCCAATTCTTCAGTTTTTTTCTAAAATTTTAATGGTATATTTGAACTACTTTAGTTTTTTTCTTCATAACCATCTATATAAATATAAACGTTTTTATATGAAAATCCTTTTAACTGTTGATTTTAAAGTAGGGTAATTCCATGGTAACTGTCGTTACAGCCGCAGAAAAATTACTTTTTTAGATATTTTATTATATTTATTAAAGATTATTTGTCGTATATTATTTTTAAAGATTGTTTGTAAAAAAATGATAATATAATAAAATATTTAACAGAAAGTGTCATTTTTTATGCGCTTGTAACGACAGTTACCATGGAATTACCCAGTACGGTACATTTGAACTACTAATACATTTTTTCTTCTTCTATATTTTAAAACATTCTTGGTAAATTAAACACAATAATACAAGTTAATTTCTGATTTAAAATGATACATTTGAACTACTTAAGTTATGTTCTTGTATTTCAAAAGGCACTACATGTTAATTTTTTATATAAAAACATTTAAATGGCTGATTTCTAATTAACCGTACATTTGAACTACTATTTTATAAAATTATAAAATTCTAAATAAATATTTATATACATTACAACTGTTAATGTAAATTTTAACTACCTGAGAAATTAAAACTTTTTTGTATTTTAAAACAACTCAACAAGTAAATAAACACCCCAAAAAGTACATTTGAACTACTTATTTCATCTTTTTAATTTTTAAATTGCTAAATTTACAAAATCAAAAAAGTCCTTACCTGTAAATTATTAATGATCAGCTCTTTTTCTTGAACCAATTTACTAAGTTGGTTGAACTGTTTTTGCAAATCACTCTCATTTTTATCCTTCAATTTTTCCTCCAAAATTTGGGCCTCGTTTTGGTAGGTTTTCAAGTCTTCATTTAAAATTTGAATTTCGCAGTCTTTGTCTATTATCAGGTCTTTTTGTTTTTTATTTTCGGATTTGTGTTCGCTTAGGACTTTTTCTAGTTGTCTTACCTAAAAAAATTAAATATTTAAAGGTCCATTTTCATGTAAAATTACATCGGCACTTAGTGCTACTAAGAGTGCCGATGTATTGAAATATTCGCCGAAAAGTCAAAATCTTTGACCACGTTTTTTTCACATTTCTCGACGTTTTAGACCATTCCGAGTCGAAATCAGTCTGTCTGTCTGTCTGTCTGTCTGTCTGTCTGTCTGTCTGTCTGTCTGTCTGTCTGTCTGTCTGTCTGTCTGTCTGTCTGTCTGTCTGTCTGGGTGTAAACTCTCTAACTCCATTTCTGCATGAGATATCGACTTGCGGTTTTTTGCATATTGTTTCTTATCGTATTCCGAAGAGCTGATTAGATTTTGGGGGTAAACGATTGGGGGTAAGGGGGTAAAAATAGGGTAAATCTGCTATTTTTAACGTTTTTTGTTTATAATTAAGGCAATTATTATTGTATTTGGTTAATTTAGCCCTTATATAAAAGATAACTTTAAATTGGTCAAAAAATATTATAAACAACGTTTTCCTAAAACGCGTTGTTTTCGAGATATTGGCGTTTAAAGCAGTAAAAGGTTTTTTTAGCATATCTCACATATTTATAACCCGATTTCAAAAAATTGTATTTTAAATAAAAGCTCTTTTTAAGCCCCATAAAAAATGTTATATACAGTTTTTTGCTAGAATATAATGTTTTAAAGATACAGAATTTAAAATCAAACAAAACACCTAGTTTGAAATTTGCAAACTAGATGGCTCTAGTGTACAATAGTGCCGATGTTTTGACAGGGTGCTTGCAACGTTTCACCTAGTTTATTATAAAATCATAAAAAGCAAACTGTTTTTTTTTCTTTTATTTTTTTATACATACCTTTTCTTCAAGTTCCTTGATATACTGCCTTTTCTTTGAAATTTTTCCATGTAAAGCATTATAATCGGCCTTAAACTGCACCACAGAAACCTTATTGTTCTCGATTTCTTTGTGCAATTTCGAGGTTAGGTCTTTTTCTTCTTTCAGATTTTCTTCCAAACTTTTGAGGTTATTTTCTAAAGTTTCAATGGCACTATTTTTATTTTCTAGTTCGGCGTTTAGTTTGTCTATTACGTCATTTTTGTTTTTTATTTCTAAATGCAATTCTTCTATTTTAGATGTAAAATTTCTGAAATTAAAATTATGTTTTCAGTTTTTTGAAAAAAAAAATCGGAAAAATGAGGTTTAAAAAATAATTTTATCCAATACATACAGATAATAAGACAATAACCAGCTTTATTTTAAATAGATAAACTCAATAATAACCCCCGCGTGGCTTTTACTTTATTGAGTGGATAATTATTTATTTTACCCACTCAACTGTCACTTGTCAAATTATTTTCTTGTAAATGTCATTAAAATTTTTAATAAAAATATGAATTCCTAAGCTATTTATTGGATAAAACCTTGTATGGCACTCATGGGTAAACCGATATTGCCCTCTCGAAAATTAACCTGCTTGGCTGACGCCTCGCAGGTTAATTTTCTCATGGGCAATATCTTTCTTTACCCACTAGTACCATAAATAACTATTGTCAGTTTGTTTTACTTGACATTTAATTAATAATTATTATTACAATCACTTGTCATATATACTTTATATGTCAAATATGACATTGCATATGTCAAATTTGACACTGTATATGTCAAACTTCATGTAATTCTAGCCTAAATTTGTAGTAGAAGTAGCATGAATTGTTAAGTTATGAAATTAAATTTTACTATTTTTTTACAAAAAACTTTACCCTACTATTTGAAAATTAAAAAAAATAACGCAAAATGCAAAAAGAAAAAGGAAATTTTCTTACTCATAACAGGTTTCTTCCACAATGACACTATTATCCAGTTTTTCCCGTAATTTTTCAATAGTACCATTTTTATCGTTTATCATATCCCCAAAAGCCTTGAAATGTTCCCCTTTTATGTGAGTTATCTCGTTTTCTAGATCTCTTTTGTTTTTGGTCACTTCCAGTAACATTTGGTCCTTTCGAGTCGAATCGGTTTTCAGGACCTCTAGTTCTTTTTGATGTTCCTCCTGAAAATGGGATATGAAGTAGGGTAAAATGGGGTAAAGTTGAATACGGGAAAACAAAAAGTGATTTCATTTTTGCTTTAAAATTAGGGGAAATCTTTGAAAACCAGGGAAAATCTTTAATAGAAAAGAAAACCTTAAAAACTATAAAATATCTTTAAAAATCAAGGGAAATCTTTACAGATTATGGGTAATCTTTAAAAAATTATAGGAAATCTTAAAAATTAGAGGAAATCTTTAAAAAATTAAGAGAAATCTTTAATGAAAAAGAAAACTATAAAACTATAGGAAACCTTAAATATCAAGGGAAATCTTTAAAGATTACGGGAAATCTTTAAAAAATCATAGAAAATCTTTAACAAAAAGAATTAAACTTAAAAATTATAGGAGTTCTTTAAAAATCATGGGAAATCTTTAAAAGTATAAGAAATCTTTATAAATCATGGAAACTTAAAAATTTATGGATTTTTTTTTCAAAATATCTACCTCGCTTAACTTCATTGCAGCCAGTTGGACCCTCAAAGTTTGCTCTCTCTCCAAAATATGCTGATGCTCAGTTTCAAACGCTTGTTGTGCCATCTTCAGAGCATTTTCCGTCTCATCCAGAGTTTTTGATCGCAAAATTTCCACTTTATTTTCGAGTTGTTGCAATTTTTTCAGTTTTTCTTCAAGTTCGCAGATTATTTTGTCTTTAATTTCCAGTTCGTTTTTTAGGGTTTTTATTTCAGTGATTAATTCTTCGTCTTCAAAATGGACGCGTTTTTCCAGGACGGTTTTTTGTAGTTCCGTCGAGTTCGGTTTAATTAAAAGCGCCCCTGTAATGTTGTAAATTGAACAAATTATTTTAAAAATGTGCGTTTAAGTTTCGTAGGAAAAATAGTGTACATTACTCGAGAGGAAAGTGTTTTTCGCGCTCGCATAAATAATTGTATTACATAATTAGAAAGGAAAGTACATATTTTTATAGTAAGTGGGGATAATTAACCCGAGGTGCAAGCTAAGAAAAAAAATCCTCTTGAGTAATGTACGCTATTTTTCCTACAAAAGTAAAATACACAATTGCGTAAGAAAAGAAATTTAAAAAAATTACAAACGTTACTTTAAAAGTTTTTACCACACGCATAAAAAATATTTTAAATAACCTTAAAAACAAATGAATAAAAAACAACACACATACAACGCACTTTAATTATTTTTTAATGCAAAATGTTGTTAAACCACAAATTATCGACACCGCTATGCTGACAAATATAAATTAAAATTTGCTGATAATGAATTATTTAAAAATAAAGAAAATGTATATTAATTAATTATAGTTTAAATAATCGAACCGTACGAGATAATTTTTAAAAATACTTTTTAGGTCATAGAAAAAATATTGTGTTAGTCGTTAGTAAAAATATTCTTACGCACTCGAATAAAAAAATATTTAATTTTCGTGCACTAAACTCAAAACTCGCATACTATATACAGGGTGATGCAGAAATAAGCTCCCTAGGGCTCATTTCCGGACCAATAGTAACTTTTTTCATACTTTTGGACCTAGAATCGCCCCTTAAAATTTTGTGACTTATTCCTGAATCACCCTGTATAGTTGCATAATAACAGTTATTATTTTTTTTACTCACCAAGTTGTGAAAAATGCACGTTAGGCGGTCCCAATTTTTCGATTCGAGATATTTCTGGTTCGCCCTGTATAAACACCGTGTTATTTGGACTCCGAGAAAACTGGTGAGGTAAACTCATGCTTTGACTTTCCATCTGCTCTCTCATTGTTTCGGGATTGGATATATCTATGGCCGATATAAATTCGCTGAAAAAAAAAATGATAAATACACTGCCCAGTAAAAGAGCTTTCCCATTTTTCACATCCGCGCGAGAAATGAATTTTTCATTATCAGATTTACTTTCAGCAACCTCAAAAAGCCCAATATAACAATTTTCACGAAAACTACCCGCTCGAATTGGCTAAAGGAACTGATATGTTTGTCCTATATAGAAAACATCACAATTGCGGCCTTAAGTTACTTTTGTCAAAAAATAAGAGAAATTACTAACAAAATGTCGCTAGAAAATAGGAAAGAAAAGAAGAAAATTTTTAAAGTGAAATGACTACAATTTTTGACAGTCTCGCGATTAAGTGTGGAAAAGTATCACTTACCTAAAGTTATTTCCGGTACTTTTTAGTTGCGATATAGCCTCAAGTTCCCTTAAATCCAAACCGAACCTCGTATAAGATTCTAGTAACTTTTGAGTGTCATTTAGTTTCTCGCTAAGTTTTTCAATGCTGGTATTCTTTTCTGCCAAAATATTTTCCACCAGATTTGGAAAAACTTGAGATTCTGTTTCGAGTTTTGCTTTTAAATCTTGGTTTTGGCGGGAAAGTTTTTCTATTTGTTTTTGCATAGAAATTACTAGATCATTATCGCCCCTAAAAAAAAATAGAGAAAAAAATAGAAAAACAATGTTGCCATCGAAACAATTGAATATTTTGTGATTTTCGAGATTTTTTAAAGATTTTTGTGTTTTTTTTAAAAAACATTCGAAAAATTGTACAGGCTTCTGAAATTGGTTTACCTCGCCTTTACCCTACTAGGGTGGCCTTATTTTTTTTATTCTTTTAAATTTTTCATTCCGTTGTATCTGGAACATGTTGTAAATATGGGGGTGATCAAACTTCTCTAAGGCTCCCAATTGAGCCCCTAAAATCGTGAAATTAGGCAAAAAATCGTTTGGACTTTAATTACATCCCAAAAAAAACGACAGTCAAGTCCTTTAAGTACTGTTTAGTTTAACGAATGCGAGGAACAATGTATAAATCCCCACAATCTAGGTTATTTAAACGTATTTAATATTTTCTTTAAGGTACTGAATAGTTTGTCCCATATAACATACATCACAATAACTTACCGATTGAGTTCATCCTGTTGTTCTCTTATTCTCGCCTTAGTTTCCTCCACCAGCGCATTTAGTTGCCCGATATTTTTGTCTTTTTTCCGAATTTCTTCTTGCAGGGTTGCCAACTTTCTTTCTTGATCGTATATTTTCAGTTCCAGAGAGGTATTTGTTTCTTTTTCGATGTGTTCGGCCCGAATTCGCTGTTCCTCCAAACGGATTTGTAAATCGGCGATTAGCACCAGGTGTTCTTGATTTAGACGTTTTAGGATGTCTTTTTCGTTTTGGAACTCCTCCAGCGACTTTTTACTAAAATTGTGAGGTTTTTGCTTAAAAAAACCAACTATGGGAAGAATAACGTTTGGACACAAATCCAAACAAGTTTGATATATGTTTGATACGAACAATGTTATCAGGGTATCTTTTGATATTTTTTAATTTTTAAGAAAAAAAAATTAAAACTCACCGATTAACCACCTCCTGTTCCAACTCCAAACTGACCCTCCTCAAATTGTCCCTCTCGTTTAGAACCTCGTCGAGTTCCGTTTTGACATTAAACATTTGCATTTCGAGGTCCCTGATCCGTTTGACCGCAGCGTCCTCTGCCCGCGAGTGGCGCAACAATTTTTCCTTCAGTCTGGACAACTGTTGGAGGGGGACTTCGCATTCGTCCAGGCTGTTGGGAGTGTGGGGCCTTATCTGAGAAAAAAATTATACTTTTTGACCAAAATACACATAGGTAGCGCTAAAAATTTTACAAAATATAAAACTAAACAAAAATTATTTGAAAAAAAATGTTAAGAAATGTTACAAAAATACACTGCCCAGTAAAAGACCTTTCCTATTTTTCACCTTCGCGTGTGAAATGGATTTTTTATTATCAGATTCACTTTTCGCAATTTTGACGAAAATTTTGAGAATATTTAAAAATATTTACCCCCTCAACCCCGAGGGGTGGAGTTAGGAAAATTTTATTATCAAATTCAATCTCAGCAACCTTAAAAAACCCTATATAGCAATTTTCATTTTTTTTATGTATTTTCCCGCCATTTGTCCCCCTTGCTGCACAAGCGAGAACTTTTAGTAACATACCTGTATGCCAAATTTCAAGTCTCTAGCTTAAAGCGCTTAAGTTATCGTGCTTACAAGATTTCCGGACCGACCGACCGATAATTTTTTTTGCTTGAAATTGATTTATATCTACATAAAACATCTTTAAACGCAAAAATATGAAAAAAAAAAATAAAAATTTTTGCACGAAGACAAGGCTTTCCCAAAATTATGAAAATTTTCAAAAGGGGAAAGCAAAAAACAGATACCGTTTTTAAATTATTTATTAACTTTGTTAAATATTGTTAAAATTAGGTAAGGGGGCAAAAACATAAAAAAAAAACTTTTTTGGCGAAAAATCGCTTAGTGTTAAAGTGTAAGTGTTACAATAATTATTGTACACTTAACAATCATTTTAAAATTTTTATAATTTATGTGGAATATTAGGAAAGGACAAAAATTAGCATATGGGAAATTGTTTTTTTTTTGTGAAAAAAATGGCAAAACTGTTAAAACGTATTTTTATAGTTCTTGGCATAAATTTATTAGTTCCAAAAACAATAAGCAATGTTAGTTTGTCACGTTACCAACCGAAAAAAAAACAAATTTGCGTATGCTTATGTGTGATTATAATAAATAAAAACGCAATATTTTAAATTAGAAAATTTTATAAACTTACCATATCTCTAACTGACATATCTTCACTTGGGGAACTACAACTGTTATTAGAAACAGAATAGAGTCCCTCCAAAATTTTAGTTTTCTTGTCCATATTCACTTCAATTTCAAAGAGCTAAAAAAATTATAATATTTATACATTTTTGTAAATAATTCGGCAAAACTAAGTTTTTATCCGGCTCGACGGACTATGTTAAATACAGGGTTATTTAGAAATAAGTTCGAGGAATTTAAGTAGTGATTCTACGTTAAAAAAATATGAAAAAAAGTTCCTATAAAGGTTGGTCTGGAAATAAGCCCTAAGGGAGCTACGAGCCTCCTAAGGGTACATCTAAAAAGTAGTTCTTATTCAATATTTCTGGAACCCTATAAACCACAGTAATGAATTTTTGTACATGCCTTAAAACTGATAAAGGCTATAATTTCATGAAATTTTTATTTTGTAATTTTAACTAGGGACGTCCGAAATGGGGGGGGGGTTTAGCCACTTTTTTGCCCCAAACTTTTAATCCGTAATTTTTTTGACATTTTCTCAGTAAAATTATGACAAAAATTCATGGTTTTCGAGACATTTGCGATGTCAAAAAACATTTTAAATCATCCTAAAATAAAAAAATAGTCCTACCTGTGCCTTAATCTGCTTTAAAACACCCTCGTTCCCGGCCAACTCTTCCGTAACTCTGAGCTGCTGCAACTCCCTTTCCAAGCCTTCTATATGCTCCCTCAGCTGACTGATATCTGAAAAACCCTTATATGTGTCACTCTGTTTTAACTCCTCAAATGCCCTGTTTTGCTGATTTATTATACTTTGTAATTTTTCGATCGCGTCCAAGTAGTCCGTGATCTGTTTGGCGCTTAGTTCCGTTTGTGTTTCGAGGTCCCTGATGATGTCCCGGAGGACTTTGATTTTTTCGACAGCCTCGTTGCGCTCCGTTTCGACGTTTTTGAATTTTTTTGATTCTTCGGAAAGGAGTTTGTTTAAATCATTCAGTTGCTGTTCTAAGACTTCAACCTACCAACAAACATTTAATCAAAATATCGTTTTTAAATAATATTTTTCTACAACCTAGTAGTAGTTATTTTCCACCCGTTGCCCATGACAACGGTTGGGAAGTGACAATCAGCTGATTTTACATATCTGCTGTCAGAAAATTAGTAAACGTCAAACACATAACCTTAAATTGACAATAGTTATTTATGGTACTAGTGGGTAAAGTAAGATATTGCCCATGAGAAAATTAACCTGGTCAGCCAAGCAGGTTAATTTTCGAGAGAGCAATATCGGTTTACCCATGAGTGCCATACAAGGTTTTATCCAATAAATAGCTTAGGAATTCATATTTTTATTAAATATTTTAATGAAATTTACAAGAAAATAATTTGACAAGTGACAGTTGAGTGGGTAAAATAAATAATTATCCACTCAATAAAGTAAAAGCCACGCAGGGGTTATTATTGAGTTTATCTATTTAAAATAAAGCTATTAGTTGCTATTATTGGATTGCATTGGATAAATTAATTTTAAGACGTTTTTCTTGAAAACTATTTAAAAATTCAATACTGAATATAATAACCCGTTTTTTTTTCGACCACCCTTTTTTGATGTTTTTTTTTTATGGCAAAAAATGGTACTTAAAAAATCTAAAAAAAAATTGTATTCTTTAAATATAAATAAACAAACCTACAAAATTTTACAGTGGTATCTTTTTTCTTTCTATATAAAAAAAAACGTTTAAAAACTAAATATTTTTAAAATTTTAAGGTAGAAAGTCTTTCTTTCTTTCTTTCTTTCTTTCTTTAAGACAACTTAAAAAAATCGTACTATTTTTTAGAGCAAAAAATTCATGAAGAAAAATGGGTAAAAATAAAATAAAAGCAACAAAAATAAACCGAAAAAAAAATTAGTAGATAAATAACTCACTAACTTACATAATAAACATAATAAATTATGTAGTAAGCCCGCTTTATAGGTACACACTATACTACTTTGAGTCTACAAAATACCTTGGGTAAATTATGTCCAAAAATAACTCAAGACAGAAATAAAGATCTAAGCCAGTCGAGATTTCCGATTTTATAATTCGAAAATAAATGGACGCTAAATAATAAAAACATTACTTCCGGTTCATTTTATTTAATCTAAATATATTCTTGTTTGATTTTTTCAGCTGAATGATTTGATTGTTTTTTCAGATTTTTCAGGTTAGAGTGGGAAAAGCGGGGTCTATTTTCAGATTTTGGATACGCAGGTTCTAAACAAGAGGTTTTAAATAATAGTACATTAAAATTGGAACCTTTAGTCATTTTTGTAAAAAATATGCGAAATTTTCTGTCAAACGGTGGCTTACACTTTAAATTTGATGCCCTGCGGCCCGAGATATTTAAATTCAAAAATTCAGCTATACAGAGTGATTCACCTAACACAAATCAATCGTTTTTTGGCGTTATTATTAAAGTTGTCAAAATAAAACTTATACCAGTAAAAATAGACCCAACAAGCTGCAAATGTACTCAAAATTTAAAGTGTGAGCACCGTTTTAAAGGTATTTTTACCAAGGCTTCACAAAAATTACTTAAATATCCCCATACAAATAATATTAGAATTTTTTTGTAAAATTAAGGTTTTTCATAAAGGAAAAAAAAAAGAATATTAATATTTTTGTATTAATTATTTCTCTTTTTTTGATAAATAGATAAAATTTTTCTTATTATTTTTTTACGTAAATAAAATTTTATAAACTACTCTAAAAAAGTCCAATTTACTCACCTCAGAATTGGATCTCTCGTAGTTTGATCTGTCCTTGTCTCTCTCGCGCAACTGCTCATACAGGAGGTCGATTTTTTTCTGAGCTTCGTCTCTCTCCATCTCTCTTTCCGCGGCCTGCTCTTCGAGAAAAACGTGCGTGTGTTTGTACTTTTTGTCGGCCGCATCGATCTGAATCAAAATTAATCAAAAATATTAATAAATATCAGTTAAAAATCATAAAAATATAGAAATTAAAATATTCTGGGCCTTCGAGCCGGATCTAACTCAAAATTTGTTAAAACTTGGGTATAAGAGCTTATAAGAGTCGCAAAATAGAAAAACAGTATTTGTCTTCCTTGTATCATAAACTACTATTTTACTATCATTCATTCAACTGTAAAAAAAATAGTAATTACGTACTTGTTGCAGAAAGTCGATTCTATCGCGTTTTGATTCCTCCTTGATTTGTTCGCCCACTCTGCACAATTCCTCAATTAAGTCCAATAGGAGTGGATCGGCACTGGCTCTGGATTTTGCCATCATATTACGGGCTTTTTCTTGTACGTCGGATAATAGTTGCATCGCATCTCCTGCAAAAAAATCAATATTTTACAGTAAAGTTAATTTTTTGTCACGGTTTACAGGATTTCAAGTCTCGAAAATTTCAAAATCTGCCATTTTGGCAAACTTTTTGCATATTTTACACTTTTCTGATATTCTGTTTTTAAGGAAGTTGTATGTTTGACCAATATAGCCAGGCAACACAACTAACTCTAAATTCCTTGTTTTCTAGAATTCTAATAGACCTATAGACTAAAAAGGGCACTTTTAGGACTTTTATGATTTATTTGGACTTGATTTTATTAAAAAGTAAACAAATCTTAAAGTGTGAAATTGTCGTGTTACATTCTCAACCTTCTTCAAATAAGTGAATTTTGGTTCCTTAAATAAAATTATTTGTTGGTTATTTTCCTTAAGGAAACATTAACAAAATAAATACCGAACATTTACAAATTTAATGTAATTTTCAGGTATGTATCACGTAATTTCACACTTTTTGTAAATATCCGGTCATTTCAGAGTCCCATTTTTTTTTCAGTGAGTTTATTGAAAATACATTTGTTTTTTTGTTAAAAAAATCGGACTTTTATTTGACGAAACAAGGATGTGGTGATTTAATCTACTTTTAAAGTACGGATTTGTTTGTCCAATATAGCATACATCACAATCAAAAAGTAAACAAGCTTAAATCCTGGACTTTTCTATGTACTTCAGATATTCCAGACCTGAAAAGACTAATAACTAAATAAAAATACCCTGTTTCTGCTTTCTCATTTTGAAATTTTCAAAGGGAAAGCCTTTTATTCGTGCAAAAATTCTCATTTTTTTTGCGTATTTTTGCGTTTTATGATGTTTTATGTCGATATTAATCAGTTTCAAGCAAAAAAAAATTGTCGGTGAGTCGATTGGTCTGTCCGGGAAATCTTGTAAGGACGATAACTTAAGAACGCTTTAAGCTAGAGACTTGAAATTGGGCATCAGGTATGTTATCAAAAGTTCTTGCTCGGGATTGTTTTTGGTAAACATTGGGGTGGGCCAAGAAGGTAAATGGGGAAAATACAATATTTTTTTACAAAAATTTGAAATTTTTTGCGTTTTCGTGAAAATTGGGATATTGAGGTTTTTGAGGTTGCAATAGTTGAAAAATTGGAAAGCTCTTTTACTGGACAGGGTATTTATATTTTAGTGGATTAAAAAGAAATAAAAACGTGTTTCTTACTTGCCAAATGCCCCACATCTCCATAACCCTCAGAAATGATCTCCTTGTGTCCATTTTCGATCAATTCCGCAATTTTATCTTTGGCCTTTGTCAAATCATCTCCCAGCATATTCTCCTTTAATATAACCTCATCGAGCTGATTTTCCAAACACTCTTTCTCCTTTTCCAAAATTTTGATTATTTGTAAAGCCTCGTTTAAGTCCCCTCTTAGCTGTTCTTTCGACTCGATTTCTCGTGAGATTTGACGGTTTAGGGAATTTATTTTTTCCTCGTGATCGGGACTTTCGGGTCGCGGGAGGTTGGTAGTAAGGGCCAGAATTGCGTTGGCATCTTGTTTTAGTTTTTCCAGGCACGTTGCTAATCCATTTTTTACGTCTGGGAAAATACAATTTTAATAGTATTAGTTAACAAGCCGTGAAGATATTATATTATTCACAGTTAATGGTATATTGCATTTTCCCAAATACTTAAAAATTTAAACAATTTTTTCCTTTATTTCCAATGGGCCCCACATTTTAAATTTAAATATTTAAAATTAAACAACAGTTAAAAGATTCACGAATTTTTCTGCTCCAAAAAAATTAATTACGGTCCCATAAAACCTGTTTCATTTTGGACCTTCGAGCCGGATTTGAAAAAGTTACAATTTACTTGTAAATTTTAGTTAAATATAATTCAATAAAAATAACATTTAAATCGTCCACGTTTCGAAAATATTGATTGTTATCATCAGATATTTAACGGAAAATCAGAGAAATCTATGGATTTTTATTATAAATTTGGGGTCATAGTATCCGTTTTAAATTTAAAAATAGTTTTTGTTCACCATTTCAGCTTTTTTATTTTCTTTATCAGGCATTATATGGAGCACGTGCATTTTTTCGTAATTGGGTTTTCTGGCACCTTGGCTTATTTTATTAACTCACTTACCCATAGAAATTTCGCCCGAAACATTCAAATCACACCTATTCTCAATCTTATTGAACAAATCACTCAAATTCGGCGTGATTTGCACTCTTTTCACAAAACTCGAGTCTGTCCTACTCGAACTCGAGTCGTTTAGAGTATCTTCCTCAAATTGAGTCATATTTTTCTCGAATCCTTGCCTCACTAACTCTTCAACCAAAGTGTTGTTTAACTCGTCTTCACATTGGTTGAAGTATTTTAAAAGTTCCCCCAAAAGGTTGCGGAGAGATTTTGACTGCTTTTCGAACATATTCCTGAAATAACACACAAAAAAGATAAAATATCATTTATTATTATTCAGAAAAAAAATAATAGAATAATAATAATCTCTAAAATTTTTAAAATCCCAGTTAAAATCTTTAAAAAACCTTTAAAATACCAATTAAAATCTTTCTAAAATCTTTTTAAACACCCTTAAAATTTTGGAAAAATTTTTAAAATCCCTTAAAATTTAAAAAATCTTGCTACTTGGGGTGCATTTGTCTTACCTTTCTTTTATTAGCTCCTTCTGTCCACTATTTAACTGTACATCGTCCAAACTGTCCGGTTCTTGATCCAATTCTGTGTTTCTTCTAGAAAGTTCGTCTTTCAAAATATTTATTTCTTGGTTATAATCTTTTTTTAGTCTTTCAATTTCGTCTTCATATTTTTTGGTCAATCTTTGGCGGAATTGTGACAGTTCTAAAGGCCACTCTTCACTATCATCTAGCTCATCTTCAATCTAAACAAAATACACAAAAATTTGAAGTCAAAGTTTTTCAATACATTTTTCAAGACATTTTTCTACCATCCCAACAAGTAAAATTGCATGAAATCTGTAAAATTTTACATAAAAATTCACTACCCAGTAAAATCGCTTTTTCATTTTTCACCTCCGCGCGTTAAATGGTTTTTTTATTATCAAATTTACTTTCAGCAAGCTCAAAAACCCGTATATACCAATTTTCACGATAACTAGCCCCCGCCCCTTAGGGGGTGGAATTGGAAAAATTTTGTTATCAAATTCAGTTTCGTCGTCCCCAAAAACCCCTATATACCAATGATGATGACAATATTGAAAATATTTAAAAATATTTACCCCCTCACCCCCGTGGGGGTGAATTTAGAAATTTCAGCAAACCCCTATATAGCAAGTTTCAAATGTTTGTGAAAAATTATTGTATTTACCCCAATCCAATGTTTACCAAAAATAATCCCGAGCGAGAACTTTTGGTAACATACCTGTATGCGATATTTCAAGTCTCTAGCTTAAAGCGTTCTTTAGTTATAGTGGCCACAAGATTTCCCGGACAGAACGACCGACCAATCAATCGAACGACCTAAATTGATTTATATCAACATAAAACGTCATAAAACGCAAAAATACGCAAAAAAAAAAATTTGCAGGAATACAAGGATTTCCGAAATTTTAAAAATTTTCAAAATGGGAAAGCAATATCTTACCTTATCTGTAAAATTATCAGTCTTAAAAACACCACTTTTCTCACTATCACATTTATTTTCCTTCACCATATTCTTGGTTTCTTGCAGCTGAATTTGCAGCTGAGCAACTTCCGCCTTAAACTCATCAATCTGATGTAACAGGAGTTTTCGCTCAGTTACCGATTGGTCCAGAGATTCGCTCAGCTGCTGAATCAGGTCGTTTTTGATTATTATGGCATTGTTGTATTCGAGAATCTGAAATAATAACATAATATTTATACTATTCACAGCGCCTGCGCTAGAATAGTATTATACGGTAATTTCGAATTTCCCAAAATCATCAAAAAACTGAAAATTACATTTTTTTTTCAAAAATCTTTTTTTGGAAAACGAAAAATAATTTAAAAAAATGATTTTTTTTTCTCGGCAAGTTGAACATATAAATCGTCAAGAAACGTAAAAAAGTAGTAGTTTTTTTTTCAGTAATATACAGGGCGAATTTAAAATACTAACAGATAATACACACTGCGTGCACAACCAGAACATACCTGGGAAAATATTTTAAAAATAGTTATTTATGGTACTTGTGGGTAAAGTAAGATATTGCCCATGAGAAAATTAACCTGCTTGGCTGACGTCAGCCAAGCAGGTTAATTTTCGAGAGGGCAATATCGGTTTACCCATGAGTGCCATACAAGGTTTTATCCAATAAATAGCTTAGGAATTCATATTTTTATTAAAAATTTTAATGACATTTACAAGAAAATAATTTAACAAGTGACAGTTGAGTGGGTAAAATAAATAATTATCCACTCAATAAAGTAAAAGCCACGCGGGGGTTATTATTGAGTTTATCTATTTAAAATAAAGCTGGTAATTGTCTTATTATCTGTATGTATTGGATAAATATATAACTAGTACTAGTGTTATACTCACTCTATTATGGCACTCTTCTTGTAACTGCTTATACTCCGTAGTAGACATACTGTTAGTGTTAGGATTGCTTATCTCCCTATAAGACTCTAGTTCAGAAGACAACGCCGAAATAGCAGCGTCTTTAATACTCAAAATTTCTTCATATTCTTTTAATTTTTTACCCACATCTTCAAAAGTCTCCAGATTTTTTAGTTGCCAAGACATATTGCTCCGGAATGGGTTGGTTTCCTGAGAATTTTGTTTTGACAAGCTTTTATCATTTGGGTCAAGATTTTCCAAAGTATTTAGACTTTCCTCTTTTGAATTTTGTTTGGTCAAACTTTTATCACTCAAGTCCAAATTTTCAAAAACATTTAAACTTGTTTCTTCTGAATTTTCTTTAGTCAAACTCTTATCATTCAAGTCAAGATTTTCAAAAATAATTAAACTCACTTCTTTTGAGTTTGTTTGTGAACTTGATTGCGAGTGTTCTTGTGAACTTTTTTGTGAGTTTTCAAAATTAAACTGAGAATTGTCTAAAATTTGTTCCAAAATGCCACGAATTTCGTTTATTGAGTCTAAATTCTGTACATTTATGATACTATTGTCGCTATTTGAAATTGAAAACGGTTTGGTTTCTTGAGATAAATGCGATGTATCTGCTGACAAAAAAATAGGATAAATATTGAGAAAAAAACATAAGGTAGGTATTTAATAAAAATAAATAAATTATTATTATTCTTTATTTTACCTAACAGATAAAGCTGGGAAAGCAATTTACGAAAAAAAAATCTGTTGGAAAATAATTTGAATGATATAACTTGTGAACACACTGCGCTAAAGACTTTGGAAAAGGTTTCTTATCCAAAGTTCTAGGATGCGATTTTTTTGGAAAAATCCGACTGGAGGGGGGATAAGTAGGTAAGAAACCATTACTTTCTGCAAAAACTCGCCTAATGTTTTTTACAAAACAGAGAATATGTTGCTGTTAAAAAATTTAAAAAAAAAGTAAAATTGTTTTTATATTTTTTTCTTGTTAAAAAATATTAAAAAAACAGAAATTTAGTTTTTTTATTTCTTTACTTTTTTTGTAAACTAAAGCCCACTTTCTTGAAAAAGTACTTATTTTTTTGTAGTAATTTTGTGTTTTTTTTTAATTTGTAATAACACATTCACTGTCCATATAGGTCATGCAATGGGTTTTCTGTAAGTTTTAATATTAAAGCATTCAAGAGTTATAACAAGTTTTGTATTTTTGGTTCCATAAAAATGTCATGAACTATTATAGGCTATAATTTATAGATATAAAATTAAGCCCTATAATAGGGCTTAACTTTACTGACAAACATGAAAAATGACAATAAAATGTCATAATTTGAAGTTTCTATATTTTAGTAGTTTTTCAATTTTTTTGTCTGAAGCTGGGCTTATCAATGTGGAGTTAAAATTAATCTAATGGTTAAAGTCTCAGTTAAGAGCAAATTCTGGATTTTAATAGGAGTTGCCATGGTAACTATGTATCAGTTAAATTTAGCTGCCTACTGATAAACCAAGCCTGAATGAGAGAAACTAAGTTTCTTTCATGTTGCCTGTAGTAAAAAAAATATAACAAAAGAGTAAACAATGACGATAGCTAAAGTAAACAGGGTTTTAATAATTAGGTCTTGGATAAAACGAGTTGAAGCTAACTTACCATTTATATCACCAAAAATCAACTGACGATCAATATCAATTTCTTGTAGAGACCTATCACGTTCAATACTATTACTGGCAACTGAAATATGTTCAGAAATACTATCTATACTTTTAGTGTCGTCCTGTAGAATAGGAGGTGTTAGAGACATGGATGTGTCTGTACTGTCTGTGTGTGGTTCCATATTTTCTTTGTTATACCTATATTCTAAAAATAAACACTGGTTAAATATAGAACATTTTTTAAATATAGAACATTTTTTATAATAATATGAATTTCTTTATTTAACCTTTCTTCATCAAAGTTATCGGCTTCGATGCTGTTTTGTCTTATCTATGTCAAAGAAGGTTGTCGCTTTACAAATATTGATTATTTTGTTTATTATTTATTTCCTAACAACAATGTAAATTATTTAAAAATGAAATGCAATGTTTTATGTTATATAATATTTTATATTTACATACCTATTTAGTTTATACATTTACACAGTTTACACACTTTTTAATGCAAAAGAAATGATATTTTTGAAAAAAATATAACTGTTTTTTGTGTGCATGCCGCTTGTTTACCGGAAAACTACACTGCTGCCAACTTAAAGAAAAAGTTACTAGAGTTAACAAATTCCTTGTATTAAGCTGAGTTCACACCAGACTAGTAACATCACATGGTAGTTTTTAGCCAGTCAGAATGGTGTTTGCGTCTGTAAGTGTGAATCGGCCTTAATGAGTTATGTTGGCGACACTAACAGAACACAAATACTTAATTATTTGAGGTTATGTTTTAGTTGATATGTACGATTTTTAAATTTGTGAATATGTTGTGACTTAACAGAAAAATATGGGTGATATGTTAAAAGAATTACGTGAAAAATCACGTAAAAGGAAGCAGCTATTGGCTCAAACGGTAATATTGCCATTTTATTTTATTTTTTTAAGTATTTAATTTGACTTTGGGCGGTTTTGGTTAAAAACAATTGATTTTATGGATTGATTGCACAGAATCACAAAGGTTCTATTTCTGTCACAATTTGTGATTCAATAATTGTTTCCATAGCAACCTACCCTAAAGCTAAAAATCATTTACAAATATGGCGGATGCGCCATCACTGAAAACTGCACTGGTTTAAATATGAGCTTTTTTGTTAAAAACAGGCTTAATGGCTAGTGTAGGAATAAAATGCAATCAATAAATTAAGAAAATAGGCCAATTAATTAAGAGTAAACACAAACAGTAATGTTATCTGCATCACTAGCTATGTCTTGCTAGCTATGTCTTGCTTGTGTACTGTTATAACAACAGCACTGAAGCAAAAGAAAATATGAGTTTTATCGATTTCTTGAATACTTATGTGTTTAAAATGTTAGACTCTTTGGGAGGGTCAGTAATGTATTATTTTTTTTGTTAGTTTGGTGTTTCTGGGGCTGAAGAGCTGAGGCAAGTATTAGGGACTGCAGAAATCCCAGTCAAAAAACCTGACAAGAATAAACCAGGAGAAAACTCATTAGAGAATGAAAAATATGACTGTAAGCCTGATGAAATGGTGTATAGAGACTCTTCCACTTTTCTAAAGGTAAATATTTCATTTTTAAAATAATATTGTGTTGTTTCTAAAGTTTTTTTTTATTTTTGATTATGTCCAATGATTTCTGATTATTTTACTAAAATAATTTTGCTTATTTAGACAGATTTCTGATTAGTTTTAGATATTTTTGATTAGATTTTAATATTTCTGACATTTTTTAAAAGATTTCTGATATTTTTTAAAGATTTCTGTTCATTTAAAAAGATATTGTTAATTTTTTAATTATGTTTTTGAAGATTTCTGATATTTTTTTAGGGAACCCAATCTTCAAACCCTCACAACGACTATTGCCAGCACTTTGTCGACACTGGACAAAGGCCCCAAAATTTCATCCGAGACGTGGGCCTAGCCGACCGTTTCGAAGAGTATCCCAAGCTCCGCGAATTAATAAAACTCAAGGACGAACTCATACAACAAACAGCCACGCCCCCTATGTACCTAAAATGCGACTTGGCCACCTATGATCTCAAAACAATAAACACAAAGTTTGACGTTATACTAATCGAGCCACCTTTGGAGGAATATCAAAGAACGATGGGGGCTACAAATATGCAGTTTTGGTCATGGGATCAAATTATGAACCTTGGTAAATAAAATTAAATTAAATTAAAATCACGTTCATCTAACGTTATGTCCAGTCGTTTGGATTTTGTTATTTTCCGCCAGGGGTAGTTTACTGATGATCAGAAACGAAAATTGCATTTTAATTAAAAAAATAACTATTTTATTACTTTTTAGATGTAGGAGAAGTTGCAGCCCAAAGAAGTTTCGTGTTTTTGTGGTGCGGCAGCTCCGACGGGCTTGACATGGGCCGGGTCTGTCTCCGAAAGTGGGGCTTCCGACGGTGCGAAGATATTTGTTGGATTCGAACCAATATAAAAAATCCAGGACACTCGAAAAATCTTGATCCAAAAGCTGTGTTTCAACGGACTAAAGAGCATTGTTTGATGGGTAAGTAGACATTAAAAAAAAATCTATTTTTTTTTTAAATAAAAAAAATATATTAAAAGAAACAGAAAAATTCTTAATTTTTTATTATCTTTTTCTCCAGGTATCAAGGGCACAGTAAGGCGCTCCACAGACGGAGATTTCATTCACGCTAACGTGGACATAGACCTAATAATTTCCGAAGAAAACGAATATGGCAGCTTAGAAAAACCAGTGGAAATTTTCCATATAATCGAACATTTCTGCCTGGGCAGGAGAAGGTTACACATTTTTGGGAGGGACAGTACTATAAGACCTGGTTGGTTAACTATGGGACCAGAGTTGACCAACTCAAACTTTAACGCAGACCTTTTCGGAGGTTATTTCACCCCAAATAGCACAACAACTGGGTGCACAGATAGAATTGAAGCCCTGAGGCCTAAAAGTCCTCCTCCAAAGGGAAAGGGGAATTCCGGAGGAAGGGGTAGGGGTAATTTTCAAAGGGGAAGGGGTAGAGGACGGTAATTTTTTAATATTTAAGAATATTGACTATTTTTTGGTTTAAAAGTATAATATTAAGTAAAAGATAAGTACCTAAACTTGACATTTCTTTCCTTTTCACCAAAAATTCTATGATGTTTCCTTTTTGTGATAGAAACAGAAGCCTAAATCATCATTTTTTTTTAAGGGTAATAAAATTAAAAGTTTTTGTAAAGTACAATGTTAATAGGACGAATTTTCTTACAAAAAGAAAAAAACTGAGTACCAAATACTTTAAATAAATAAAATCTATGACTTAGATAATTTATATTATATTAATTTAATATTTTTATAGTCTGGGACAATTAAATAATACTATATTTTAACAATTAAAAATATCTATATAAAAATAACAAAACTTTAAAAATACAAAAACCAAATAATAAAAGGTAAAAAATATGAATTTTTTATCTTAAAAAAAAAACTTGTTCCTTAATAAACAAGATTTTTAAAAACAAAATAAGTAACTATTCATATCTGAATTCTTTGAAAAATTAAACTATTCTATAAAAAAAAAAACACTGGAATGGCCAGCCTATTCTAACATTTATATCAAAATTTTGAAGAATCTTGTAAATATTCAAAGTTACCTATTTCTTGTTAACTATAATTTTATTTCACTAATATATGACTAGAAATTATTTTTAGTCATTTAGTTATTAAGTATTACACTAGTCAACAAGTTTTTTATCTCTAGCAAGCAAAAATTTAAAAATTCTAAATTTTTCTATAAGTATAAATGCATTACTTAAAAATATCTAAAATCATTAAAGGTATTATGGGAAGAAAAGAATAAAACATTGTTGTTTAGTGTTATTTAAAATAAATTACTTATTATGACTAATTTTATGAACGCGCAAACCTTCCCTCGTTTTGTATGCTTTAAAACATTCCTGGCACTCAAACTGAGGAGTGGGCTCGTGAGTAAAACTGTGTTTGCGCAAAATCGACTGTTTTTTGAACGTTTTTTCGCAAACTTTGCACTGAAACGGCCTTTTATCAGAATGAATGGGCAAATGTTTTGCGACACACTGTTTGGTTCTAAACGCCTTTTCGCAAATCGGACATTTGAAATTTTTTACGTTCAAATGAACGTTCACGTGATCGTTAAGATCGCGAGTGGAAGAAAAACACTTTCCGCACTTTTCGCATTTGTATTTTTTGTACGTATCTTCGTGTCTTTTCATGTGTGCTTTCAAATACCGGGGAAAGTCAAAATGTTTTTTGCAAATTTTACAAACTAACTCCTCTTTAGTCGCTAGTTCTATATGACTTTTTAGATGATTATCTAAGGATTTTTCATCATAGAAATTTAGGTTACAGACTTTGCAAGGTCTGGCACTGTGTTTCTTATCAATATGGTCTTGTAAATTGAAATAAAACGTACTATTTGCGCAATACACACAAAAACCGCTTTCTTTTAACTCGATATGTTTGTTTTTGTGTTCACTGAAATTTTCTTTGGTTTCAAATCTTAAATTGCACAGTTCACACTTCAGGGGATCTTCATCTTTATGTATCGAAATGTGCTCCTTTAGAGATTCTTTGCTTGAGAAGGTTTGCTCACAAAAGTGACACTTGTAGTTTCTTATGGCTTCATGTAAAGCCTTAATGTGCCTTCTTAGGCTTGTGGCTGTCGCAAATGCTCCTTCGCAGATCTGAAATGATACAATAATTTAATTTTTTACTTAGTTTATTTACATTTTTAGTTTTTTTGATTTTTCTTTTCAATTTTATTTTTTTTCAAAAATTATTTAAAAAATATTTTTTTTTATTACCTTGCATTTAAACCTCTTTACACCACTGTGCCTCACTTCGTGATCATTCAGTGTCCCTATAGTTTTGAACCCCTTTCCACATTCGCTACATTTATATGGTCTCTCATCACTGTGCACCCTACTATGAAGCTTGGTTTCTCTGTGACTGGGAAAAGTCTTGTCACAGTAGTTACACAGAAAAGGTTTGGGGCACATGTGCTTCCTAACATGACCGAAAAATTGGTTTTTGTTTTTTATGTGTAGATCATCACACATGAAACAGTTTTGGTCTCTTTTGTGCACCATTCCATGGATTTTTAGCTGGACAATGTTTATGAATTTTATTTTGCAGCTCCCTGAAATAAGGAATATACAATTGAAATTATTTTTAGTTGTGAAATGTTATTTTTCTATGCGTTTTACTTTCGCGCCTGTGCGTTTTAATTTTGAAACTATGCGTTTTATTTTAATGAAAGTAAAAACAGTGTATATAACTTGAGAGGAAAGTGTTTTACATGCGCAGTGTCGGACTGGACAGGTTAGTGAGAAAAATCTCACGGGGCCCACCCACTTTTTTGGGGCCCCCAGGTGATGTTTTTTTTTTGGGGTGAGGACTTTTTTTAGAAAGATGTGAGGATAAAAATGTAAAAAAACAAGGACCAAGAAGCATTTGTGCTGAAATGAAACTAATATACTGCCCTACTACGCTATAAAGCAGTAACTCCATTTGTTGCATAGCAGCGTTTTCAAAATTTTACATCCGAGTTGACGTGAAAACGTTGCTATGCGACAAATGGAGTTACTGCTTTCTAGCGTAGTATGGCAGTATAGCGGCCATCTCTAAATTAGGACACGCCCCCTACTATATAAAGGCGTGTCCATTCTATTTTAAATCCAGGTTGATTTAAGACATCTATGAAATGTAAAACGTATTGTGTAAAATTACATATTTATACGTGTGGAATTTTCACTCACCACATTGAAAAAGATGTTTTTCATCATTTAAAGGCTCAATAGTTATTTTTGGTTCAGGAGTAGTTTGGGAAGCACTGTATGCGTCTTCAGAAGCATTTTCACTATCGTAATCTGTATCAAAATCACTTTCACTCTCCATTTTTAAAGAAAATACTTCCATTTTACTTAATTTCAATGTTTTTAATTCATTTTTGGTGAATTTTATACATAAACATCTGTCAGCTGTAAAGTTGACAGCCAAGAAACAATTAAAATAAAGCCTCGTTCAAACAACGCCGTCGCCACATCTGAATTTTGTTTTTTATTTATTTGAAGTTTTTTCTAGGTTTTTCTTAAATAAAATCCATAATTATGAATACTTTTTTATAGTAAAATGTTTACTGCTTAAATATAATTAACAAAAAGACCTAAAATTGAATAACTCTGTTGCTTTAAAGAAACAGTGTAAACTCAGCTTAATGCTCTGACCCAGTGTTGCCAATAAATTAAAATATCCCTACATGTTGCGTATATTTTTGAGGTTAGGATTTTAATAACACATGTCTTCAATAAACAGCGCGTTCTATTAGTTAAAATAAATAAATAATTATATTTAAATGACTAAAATGGAAGTGGAAGAAGAAATATTAGATACAGAAGTGCCAGACACAGAAATTAAATCGAGAAAACATAAAATAGACAGTGAAAACGATACAAAAGTTGAAAAGTCAAAGAAAGCACGTTTATTTTCGGCGAAACAGTTTAGAAAAGAATTATCGACTGGAAATAAACCCGTCCGTAAGTAATTTAATTAAAAAGTTTTTAAAAAATGCAGTATATTATATATATATTTTTTTTTAAATTAGGGACTGGTCAAAAATGGCGTCACCCATTTTTTAAATCTCAAATTTACCGCGCTTTTTAAATCCACGATGTTCACTTGTTCGCGAATGTTTCCAAGTCTAAACTTTGCTTGAGAGATATTTTATGCTTATTCCATTAAAATAGTTATCATATATTTTAGCACTTAAATAAAGATTATTGCTGTTGCTGTAGCTCTGATGAAGCTACACCCTGAAGATGATCTTTTGATCGAAAGCGCTAGGCCCATTTATGAGGGGTTCAGAGCAGAAGTGCATTATGGACTTTAAAAAATCCATTTTATGTCTGAAACGAATTGGTTTCATAGGTACGTAAAATGGATCAAGTCCATAAGGACTTGATCCAATTCTGCTCTGAACCCCTCATTATGCTGAAATACAAATTCGTTTTTACTTTATTCACTTATTATTGGTCATAGGAAAAAAAATTTGCACAGTTAAAAAGCATTTTTTGCCCTAGAACTATTAGTTTTGAAGATAGGGTCACTTGTATTAATTTTGTTTTAGTTTTGGCCAATTTTTTGAAAAGCATTCAGGCTAATGATGGTTTTGACTATGTTTTTGAATACTTGGAAAGTGGTGGAAATTGCATGGAGATATTACAACTACTCGAAACAGAATCAACTTTAAGCCCAATTACAGTTTTCAACATTACTACACAAGTTGTGTTGAAAATTAATGCAAAATACCCACAATACCAAACCTCTGCCACAGAAGCATGCCGATTCATGCTAAACAACTACATTTCTGTCATAAACAAAATGTTAAATTTAAGTTCTTCTGCGGAAGAAAGAAAAAGTGCACTAAAATTACTAACTGCAGTTGTAACTTTATCAATGAATTTGGCAAAAGATGTTCTCCTGAATGTAAACTTTCATCAAACTAATTTGGAGTTGTTGACAAAACAAATACCTGGTGGTAACCCTGTCAGGGAGTGTTTTATACATTTCTTAACAGCGTTTTTAATTGATGGACACTATCAGAGTTTATCATTGCTTTTAGAAAAGAAAGGTGAGTTTAGAAAACTTTATTTGGAGAAATATTTTTAGAAAAATAGATACAAAAAATGGTACACATTTTTTATGGATGTCTTTAATAAACTTGGAGTTATAAACTAGCGTTAGTATATATTACATATAGGTACTGTAATTTTACATATCCATTGTAAATTTACATCATTTTTTAGGCAAATTTTGTCTAGAAACAGGTAATTTTACAAAGAAACTACAGGAATATGAATAATAGTTATAAATTACTGCAGTTATACACTAAAAAGTGTTCATAATAAGTTTACTTTAGACAGTGTAGAATTACAGTGAATATACTGTAATTTTGTATGTAAATTTTTTTGTTTATAATTAAGACAATTATTATTGTATTTTGTTAATTTAGCACTTATATAAAAGATAATTTTAAATTATTATAAACAACGTTTTCCTAAGGGCCACTTGCACCAAATTTTGGTACGGGATTAACTCAGCTAAACCGAGTTTAAGTTAAAAAGGCTGAGTTCTGATTGGTCAGCCGTCAATTTAATCCAAGTTTAAAGTTAAACCAGCATTGGTGCAAGTGGCCCTAAAACGCATAGTTTTCGAGATATTGGCGTTTAAAGCAGTAAAAGGTTTTTTAGCATATCTCACATATTTATAACCCGATTTCAAAAAATTATATTTTAAATAAAAGCTCTTTTAAAGCCCTATAAAAAATGTTATATACAGTTTTTTGCTGGAATACAATGTTTTAAAGATATAGAATTTAAAATCAAACAAAACACGTAGTTTGAAATTTGCAAACTAGATGGCTCTAGTGTACAATAGTGCCGCTGTTTTGACAGGGTGCTTGCAACGTTTCACCTAGTTTGCAGTAAATTCACTGAAATCTTACAGTGAGGATAAAAATGATTAAACTATATATTTTTAGGTATTTTAACAAGTATCATTAGAGGCTTACAATATGATAGTTACAAAACTGTGTGCCTAATAATAACTGCAATGAAAAATCACATATTAGAAAATCCAAATGTTTCAAAAACCGTGAAAATGAAGACTTTTCATACAAATGCAGTCAAGGATATTGTTAATTTGTATAATTGGAAAGGACCTGGGGGCCTGAAAACAGGCAAAAAATCAGAACCAGTAAGTATATTTTCTTTTTTTACAAAAAATCAAGGCTTTACTTGAGGCAAGCATCATAAAAATCTGTTTCCAAAAACAGTCCTAACCGGGAGAGTTTCAACCGTATAAGCGCCTTCGCCAAAATTTCAAAATTAATTAAAATTATTACATTAACTGATTAATTAATAAAACTAATGATTTTTATAATATGGTGTGACAAATTTTAAGGTTTTAGGCACAAAGAAAGTGTCAAAAAGTAAATTAAAGCTTATTTTTGCTTTCCCATTTTAAAAATTTTCAAAATTTCGGGATTGCCTTGTATTCGCATAAATTTTCAATTTTTTTTTTGCTTATTTTTGCGTTTTATGTCGATATAAATCAATTTCGAGCAAAAAAAATTGTCGATCGGTCTGTCCAGGAAATCTTGTGTACACAATAACTTAAGAACGCTTAAAGCTAGAGACTTGAAATTTTGCATAAAGGTATGTTACCAAAAATTCTCGCTCGTGATTGTTGGGGTGCGGCAAGGGGGGCAAATGGGGAAAATACATTTTTGTAATAATAATTGAAAATTGCTATATAGGGGTTTTTAAGGCTGCTGAAAGTAAATCTGATAATAAAATTTGTCTATTTTTATAACTTCACCCCCGTGGGGGTGAGGAGGTAAATATTTTTAAATAATTTTAGTATTTTTGTCAAAATTCTTGGGGTCGGCGAGTCTGAATCTGATAATTTTTTGTATCATTTCCCATTTTTTTTTCCTTTTTAGGTAAATGAGTTCCATAAATTCGAAGTCAGTAACTCAGTCCACGAGTTTTTACTAGTGCTTTGCACTTCCAACAAATTTGGAGTTATATTCAAAGACAACATGGTGGGACTTGGCAAAAATAACCAAAACAGTTTAATGCATACGGTTTTAGGGAGCTTAGAACGGCCCTGGGACCATTCATATGCAGGTAGGTGTAAAATTTGCATATATTTCGTTTTTCAATAAAAAAAAGTCCAAACCTAAGCCTATATGTATATAGGCTCCTTAAAATATAGCCTCTTTTTTTAGGTAGGCTAAAAACAAAATAAATAATTGTAAATTTTTAGTTTTATCGTTAATTTTTAAATATTTTTTTAGGTCAACTCGTTGTAAAAATATGCAGTGCCTGTCCAGATTTGGGCAAAACGCTATGGAGCAATTTAAAACCGTTTATAGAACTCAGATTAACAGAAAAATGGTTAAATGCAATAAAATTTGCCAAGGAATTATTGAATATTCTAAGTCCCAGTTGTATAGAATTTTGCGCAAAAGATCTAAGCGCCAACCAGGTAAGTTTCGCTAAAAAATATCGTTTTGAAAAACACCAACTACAATGTAAAAAAATAGAGTTGTTTAAAAAAAAAAAACCTTTTTTTTAACGGTTTTTTATAACTCTATAAAAAATGGTTGCAGTATCACTGAACTTTACAGTAAAAGTTAGAATTGTAAAATTACAGGTTTTTACTTTTGAATTTGACACTATTTTGAAAAATTACATGAGAATTGAAAATTAACGGAACTTTTTTTTGTCAAGATCATGTTATTTAACTGTCAGTATTAAGCGAGATATTTATAGTTAAAAAAATAACTTAAAACTAATAGATTTTTAAAATTATGACGCAACAACGTTAAATTTCTGAAATTCGCGGCTATCTATCTTATCTAAACAATCAATTTATGTGATATGACAGAGGCCTTACCCAAATTTCAATTAAATCGGTTCAGAAATGAGAGATATGCGGGAAATTCTAGCGCGTGACGTAATTATCTTAAAAAAATAATCCATATCTCCGCTACACCTGAATAGATTTATTTTAAATTTGGGATGTGTCCTTTTAGTACTAACCACAGGCTAAGGTATGTAAAATTAGAAAAAAAAAACTTTTCATTATGTAACACAGTCTATGTTTTATTTTCATTATCTGTTTCTGTTTTTTAGCTAACTCAGGTTATTTTAAATCTAGTTTTACCCATACCAATTTTAAAGACAATAATTCCCGAAAATAACTCGTATGAAAACGCAACAATCAAAAAACACGTAGTATCTCTATTATTAGACATAATTAAGTCTGTAGATCAGTATATAAAATCATCCAAAAATTGGCTAAATATTGAAGACCAGAAAAAATTGAAGAAAAATTTATCCAACCACATAACAAACATTTTTCCTGATGCCAAAAATATTTTAAACGATTGGAATGTAAAAAACACTGAAAGCGAAATAGGGGCTATTTCCAGTGAAGAATATTTAAGTGTTTGTTTTAATGTTTTTGAGTTTTACGCGAATTTGGCACCTCAACATTTAGAATCTTTAAATTCTGTCAATATTAACTTAAAACAATTTTTGAGCGATATTGAAGATTCTTGTAGTGAAAATTTAAAAGAAAACCTGCAAATTAAAGCTATAAGTATTTTTATAGATCTTGACCACGAGCAATTTTCGCTCAAATCCGAACTTTTTTCGTATGTTATCGGTATAATGTTGAAATTATATCACTCGAACTGTGATCAAGTTGCTTTGGGAGTTTTATCGAAATTTTTTAAGTTAACCCATATTTTTGATGGTTGTGAATACGAGATTAACCAGTGGTTGAACGGAATTTTGAATTTGAAACAATTCGACGAAAGTGTTTCGGAAGTCATTATAAACGTTTTAAGACAAACAGTTGATAATATTTTGAGTTATAATCAAATTTTGAACAGTTTTAGAAAAAACGAAAAAGAATCTTTAGGTAATTTTTCTGAAATTTTCGAAATTTTATTAAACACAGATAGCTCTAATTTTGAGAGTGCTGCGTTAAAAAAGGTTAATTTGAGTCCTATGATTATAGGATTTTTAGAATATTTAAAAGAAAATGAACTTTCAAAACATTTAAATTATTATTTACAATTCGTGTTTGTTAATTTGTTCCATGTACAAACTGAGTTAAGCACTTTTAAAAATATATTTGATTCGTACGAAAACATACCGGGGAACTTGAAAGACTATATTGAAAATTGGGCGGAACAAAAAGAAATTGTGGTTTTACCAAAAAATAAAGGAAAAATTAATAACTTTGTGCAATTTTCGAATCATTTTCTTAATAATAATATTGAAGAATTTTTAAGTACAAATAATTTAGAAATATACCCCGATCTTACCTTAAATTTAATACAAACTTCGGTTTTTTATTTCAGTAATTTAGTAGTTTCTGAAAATGTAACTGAAAAACAATCGAATAATTTTGAAAAATTTGTTGATTTTGTTTTAAAAAATAAAAAATATAACATTACATGTGAAACAATTTTAGGAAATCAAAATTTGCTAACAAATTTTTCTCTAATCAATGATAAAAACAATTCAAAAGCTTTATGTACTAATTTAATTATTAATATAATCAAAAAGTTTAAAGAGAGTAACATTAATATTGAGAATATTTTAAAAATGTACAGAAAGAAAATTGTAAATTCTATTTTGAAAATTTTATCAAAACCTCAAAAATATTCGAATAACATTTTAAATATTGACGTTTTGGTTTTATTTAATTTAGATTATGATGATTGTAACTTAATTTTGGATAAAACATTCAAAAATTATATTGAAAATAATGAAAATTTGGCATTATTTTTAGAAATAACAGTATATTCTTTAAATAGAATTACTGACTTATGTTCAAATGACTTTACTCTGGCGCCTATTAAAGAAAGTACATTCGAAAAAATTATAATATTTTTCCTAAATTTGAATAAAAATCAATCTGTTGATGTAAGTAATCTATCTAAAGCGTTTTTAAGTTATTTAGTATTATTTCCTTATAATATGAAACATATAACCAGTGATTTTTTCCTGTCTTTAGTTAATATTAATGATTATCATAAGAATAATGTTAGTTTGTGTTGTTTTTTGTTAAAAAGAAATAATAATTTTGTGAAAGATGTTGAAATTAATTTAACCACGTGTTGTGAAAAGAAATATATCATTTTACCGTTTTTAGAAATTTTGACAAACGATTTAGAAGAAAATTTTAATTTGTTAAAAGATATTTTTGAAAAATTTGAACCAGCTATTTCCAAAGTTTTGCAAAAACCCCAAAAAGCGGGTCAACATTTTGTAAATTATTATAAAGGACTGCCTTTTTTGGTTGAAAATTTCATGTCAATGCAAAAATGTAAAACTTTTACAGAAAAAGTACAAAAGTTTGAAGTTACTGAGATTTTTATATCTGTAATAACTGAAAGCATATTTAAAAAAATATTGACTGAAAATATTAACGGGAAACAAATAAATAATGTAATTATGACTTACGTTCATTTGTTATTAACTTTATTTAAAAGAAAAGTGAAAAACGATGCCGAAATAATAACGGAAGTTTCCAAAAATTTCGACTCAATTTTGAAATTAATTTTACAAAAAAATCTAGATTTTGATCTCAGCTCCACCTCTCAAAACGAAAGTTTTAAATTATTTTGTAAATTCGCGCTGAAATTTGGCGTATCAGGAAATAGTGTGTTGTTGGATATTTTAAAAAATTTAATCAAAATTTTGGTAAAAAATTTCGAAGATTCAAAAACTATAATGGAAATGTTATTGTCCCATTCAGAATTTTTGGACGTAATTTTGGGTGGAAATACAGACTGCAAATTTGGAATTTTGTCTTTATTTTTGGTTTTGTGTAAAAACTGGAAGGAACTAATGGAAAGAAGTCACATTCCTGTTTTGCTGTCTTCCTATAGAGCGATGGTTAACAAATGGGATAGAACCATCTTAAAACTTTTGAAACTGTAAGTTTAAGCCTTTATTTGTTATTCTCCTACGCGTTTCACTTTTAAAACTATGCGTTTTACATTCGTAGAAAAAATAGTATACAATACTCGAGAGGAAAGCGTTTCTCACGCTCGTGCGAATATTTTATCTAATTTTGTAATATACTAGTTATTAGGGTACCTACTAGTGAGTTAAGTGATATATCACCAAGAAAAAAAATTTCTCCACTGGCATAGGATAGTATATTACAAAACTAGTGTGGAAAGTGACTATTTTTTCTACTATCCCGAAAAAATATGAAGATTCTTATTTTAAAGTTTTCTAATTTTTATCAATTTTTAAGAAAAGCAAAGCACAAAATAATAAATAGCATACAATATATTATTATATGTAGTAGCTGTTTAATGGGTTGCGTATAAGCTTGTCCTAAATAAAGACAAACTTTACAGTTCTCCAATTAAATTAGATTAGATCTGTGGTTATGCTGCCATATAAGACACTAAAATTGTACTGTTTTACATTTGATAAGAAAAATACTGTGTATGTTTTTTTATAAAAAGTAAGGTAACTAAATCAAAAATTAAGTAATTTTTATAAAATCTAGACAGTAATGGTCAAAATAGTAACGTTATAACTATAGTTTCTATTTTTGACATGAAAAACAGAAATATTTGGATTAAAAAACGTAAAAGATATCAAAAAAGGCTGTGATGAAAGGTGGAAAATGGCTTATAAAACAAGATGAATAAAATTCGTGAATCTACGAGGTAAATATCTAAATAAAATTAGGCAAACCTACATACATAAATATCATACTAGGGTGATATAAAAATATTAAGGCGTTTTCTAAAGAACAAAAGAGTGTGCTAAATGTCATTTTCATAGAGGATCGTAGGAAAAGATATTTTGCGCACGATTGGCATACAACATATTTTTTACAGCAATTTTTTTTAGATATGAGAAAAATGCTGAGCAAACCCAATTTTATGATTTTAAACCTTACCTATGGGACCGAGCTGCAGCTTCGCATTATTCTGTGAGGTCCAATATAGAAAATCGACTTTTGAGGCAGCCAAAAATGAGCGATGTTTTGGGCATTTTACAAAATCCTTATATTAACTATACAATCAGTTATTATCCCGTCAGCGAACCTTTACAAGAAAACGCTCAAATCGAAGAGTTGGAAGAGACGCTTGGTAAGTGCGATAATACACTTTTACTTGGTGTTGTATACAATTTTTTTTCTGCAAATTTTTTTACTGACTTTTCAATTCTTATTTTGGTTTGCTAATTAAAAAAAAAACAAATATTCTCATTAATTAAGCATATTTACCTAACTTTAACTTTACAAATGCGGTTAAAAGTGACATTCGTTGAAGACTTTTTTTATCCCTTTTTAGCGCTTGTAGAAAAAAACTTGTTTACTGCACGTACAAAGGTATATTTTACGCACTCTAACCATGTAAAAAAATTCCAGGAATAGAAAAAGATGCAATATTGGACAAAAACAACAAAATCGTAGACTGCTACGACCTATCCTTTTTGATGCCTGTTTTCAGTCAACTTTTGACCCCTGAAAACCAGGTCCAGACTTACTGGTTCACCAGGTCCGGAGCCCTGAGTCTGACCGTGGCGGCCCTGAGCTCTGAAGACGAGGACGTGAGAAAAGCGGCCTGTCATGTGTTGTCCAGGTTCTATTATCACCTGGAGGCGCAACAACATGGAAAGGATAAGCTGCTTTGGACTAGATACGTAGAGGCCGTCTGCAAAGGTAAGAAATTAAACAGTTTCTTGAAGTAATGCCATTGTTTCATTCGGTTAATGGTCTTTCTAAATACAACTCGACCTATACAGTAGCAGCATTTTAGTTGCTGCTAATTTTACGGGTGGAAATCCGGTTAAGAATGTCGTGAATCGTCGAGAAAATGTGAAAAAATGTCTCTGTCGATCTGTCTGTCTGACTTTCTGTTTGTTAACGGAATGTCCGATTTTAACAATTCTTTTCCGAAACGATTCAGGACTTTTTTTTATTTTCGTTACATGAAATATGGTTAACATTGGCTTAGGGCAAGGGGGGGCAAAACGGACAAAAATTATATTTTACCCTTTTCAGATTTTTCTTTTTTATTTTGTAGGTACGGCTCTCTTAGAAGACTTCAAACTAAACAACTTCGCCTCGGTCTACCTAGCCCGAATGGCCTTAGTCCTGAGCAACCCCATGCACCTAATGTACATCCCCATGTCCCAATATCTAACCGCCAAAGCCTCCCTAGATTTCAGCACAGTCCCAGAACTCTACACCTTTTTACACAGCCCCGAGGTGTGCCACAAAGACCACAGAAAATTCGCACTAGAACTCCTAAGAGACGGTCTTAGAACGGAAAAAGACTTTTCCGATTTTTTGAGATCGATGGGTTTTAAAATATTCTCAGAGTTGTACTCTAGCCCACTGTCGGATCAGGACACCAAAATTTTGATTCTTGACGTCATGAAAAGTATTTGTAATAGTAAATTAGGAATAACTATAATTTGTCAGCATCATTCGTTTTTGATTCAGATGAATAATATTTTAAATGACGTTTTAAAAAGTAATTTCAAAGACAAAAAAGAAATGAGCGTATTTATAAGTAAAATTGTAAATATTCTGAATCTTATTTCTAAAGTTTTGAAAGATAAGCAAAATAGTTACTTCGTTTTTAAAATGTTACGTAGTGTAATTGCGGACAATGTTTTTCAAAATTTGCCAGAGAATACTTTGAAACAAATTTTTGAATGTTTTAATTTAATATCAAATGGTCATTTGGAATTTTTTGATAAAAATATTCTTGATTTACTCGAATCCAAAACGAATGATGTATACTGTAAATATATTGTAAAATATGGAATTAATTTTTTTATGGATAGTAACACTGAAGATAAATATTATACATTACGACAGATTTTTTATAAATGTTATGCAAAGGTACAAGAATAAAATATTTTTAACATTTTTTTTTCTTTGATTTTATTCTGTATCGTATGGAATATTTTTAGTTTTTCTTTCATTTTCATCAGGGCGATCTACTTGAGACGTCACACCTTTAAATTTACACTTTTTGGTCTCACTTAGGAATAGGATTTTTATTGCTTTCAGATTCGTATTCTTCACGTCGAGACGAGTCATTTGAGGGGTCACATGACCCTTTTTAAACTTACGGTTTTCAATCTAGCTTAGTAATAAGCGTTTTTTAGGACCTTTTCGTAACGGTTTCAGCCCTCTACCCCTCAATCCCCCCCTCCGCCTTAAACATATTAATGCTTAAATTAATTTTGCCAAAAAAATCGATATCTTTTTGACAGTTCTATAATAAATTGAAATCGAGTGATCGATTTGGTCCGGAATGGGCTGCAGCCTCCGTGGTGTCTTTCAGCGCGCCGCGGCGCCTTTCATCGCAGCAACCCGTGTAGTTACATCATCAAGCGCCCGTGGAAGCGCCAGTGCGTCTCTCGATCCGATCGGAGAAGGCCGTCGCGTGGCCCACTCCGATTTCCTTCTCGCGTCTTAAACAACTCTGACTCGCGTGTTTGGCTATAATTAAGCTGGCAGGAATTTTTGGGGCTATTATCTTATTAGAGAGATATTTATAATTTTAACAATGCATTGCAATGTAGTTTGAAATTCTAGTTCGAATAACTGAACTGAAATGTTTGTGTTTTGTGTCAGTGAACTGTTTTGCGAATACGAATATTTGGAGAATGAGTGGAAATTGATACAATAATAAGGTATTTATATTTAATATATTTTTTAAAAGAAATATTTACTATCTTCCAGTTAGTTAAATTTTATGAAACTTTATTCCTACACCTGTTAAAAAAAATAAAAGTAAATGTTTCGAAATTTTATATTTTACAATGTTTTATATTTAAAAATAGGATTGTTTATTTTTTCGCTTTTTATTATCACACTCATATTTTAAGTGTTATACTACTGTCAAGAAAATTATGCTTTAAACTATAGTTAGTTTTTTACAAATAAGAAAACAACATTGAAAATTAAAATTTGAGAAAAATGCAAAAAAAATGCGGGAATTTTTTTTTAACATGAAAAAAATCTTTTTTTTTAATTAAAAATGAAAAAAACAATTATTAAACTAAGTATATTTTTTAATATCTTAAAAAAAAAGCCAGTATCTCTCGATCCACGCCATTACCCAGTGGCAATGTCCACTCTGATTTCCTTCTTACGTCAAAAACTACTCCGACTAGCGTGTTTGGCTATAATTAAGATCACCGGAATTTTTAGGACTATTAACTCATTAGAGGCCTATTTATAATTTTAACAATGCACTCTGAATTTTAGATAAAATAACGTTTTTGACTGAACTGTTTATGTTTTGTGTCAGTGAACTGTTTTCTGAATGCGACCTTTTAGAAATTGAGTGAAAATTAAACAGTGGTAAGTTAATTTGATTTAAAATTAATTTTTTATAAGAAATATAAAAGTACTTATTTAGTAATTTTAAGTTGGAAACTTCAATAGTTCATGTTAAAAGTCAGGAACTTAATTAAACTGAATGTGCTAAAAAAATTAAGTTGACATGTTTTGAATTCGTTTATTTTACAATGTATTTTTTTAATAGAATTGTGTATTTTTCGCTTTTTATTAATGTAATACTGCTGGTAATAAAACAATAATTTTACCATATAGTTATTTTTTTACAAACAAAAACGATGTATTATAATACCTAGGCATAAACACTGCTGAGCAACTTAAGTGGTCCATCTAAAAAACTTGTTTCAAATCCAAATATTTCTATAACTACTAAATGAATTAAGGTTATACTTAAACCAAGTTAGCTATTAATTTTACCATTATTTGCAGTATTACCTAAATGTTTATGAAAATACATTATTATACATTGTGTTGCAAAATGAACCGGCGTATATTTTCTACTTTAGACTTCCTCGAATTTTGTAGCTGGAGCTTTTTTAGGTTTGTAATAATTACAACTCCATCATCTGTAAGAATTTAATTTATTTTTTATTTTTTTCTATCTTTTCTCGTTACCGTTTTTTTATGAGGACTGTTATTTTTTACTCCACAATAATTATTGCGGAGGTATTTCTAAATACGGTTGTTCAATGCTCACAAACACAAACCTCCGAGTTGTTTAAAATTCCATTTAACGAAATGTTGGTGTAAAATTTAACTAGATTTAGTTAATTTTAGTTAAATGTAACCTACACCTGTGTACGAGTTTAATTATACAGTTCAATCTAGATTTCTATTTGACTGGATAAAATTCCAGATTTAATTAGTTTGAAAATGCATTTTCAATCGAAAAAGTACAATATTTAATGGTACATATTACAACAATTATTATTTTGAATACAACATAAAGTTTTATCCCTTTATTGCATGAAATAATTTCATTGAAAACTTTATATTTTGTTGCAATTTTTTCGTTAATAACGGTAAAAACAATGTGGCGTCTTATATCATTTTTCTTCGGTAGAAAAATAATTAAAATCATCTTTTAAACGGTGTGTCACACGTTAAATTTTATGCTCTGTGAGCCGAGATATTTAAATTCTAATATACAATTGTGACGTCCCCGAGCAACAAAGGAGGTAAAAAGTGGACAAAAAGTCTAATTATCAATTAATAATTAAACTTTTTGTCCACTTTTTTACCTATTTTGTTGCTTGGGTCAACAGCTTGCAAATAATGGACTATAATTATGTCTAAGCTACATGTAGCTTAATAGTTCAGTCTAAATATTCTGGCCCACAGACCATCTAAAGTGTGAGACACCGTTTCTATCAGTGTTAACTTGAAAAGACGGATAAATTTAACTTTCTGTTAAATTTATCTTTTTTAACAAAAATGTGTTGGTACTAGGATTCCACGACGAAACCTTTTTAAAGCTAGATAATTTAAATAATTGAATTATTTAAATAAATTGAGTTAAATCGAGAATTTCAAAGTGCGCTTATCGCAGGGTGATTGATGGCAATGCCATGATGGCATTTCAATTACCCTACATTGGCCCATTGTGCAATCGCATAATTATGTTGATAATTTTCTGCTTTATTATTATCAGGTACCTATATATGGCCAATTTTTACTAAATAAACAGTTAAAGGAGTGCAATTTATTAAAAAAATATATTTATTTTCGAAAAAAAAATTGGATATATCCAGAGTTATAACTTAATATACCCCTTTGACTTGAAAACTACTGAACGCTTTGAAATGGAGATTTTATTTTTGGTAGGTGTCTTGATATTAATTAGAGTAAGTGTCATCCTAAATTTGAAGTCTTTATGTCATAGCGTTCAAAATTTATTGCAAAAAAATACGAAAAAATCGAGAAGGTACTTTCCGAAGAAGAAAAGTCTACAATAATGTATAATCATGGGCAATCTTTAATATGATTCTTAAAGTATACTTTAACAATCTGCTAGTGTATAGCTGTTAGAATATCTCAATAACATTCAACCCTTTGTGCACATTAACATAACTTCGCCCTACCCCATCTTGAAAACATTGTTTTTATTTAATGGCGCCGCACTAAATTTCAATAATAATAATAAAAAATCCTAAGATGGGACAGGGGCACTCAAGGTTGAACGTTCAGAGAATTGTCTCAGAGAGAACACCCTTGAAAAATTGGCCGTTATATGCCACTTACCTTTTAGTTATACCATTTAAAGCTTTTGCAGATAGACAGTTAGGGGGACAGACAGACGGATAGACAGATAGGTGGGCAGACGGAGAGAGGGACAGACAGATGTAAAGATGAAAATAAAAAAAAGTTTTTTTTTCACTGATCAACCATGAATAAAAATCTCCGGCACCTTTTGTGCCAAAGTAATTCAGACAATTTTAATACAATATAATAAATTATTATTATTATCTAATAGCTAATATATTATAAATCCATAATACAATAATAATATGTTTTATCCGTGTTTTGTGTCAGTGAACCGTTTCACAAATACCTGCCTTTAATGACCGTGATTTGATTTAATAATAAGGTAAATATAATATATATATAATGATATATATAATGATATATTGCAATTTTAACAGTAAATCATTGGCGTATCAAATTTTTAGCGCTGAAATCAGTTTTTTTACTGTGAAATTACAGAAAAAATAATACAAAAACATTATTATCAAATCCTTTAAATTTACAGTGTCTACAGTAAAATTTACGTAAACATATATGAGTTGTTTAGTAATTTTACAGGCACAATGCAAAATTGGAGGACTTTCGGGTTCCTCCGTTAAGTAATTTAAAAAATTACAGAAAAGCAATTTTTAAATCAGTTAAATGCGGGACGTAATTTTTACCGTGGTTAAAGTTACCGAGAATTATGTAATTTTTTAGTGATTGACAGTAAAATGTACCATAGAATACGGTAAAAAAATTATTATATTGTTGTCAAAGTTAGTTTTGAATATTTTTTCTGGTTTGTGCAGTTAATTTTTGAGGAGTTTGGTAAATTATTTTTCCAACTGAAAACTTATTTTTCTTGTACCATTCACTAATATATTTTCCGGTTTTCCTTTTTGTCGAGGCAATTTCTTAAAATACTCTCGTCTTTTTTCTGACAGAATGAAATCCCTGGGGACATTATGTACAATAAAGTTAAGCTTTGATGGAATATATTCGCGAGGTGATAACAAAAATGTTCCAAAAGTTTAGTGTTACAATGCATTTCGAGGGGGAGGGGGGACTGATGTAGCTCTACGTAACGCTCTTTATTATTTTTAAACAAATAAAAACGGTTAATTTTTTCACCCAAAAACATTTTTAGGTTAGGTCTGGGCTGCTAGGATTATGTATTTATACAGGGTTATTCAGAAATAAATTCAAGAAATTTAAGAGGTGATTCTACGTTAAAAAATATGAAAAAAAGTTCCTATAAATGTTGGTCCGGAAATGAGCCCTAAGGGAGCTACGACCCTCCTAAGGGTACATCGAAAAAGTAGTTTTTATTTAATATTTCTGGAACCCTATAAACTACGGTAGCGATTTTTTGCACATGCGTTAGCATTGATAAAGGCTATCATTTCATGTAACTTTTATTTAGTAATTTTAACCAGGAACGTGCAAAATGGGGGGGCATGTCACTTTTTTGCCCCAAACTTTGTTATCCGTAGATTTTTTGACAATTTTTCAATAAAATATGAATGAAATCAATATTATTATATAAATATTATTTGGAATAATCCAATTATTATACTATTCACAGCTTAAATTGAGCTGGGCACTTTTTACCCTGCGAAGCTCTTTGTTCTATGAAATCTTTTTCTTTCCGATTAGCGATATGGCAAAAATAAACTGGGAATAAAAATACAATCAGTAAATATCGACGAAAATACCGCTGTTTTCTCGAAGATAAACACATAACGCGATAACAAAAATTGTCGTTTGAACCTTCTGTTTCAATGAAGAAAAACTGTCGGGATATCTGTAAATATTATTTTCGAGTTTATCTAAAAATTAAAATTTTAAATTTGGAGCAGTTTATTTTCGTTGCAGTGAAAACTGTAATTTATTGCAATTTTTTTCCAGTAAATTGTTGTAATTTTAGAGCAGTTAATAATTATAATTATTAACAATTATTTAAAATTTAATTATTAAAAAAAAAACGTATTCGTGGCATATCGGACAAATGGAAGAAAAGTCCAAATGTAATAAAATGTTCATATAATAAATAATTTTTTGTATTTTTACAATAAATTATTTTAGTTTTCACCACAATTTCAAATTTCCTTAATTTAATATTAATTCTTTTTAATTTTACGGTAAATTACAGTTAATTTTACAATAATTTACAGTAATTTAAGAAAAAATATACCGTATTTATAGTAAATTATAAATTTACTAGTTTTGTGTAATTATATTATTTTATTTTATTTTTTTCTAAAATAACATTAATTAGTGTAAGATTACAGTTATTTGATAGAAATGCATAAATTTAATCATAATTACAATAATATTGTAGTGGATATTATAATAGTAAAAAAACAAATTTTAAAATCTGTAAAAACCAAAGTTCTTACGTTAAAATTACAGTATAAACGTGGTGTAAATTGATCGTAATTAATCTGTAAAACCTCAGTGATTTGTTACGGTGTGAACCTGATTTTAATAAAAAAAATCAGTTCCAATCCTAGCCCTATATCAAATCCTAAATTCTCTTTTTGCGTTAAATTTAACCCGTTAAATTAACTTTTAGATAAATGACTACCTATCTGGTGTGTGCCCCTATCAAAGTTTCGTAGAACACGTAATTTACGGAGCTTCCGGGAAGACCCGGATCCGGGCAAAAGACTGGGCTATCTTTCCAATTTGACGGACCGCAAAATCTGCCACAGGCACCTTTATAAATTTTACCTTTCATGGATAAAAAGGAAAGCCTTGTTACGTTCCACGATCTTTTATGTGGAAACGAGATGGTTTCCGCGAAAAAATCTGCTGGTCTGTCCGAAAAAAATGCTACCACGCTAGTTTTTAGCTCAAATAAATAAAAATATTATATTTAGCCTTTTGATAAGCTTGTTTAAAATTCCCGGCTTGAATTGCTTTTGGTAAAATCGGAGTAATTTAAGGGGAACATTACATGTTTGTTTAACCTCTACTTAATTAAACATTTCCCAAGTCCACGACTTGTGTGGGCTGGTACTAGATCTAGATGGTTCCTTCGAGGGAACCACCGGCTTTAATTGACTTTCAAACCAGTTTTTAGAGAGGTGTCTCTGTTTCACCTGTCGCCTTTGCCAAATTTCAATTCATAATTATTAAAAAAGGCGATCGGCGCAAGTGAGAATCAAACTCATGCTAGTCTGTGTGTCAAGTATTTGAATTAGACGCCTTAACCCTCTCGGATAGTTCTCCCATGGGTATTTATCTTTGAAGAAAGTGTTATTTTTTGTTGAAAATTTTATTTTTTCCTAAAAATTGTTGTTTAAAGTAGGGCCTCTGAATAAAGTCCAAACCCCACACAAGTGAGGTGTAAAGTTTATCATTTCATTTAGGGTCTTATGATTGAAGCAATTTTAAGAAATGTTAGTAGGTAGGTACTTTTAAAAAATATTAAAAAATTCATATTTTTTCGGAGAAAACATCTTTTAATTTTAATGGACTGGCACTGCAAAAAATACCTATTTAATAGGCGCTCGGGGCGACTAACCGCATCTCGAAGAACAATAGTTCAAATCTGATAAATGTCTGCTTATAAAAAATGTAATATAATAATTTAATTATTATATTTATAAATTAAATTATATTTAATTTAATTTATAAATATTATATTACATTTTTTGTATAGTATAACGTTATATTAAATTTAAATAGAATAAATAAAAAAAAATGAGAATATGAGTCTTTGCATTAAATGGTACCATGGTACTTTTTACCAGTGATGTTGCTAGATTTGGATAAAATGTTAATATGTTAATAATAAATGTAATATTTTTAACGAAAAAGAAAATACTGATGGTGCCCAGTATTTTTTTTTTCTCATTATTCACAATGTTTTTTGAGAACTATTTAATTTAAAGTCTAAATTAAATATTAATTAAGCTATAATTATGTGTAAACCTGCCTTAAAAGTAAACCTAATTTACTCTTCCGACTGCGTGGAGCTGTGATGAGAATTAAGTGGCTATACGGTATACTACGTAACTAGTTTTATTAATAAGAAATTCCTTTTTTAGATACCTTATTAATTTTTAAATTATAGCGTATCAACCTTTAATTATATATCTGAATTAAACATATTATAACTGCAAAGGAATACCGTCTAGGCAAAAATACCGGGTGTCAATTAAATTACCGATTTTTTTTAGATTATACTTTTTGGTCTTTTGAACATACCTCCCAAATTTCAGACCATTATGATTTTTTTTCGCAATTTGCCTTTTTTTACCGCGAATCCGAATGTTAGGTAAATTATTGGGATATTGCTGTAAAATTGGATATCGCTAAATTATATTTTTATTGCTGTACATTATCGGTCATTACTGTAAAATCATCTGCTGTAAATTATTTTGTTATTGCTGTAACATTATCCATTTATTGATGTAAGCTTATTACTTATTATTGTTAATTATTTGGTTATGGCAGTTACATTATCGGTTATTGGGAAATGTTATTGCTCTAAAAAACTGCACTGTAATATTATCGGCTATAAATAAAATTATCGGTTATTTTCGTACATGATTTGGTTATTGCTAAAACATTAACGGTGCTATAACTAGCTGCTGCTGTAAAATTATCGGTTGTTGCTGTATTTTTTCATATTTCTCTAAATATTATGGTTATTGCTAAAAACCTATCGTTTATTTCTTTATTTTTTTTTCTGTCATTGCTGTTATAGGTAATTGTAACGTTTTGCTAATAATTATTTAGATATTGCTGTAATATCGGTTATTGCTATAAATCATTAAGGTATTGCTGTAAAATTATCAGTTATTCCTATAAAATTATCGGTTGTCTAAAATTATTTGGTTATGGCTGTAAAATTATTGGTTACTATTATAAATGATTTGGTTATTGCTATAAACTATTTGGTAATTGCTGTATTGTTATAAATTATCTGGTTATTGCTGGAAATTATTTGGTTATTGCTGTAAACTATTTGGTTATTGCTGTAAATTATTTTTTTATTGCTATAATTATATAATTATCCTATTTTTGTAAAATTCTCTGGTTACAAGGAAAAATTTAATATTACAGATGAATTCAAGATTGGCTGATCACCCGAGTTGGTCTAGTCCATCTGCCACCCCTTCTCCCCCGCCCCTGCCGCTGCCAGTCAAGCAGAGGTGGACCAGGGTGGAGCAAACCAGCGCGGATTGCCCCCATTGTAGGGGCAGATTGGCCTCTTTACCTACTAGAACTACCTCGTTAAGCAGTTACTCAGGAGCAAAAGGTAATTTTTTAAATTAGGATTTATTAATAAATAATTACCGTGACAAACATTTCTGCAACTGCAATTTTAACTTTGTTAAAACTTTATTATAAGTTATGGAAATAAAATTAAAAATAATTCTGTAAAGCCAGTATTTAAGTAATGAAAATTTTTGCTGGGATATAAAATTTATATTGCATACCTAATTTAATATTTATAAATTCAAAATTTTGTATTTAGTTTTAAGTAAAGCTTAAATAAATAATATTATTAGTATTAAAAATTTAAATTTTAAATAATATTTAAACATATTATGTTTTGTAAGTAAAATTTTAGCACATTTACAATTTTGGCGAAAGCGCCAATATGATAAATTTTTTAATGAGACGGTTTATAATTAAAAAAAAATACTAATGGTTTTTTTGTTTATTAGTATGTTTTTAATTGTATTAATAAGTATTAAAATTATTATCAAATATTTTCAGTATACATTAGGTAAACTTGGCGCTGAATCTAGTTCTTTAAAACTGACAGTGATATTTTTTTTGCCCATTATGTTTTTATAATTTTTAACATTTGGACTAAATTGACTGTCATTTTACGTTTTACAAATAATTATAAGAAAATGTTTTTAAAAAGTAAAGTTTGTTTAAAATTATAATAAAAGTAAGTTTGTTTTAATACTGTGTTATTAAAACTAAATTATGGACCGGTATTACTTTAACTTGCCGATTTTTTTTCTGCCAGATCGTTTACTGTAACATTTTTATTGAGCACTTTTTTCTCCTGCCTTTCAAAAATTATTTGATTTTTTTTTTATGTCACAGTAATGTTTTGATTGGCAATGAATTTGCAACCTTACATAGGAAATTAAATTTATTCTGCCAACCATAAATCAAGAAACAAATGCGCATCAACTCTGCGCCGAGTATAATATAAACATTTTTTGCTATAACTCCTAAACGATTTAACCTAAAGACATAAATCCTATACTAGGATTATTTAGAGTCAATCTCTATTAAATTTTAACGTTGTAGATCAAGCGTTTACAAGTTATTGAAATAATGGAAAAAATAATACTGTAATAGAATATTACATTACTAAAGAGAAAAGTAGTTTCTTACGCACGGTGTATAAAGCGAGTGCGCAGAATATTGACATGAGCGTGAAAAATACTTTTCTCACGAATATTGTACACTATTTTTCGTACGAAAGTAAAAAGCTTAAGGAAAAAAGTTTTCTTTAAGTTTGATTATTCCTTCATAGAAACTTCCTCCGTTTCGTATTATAATTATTGGCCCAGAAACAATCCCCTCGAAGAAGAGACTCTGGAGAAACGCCATAATTCATTTTTAATAGATCCTATAATGCCTATAAGATATTTCTCAATAAATCTCGGTTGGCTGGAAAATATAGATATTATTACATGGCCTACTACAAAGAGGCCCGGAGTTTCGATGACAAAGAATTTCTGACAAAGGACACATCCGAACTATTTGTACTACGAGACAGCATCATTAATCACACGTGTAGAAAAAGTATGGAAATGAGAATTGCTTCGTTTTCTTTTAGATAATATTCACGGGAGGTAGGACATAAATATATTTTTATATACCTCAAGACTAAACATGGCTGTTTTCCCTTGCATTTGTATTTCCGAGAGGGCAATATCGGTTTACCCATGAGTGCCATGCAAGGTTTTATCCAATAAATAGCTTAGGAATTCATATTTTTATTAAAAATTTTAATGACATTTACAAGAAAATAATTTGACAAGTGACAGTTGAGTGGGTAAAATAATTATCCACTCAATAAAGTAAAAGCCACGCGGGGGTTATTATTGAGTTTATCTATTTAAAATAAATCTGGTAATTGTCTTATTATCTGTATGTATTGGATAAATATTTTATCTATCGCCTAATTTTAAACACCCTCTCTGGTAAAAAATAACGTTAGAACGACTTGACCTAACGTTAGATAAATGTGGTTTAAATGTTAGATACCTAACGTTTGGACTTTTAAAAAATTATATGCGAAGAGTATACAAAAGTTTTATTTGTCTGTTTTTTGCCACATCAGGGAATTTTGACAGCCTACTATGATCAATCATTTAAATTTCAGATTAACAAATTTAAACTTTTTAAAATGTACTCGTTCATGCTGTAATGACACGCTTTTAAATACGCTGTTAATAAACGAAATGGGGTGGGGATGAAAATAATATTTAATTGAAATTCAGAGAAGCAATCGATCAAGGGTTGTCCTTTAGTATTAGGAAGCTTTTAATTACAGTCACGGGCCTTAAACAAAGCTAACTATTGTCTAATTTCTTAATTGCGTAGTGTTATTCTTGTTATATTTATTCATTATATTATAAAAATGTTCAAATTTCTTAATTGTTTTTCTTATTGAAAATATATAAAAATAAGATTTATTTAAATAAAATATAAAAGTATATTTTATTACAACTCCGCTCGTAGGAAAAATATTGTTCCTAACACATGCGTAAAGAGGATTTTCCGCACTTGTTAGGAAAATAGCTATTTCAATTTTATCCGAAATCCCTATAACTTTTTCATTTTTGAATGGATTTTTTTTTAACTGATGTGAATCTAAATAATTTTTGTTATTTATCAAACTTTTTCTTCTATTTTTATAAATTTGTCGCCCTCTATATTTATTTTTTAAACAACCACCCCGAAGAGCACAAGTTTTTAAAGAAAATTGCATTCTTTTCCCAAAAATAAAAAACGCCCCCCAAAAATTACTTCTGGATTTAACCCTGACAGACAGACGGACACGGACTGGCAGACAGACGGGCAGACAGACAGACTGATAGACAGACGGATGTACAGACCGATTTTTCGCAAAAAAAAACTTGATCCAGGGTATTTTTTGATGATTTTATTAAAACCATGGTTTTAATGAAGTGTTAGAGAGTTGTGAATAGTTAAATAACATTTCCTTTTACATGAAAATAAATGTCAGATTTTGGGAATTTAATCAAGTATAGAATAGAAAAGTAGAGAGTATAGAAAACACTGATTGGCGGCAGTTGTTTTCGGTAAAAGCCCTTCCATCAAGACACCCTATCAAAGAATCGCTCGTTGAACAATGTTCACACACAAGTGTGCATAATCATCAGACAAAAGTGAAGGAAAACTTTCCTAAAAGCCAAAAACTTCAAAAGAACACTCAGAAAGAAGGAAAACCAAATGAACAGTTGGACGCATGTTATCAAAACTTCGGCATTTATTTTGTTTTGCTATTTGTTCTCGAAAATATTTCCCGAATAAATTAAGGACTTTTTGATATATACAGTTTCAATTTTAATAAAAGTAAGTTTAATACCCTGTTTAAATAGGTTAGAATCATTATTTAATATTTTCGTATAAATTTTAAATGCTTTAGACAAACCAACAGATGGACAGAGAAGCAGAGAGATAGACTTCCGAGAGAAAAGTAAAAAATCCATATTTTCACCCCATGGGGTCACCCCATTTAGTGAATGCAATACTTACTTCTGCAACTTTTCTACTAAAAATCTGAAAAGTGTCGTACAACAAAAACAGCTTTTATGTAAACGATAAGTTTATATGAAACTTTTCTGTTTTTATTCCTTTCGTCCTCCGAAGAATAAAAAAGCACTTATACACACTTAATTTCAAAAATTTATCTTTATTAAACGGACTTTTTCTTTATTGGACTATTCAGTGCACAAGCGCTAGAATAGTATTATACGGTAGTTTCAAATTTTCCACAATCGCCAAAAAAAAACGCCAAAAAATTCTTGGGTACAAATGTGTTTTATAAAAAAATAAAAAACTTTAAAAATGTCCGTCTGTCTTTCCGTCTGGCCGTCCGTCTTTCCATCCACTCGAAATTTTCAGAAAAAATCAAGTTTCTTGAGAGAAAGATCCCTATTGTTTTTGATATAATAATCCGCCCAAAAACAAAAATGTTATGGGTGATTTCTAAAAAAATTGCATAATTTTTCAAAAGAAATTACATTGATTGCAAGGATCAATCCTATCAATTTTAAATAAATAAAAAGTTATACGGGAAAAAAATTTTCAAAGATTTATAAAAAATAGGAGAGTCCGATACAAACCAAAATATAAGATATTAGTACTTTAATAACATCAAAGTTATTTATATTATAAAGTAACATTCTTAAAAATTTTGAAAATAAAAAACATATTTTAACAAAAAAGTTATATGGGCGCCAGTTTTTTATTTGCATGCACACGAGATCAAAGGGAAGTATATCGAGAGAAAACGCAATATACGCTCCACTTTGAAGAGTATATTATAGAATACAAAGCATTAAATACCTTCACGGCTTGTTTTCTTTATTTTTTTCCTTCTTCAGTTTTTTAAACAACTTTAGAATGGAGGCGTGCTTTCACTAAAATAGCAAAACAGCTATTTCAAATGAAAAAGAAAATTTGGATAAAAGTTTATTAATTTTAAAATTTTCATATTTACTTTCAAATTACACATTTGATTTATTACGCCTTTACAGTTTTTCAAAATTGAATTTCCTTCTCTACAAAACGCTTTATGCTTGACAGAAAATTAATAACTTTCAAATTACAAAATTGGCAAAATAATAAAAAGCTGAAACAAGTGCCTTTTCTCGTCGGGCGGAAATGTTACATATTTGTATTGACGTAAATTAAAAAATAGTTTGATTTTGAATTTTTTAAATCGGGCATATCTTTCAAAGGTTATAAGCATACCCTGGCGAGAATCCAGTTATGAGCCATAAACGTTGAAAATAAATACGGAAACATACACGCACACATAGTATGTGTGTGTGTATGTATCTGTGTTTATTTTTGACATTTATGGCTAATAACTGGATTCTCACCAGACAGACCGACATATCCTCAAAGTTTCATGGCATTTTTATTTCGAAATTTAAATTTACCCTATTATTAAGGCGCCATGCAGAAATTAAGGAGTTTTGCTACTCTGAAAAACGTTATAAATTGAGGTTCAACCCTATAGAACACAATGATTGGCAAGAAACCATGTTTTGCATAAAATTCAAGACATTATAAAATCTGGCGTCTTTAGTTTCTAGGGCATATGCTATCTTTTGATTAAACCTGGCTCGTACATGTAAACATGCATAATATAATTTACAAGTTATGTGCATTTTTATCTAGTTGGCGCTATTTTATTTAGTTTTCGTAATGTTATCAAGTTTGTCTTGTTATTTGCAGAAAAAGCGACACCTACGCCCTTTCAGGGATACGACGATAATGAGCAACATTCTTTTTCGCTTTTATTGCGAACATTATTTCTTGACAACCTTTTCTCTAAAAGTACACGCTTTTTTAACAAATGCTTTTTAAAGATAAATTAGTTTATTTTATTTCAAATAATCACCTGTGTACATGCAACGTTTTCTGCGAAAGCTGACAAAGTAATTTTGCTAGCGTAATTGACACTGCCAGTCTCTCCCCTATTTTCGACCGTCTCTCCCCAAATATTTTTTATTTTATTTTATAACTTCTTGTAGAAAATTAAATTTTCTTTCAAATGAGAGCTTGTATTGATAGCGTCAAAGATAATAAAGAGACATTAGCTTAAATGTAAAATAAGTATTTATGGAATATTAAATTTTTATTTGCATGATAGCACGACAGATAATAAAGATATATCAATTTAAATATGCTCTATCAATATAAAATAAAACCTTAATTCATAACTTTAGTTTAACATGAATTTGTATTTTAATGTGCTTTATTATTTGCAGAAAGAGCAACCCCGACACCGATCCAGCGCTACCACGATGTCGAGGAGGATTCTTTCCCCGTCCTGTGCGAGCGGGAGCTGCACTCGCTGCACCGGAATGTGCCGGCGTTGCGACGGAGAGACGTGGACACCGCGACGATCAAGCAACACTATTACCCGGAAGGCAAGTAAAATTATGTGCGCATGTGGGGTGAATCTCAATGAAGATTAAGTGGTAAAAATCTGATATTTTTAGCAATTGACCGAAAAAAAACACTGTTTGTCTCTAGTTTTAACTAGTTAACACAAGGTTGGTTAAAAACAATATTTAAACGGTTAAAATTATTACTTTTTCCGGACTAAGTCAAACTTTACCATCCCTGATTTAAAAGAATAAATATACCAATTTGCTGCTGGTCTATCCCCTACTTTCTACCGTCTCTCCCCTATTTTATTCAGTCTCTCCCCTAATATTTTTTGCAAAATTTAATATCATTTTGTAGAAAATTAAATTTTCTTTCGATAAAGATAAAGCTTAGATTGATAGGACTGAAGATAACAAAGATACATTAAAAATGGAAATATATTTTAGGTTTAAAATTTAAAGTACATGACACTGCCTGTCTCTCCGCTATTTTCGACAGTCTTTCTCCAGATATTTTTTACATAATTTAACATCATTTTGTAGAAAATTAAATTCTCTTTCGATTTAGATGGAGCTTAGATTGAGAGGGCTGAAGATAAAGATATATGAATTTAAAAATGGAAATATGTATATTTTAACGTTTAAAATTTTGATCTACATGACACGCCAATCTCTCCCATATTTTCAGTCTTTCCTCATATATTATTTATATATTTTAACATTATAGAGAATTAAATTATCTTTTAAATGACATAGAGCATGTTTTAATAGCATTTAAAATAAAAAAGATATATTTATCTAAAAATGTAATAAGTATTTTTAAGAGTTTTAGTGCTTTTAATAATCCTGTTCCTAAAAATAATACATATGCCACAAAGAAACCTTTATACACAAAAGAAATTTTTATTTTCTCAACTCAAGAATATTTTATCTCAAATTAAAACATTTTCAAATAGCTTTTAATTTAAAAATATACATTTTTCTTGTTTGTTTAATTATACAAACACTGGAGTGCATTTTGTTTATTTATTCAGCTCTAACCGCATCCATTTGGGTCAAGTTTTGTGTTTGTATTTGGATGAAATAGCTTTTACTTAACGAAGGAGGATCTGGGAACTTTCCTGAGGGAAATACACTAGAGGCAGTTAGTTTATTTGTTTATTTAAACAGTTTTAAAAATACAGTAGAGGTCATCTTCAAGAAAAGTAAAGCTAGTCTTCTCTACTTTGTGTTCAAAATAAATAAAGAACCACTACCATAAGCTTAAATCAGTTTTTTGTAAATTATATATAATTCTTCGTAACTGACCTTTGTGAAAACATCGGTAAATTGTTTATTTACTAAATAATATGTTATATTAATTAATTTGTTTATAATATTTGCCATGCTCATTTTATATCCAATGGCAAAATATGGTTGCATTTTGTCCATTCAAAATTATAAGCAATGACATGTCCTTGCAGTTCAAGGAAAATCAGGTGGCAGATATCAGTTGTTTATAAAATTTACTGATACTAGAAGAGAAAAAAACATTATTGCTATAGGTGAAGAAAATTGATTTCACAGTCTGAAGACATGATAAATAATGGTATGTTCTAAAGCTATCTATTACTTATGACTTCTAGTGTATATAGAAAGAGAAATTTTCTGCGGCCTACTACATAAAGATGGAAAAGCTCTATTGAGATGAAACCTAATAAACGATCTTTGTGGAAATTTTCTCAATTGCCCCTCAATTACAGACAGAATCTCACGCTTGCTTGGATAAAAACACAAAGCTAAAGAAGTTAAAAGAAATTTAAAGTGGTACGCAATGAATTCTAATTAAAATTTGGTTTTAAAGTTTGACTTTCTTTCTGAGAAAGCCGACAAAATAAACGTTCAAACTTTAAAATGCTAACAAGGAGTTTCCGTTACTTATTCTTTCAGTTCCTACTTTGGAAAAATTAGCAACATCCGTCTTTTAATTTCTTTGAACATTTAAAATTATTTTGTATAATAAAGTTAAAGAGTTTTATCTTGTCACCAAAAAACTTCCAAACAAAATATCATTTATTAAAAGCTTAAAATCTATTATCAAAGTTGATAAAACTTCAGTTTAAATTAGTTATATGATATTCCGGTACACATTACCTGGCCACAAAATACCCTATTATAGTTCTCCGCATGAAAGAAAGTCTCTGACGAAAGGGGGAGGGATAATTTGCGCTCTCTTCTTTCCGTCAAGAGAATTATAAGGCGTGCGTGCCTAAAAGGGGCCTCCCACTTGCATACACATTCCAACAATATTTTCCGTAGCCACAGAGCCGTGCGTCAAACTATATGCGTACCGGTATTTTATAATACAAACTAAATATTTGTTTATTTTACAAATAAAATGTATTGTTTATTTTTTTTAATCGGATTTTACGGTATGGAATATGTAATTTTATAAAAATATCCGGTATATAAAAAGTAATTTTATTTACTATCAAATATAAACTTTTACACATCAGAATGTACGTTAATTCAATGTTGGAACGCCAAGCAACTACAGTTATTGAATGCAAATTGTTACAGTAACAATTATAAAACGTTATGTTTTACATAACGTAACAAGTTCCTAGTGTCGACTGATCTCTTTGAGAAGGTGTTATTTCAAATTTTCTTTTCAGATTTTTAATTTTTATGATAAATTTACGCATAATTAACGTCCAGTGTGCGGATTCCTTATGTTTATTGTTAATACTACTTAATTTAAATAACTATCTAGATGTGTCTCAATAAAAAAAAAGCAATAAATAATGGATTAATTAACTAATTTACGTAATTTTGCGTGCTTTAATTTTATTGGGACAACTCTTTTTGATTTTAAATAAAACCTAAAATGCTTAAATATAAAAAAATCTTTAAAAGTTCATGCTTTTTCCTGGAGAATCTACGTAGAGTTTAAAAATATTATTCTAAAACCACTCACTATTTTGGCCGTTTAATTTTAACTTGATCAGCAAAATCCTACATTTAATTTCAAGCTGCGCTAATTACAAACAACTTCAAATGGAACTCGGGAACTTTTCAGCGGGGATTATTCCCAGTGAAGACGATCAAAAACACTACTACTTGTTTCTGACATAAAGTCTGTCGTCTGTCTGTCTGGCTGTGTGCGGAAATCGTCTTCTAGCTGCTAAACTATAAACGCTATTTAATTGATTTTTGCATCTAGTGTCTAAAATGGTATTCAAAATCGGTTATTGATATTATTTTTTAAACAAATTTTAACAAATACCCCCAGTGGGTAAAAACCGTAAAAAAAGGTTGTCTCTCGTATATTGGGCTAAACATTTTTAAAATTATAATTAGTTATAGCCCTACGTTAACAAGAACGAATATCACTGGTTAAAAATAAAATAATTATGGGGGATGCAGTATACAAAAAATTAAGGGGATGATATTTTTTTCATGGTTCTACCTGAAATTTTACGTCGGGTTGCGCGTATTTTCAAAATTGGACTTTGGAAAGGATAAAATCGGTTTGGCTGGGAATCGGCCCTCTGCAAACAAGATACAGGCATGTTAGGGCTGTAAGTTAGTGTCAAGAGAGGATGGATGAGTGCGAAATAAAGCAATTTGGGGCAGATTAATTAAATTATTCAACAGCGGAACCATAATTCTTTTTGATTAAAATTCATGTTGCATAGAGAGATAATAACATTATACATGTAATCCGCACATATTTTTTATTTTCGGCTTTTAACAGGATTAGACAATTGTTAATTTTTAACCCAGTTTTTAGGTTTTTAAAAAGCCCAGTTTTTAGGTTTTTGTGTGGCGCACTAACCGAGCTTCCATACTCTTGATTACATTTTTAAGGACTGGCCTAGAAATGAATACTGCTCACAAATAACTAAGGATGTGGGGTGTAGGAATTTTAGGGAAATTCAAAAATTGGCTAATAGGGTGGGATGAAGAAATGCCTTACACTAGTCCTAGGACTAATAACATTAAAATCAATATAGAATATTTTCTAAAGCTTGTTTTCTGTAAATGTTGTCAAAAAAAGTCCAAACGTTTTACGGTCAGAAAGCTTGAATAAACCCTGTTAGGATTATCTATAGCTGGAAGTTAGGTTTTCTTTTGTGGAAAACTTTCCCTTAGAAATCTACTCAGATATTTTACGGAATATTCTTGTTCTGTTTTTCCTTTCTCCTAGAAAAATCCTGAAAAATGACCACGGAAACGCTTTGAGCTAAGGACTTTTCGACCATATATGGTCGAGTATATGGCATTATTTAAAATTCTAAGCTGTTTTGGTAGAAAATCGATATACCTATCGATAGGAATAATGTAAACTAATCCAAACAAAAAATATTTTTGGTAAAAGGTTTGATTTTTTTTTATTTTTCTTTATTTTTAAATTAAGGGGAATCCTTGTTTATTGGCAGTACTACCCTTGTGGAAAATAACGTTAAAACGACTTGACCAAACGTTAGATGAATGTGATTTCATTTTCAGATGGCTAAATGATGAAAATATACGCAGATATTTTAAGCAATTTTCTTGTCCTGTTTTTCGACAAATACAACTTCGGAAATATAGCCTGTAACATAGTATTTTAAAACGTGTAAAATACGAAAAAGCTCTTAAAAATCTAATCTTTGAAATGGAATATTGATTTCTGGGTGAATATCAGTACAAAAAACAATGATTCTCTTAATTTTTTATCAATACAAATGAAAATGTTGACATAGACGTATTTTTTTATTTAAAGGAAACGGGAAAAAATTCAAAAAATAGATTTTACCCCACCCCAATCTTTACCAAAAACAATTCCATTGAATAAGAATTATGTGGTCTACATTTGAAGTCTTTAGTTCAAAGCTTTTTCAAGTTATCGTGGTCAAAATTTACCTGACAGACAGACCGACAAACAGATTTTTTTACGGAAATCATCTCTTTGGGTTTAAAAAAAAGCAATACATTTTTTTTTAAATTTGTTACTAACGCAAGTCTCTTGGGGAAAAGTTGTAAAAATTTGTAAGATAATTACGTAAGGCTTTAGAATTCTCCTCTATATCCAATATTTCTGGACCGATTTAATTAAAATTTTTGTAAAGATTATCTTAGTTAACATAGATTACTGTTTGTCACGAATTTCTTGCTTGGTCCAAATTGAAAAATAAAAAAAAAGATATTGCGGTTTTGTGAGTTTTTTAGAATGTATGCTAGTTTGTATGCTATACAGAATTCAAGATTAAATAATTAAGCTCTTGCTTTTCATTGGTCGAAATCTTTCGGTTTTGCATTTAAAAGTTTTATGCAAACTGGTCAAATAAATATTTAAAAAGTGGAAATAGTTAAAATTTAATGACTCGAGATCTGGCAATTTACTGGCACAGTAAAAAAGCGCTATTTTATATTGTATTCGATTAAATTTTTATAAGGACATAAAAACTTCTACCAAATAAACAATACTATACATTTTACGTAACAAAAATACGAAAAAAGACAAAATTACAAATGAAATAATAACATTTTTAAAAAATAAGTATTTTAACTTTTTCAACTAAAATTTTTGCAGGAAAAGAACACGTAATTTTTTTACCAAACAACAAGCCAATCTTAGAACTTTGGATGATAAATCTTTTGGTTTAAATTTAAAGTCTATAGCACAAGGCGTTCTCGAGTTATCGTGGTTATAAATTTTTGGACAGAAAGATCTGCCTGTTTATTCCAACGAACTAATAACTCTTCTCTCTAGAATACGCATACCGTTAATATAAAGTATCGCCAACATCTCGGTTTGTTTGTAAACAAATAGTAGGTATATTCAGGCCTGAGAAATAACAGTTACTAGTAACTGTTATTGTTGTCTCTGTTAGAACAAAGCTGTGCGAGAAAGACAGACAAATGTATATGTTGGCTACGTTTTTGTCAGTTTTTACAAATGAAATGCCTATTCTAGAGAAAAGAGATATTAGTTCGTTGGTTTATTCTATCAAATTTCCTTTCTCGTAAATTCGTTTTTTCATGTGTAACATGTATAAAAACGTAAAAAAAAACAAAAATTATTTTTTTGCCAACGCGATCGTTTTCCGATCGTTTTTTTATATATAATTATCTAGTAATTAAATTCTTGTCGCAATTTAAAAGAGCATTAAAAAGGATACCCAAATATCTTAGTCGATTAAAAATTTAAAAAGACATAAAAAGGAGATTTAAATAATTTGTTGAAAAGTTTTTAAGTATTCTGCTCACAAGTCGAGAGTCACATTTATTTCTTGACAGAAAAATAAAAGAGATGTGATACAATGCATTAGTATTCTCAACGAAATAAATTGACTTTAAATAAAAATGATAGATGGAGGAAAAATCATGCATAATGCATACCTTTTAACTTTTTATTCTGCAATAATTACCCAGCGAATTTTTTAATATTGACTTAATTTTCAACAGTAATATCCTTAGTGCAAGTTGGAATTATTGAAAATTTTGTTTTGAGATCAAAAGCATTTTGCTTGAACATTTTTTTACGCATGAAAGCACGAGATTCAGGTCCTTAAAGCAAGTATTTTTTGATATGACTAGGTATTGTCAAATAATTCAAGTTGCACGAAAGATATTTTGATTGACTATTGCATAAAAAAATTAAGAAGGTGATAATTTCATTAGTGCAAATTCTGATTATGATTTATTTAGCCCAAATAAAATTTAGCCCAAATAAAATTTAGCTGTTTTTCCAGTAATTTTTATAAAAGCGACTAAAACGAGAAAAAATAATAATAGAAGACTTGAAATTCAAGCTAAAATAAACTAGAACAAGCCGTGAAGTTATGTAATGCTTCGTATTAAATTAAACACTCTTCACGTGGAGAGTATATCGCGGTTTCTCTCTCGATATAAAATGTCTTCAATCTCGTGCGCGAAATTTAAATTTGGCCCCCTCTTTGACTTTTTTGTTTAAGTATTTCTATGATTACTTATATATTTATTTTAAAAACTAACTTTTCTTGAAAATGTAGAGTTTATCGGACTTTTCCTTCTATTTTTTATAATACATTAAAAAGTTGCGCCACCTTTAATTTTTGATGATTTTTTTTCAAAATTGGTTGAATGGATAATAAAAGTACTTTATTCTTCTTTTGATTTTTTTAGTAGTTTAACCCCGCATAACTTTTATGTTTTATGTTCAATAACAATGTTATAGAACTTATTTTTTCCTGAAATTTTATAGTCGATCGGACAATTCGTTCTTGAGTTATCGTGTACACAAACGTGACATCGAACATTTTGAAAGTCACTTATTTTTACATGAAACACATCTATCATGTACCAACGAATTTTTTGTTAAGGGAATTTGGCGATTTTGGAAAATTCAAAAATACCGTATAATACTATTCTAGCGCTCACGCGCTATGAATAGTATAATAATATTTGGCAAAAGTAGGGTAGAACAAGTGGATCAAAGAAGAAAAAAACTGCTAAACCGTTAAGGATAAATTTAGTCGAGGATGGCAATTAATGGCCCTCCAGAGATATTTTATCGGGAAATTCACGTTGAAGTAGGGAAGAGAATTTAGTTTAGCGTTGCTTACACATTAAATTTACCTCCAAATTTACAAAAAAAAATGATAAAATCAAATTTTAAAACATGGAAAATATAACTTGATTTAATGAAAAATATTTTTCTTTTTAATTTTACTATACAGATTATTCCCAGAACTCGCGTCCATCCTTGAAGGGACATATACTACATGTACGCAAATCGGTCCTAAGGGAGTTATGGCCCATTTAAGGGGATACCAAAAATGGGTTTTTTTATTTAATATCTCTGGAAGCCTTTGAGCTAAAGGGACGAGGTTTTGCGTGTAGTTTAGTATTATTAAGGCCAATTATTTAAAGTTATTTTAGTTTGTATATTTTACTGGAGGAGCGCATAGACGTGCGAAATTACAAATTTATGGATTCTTTGAGTAAAAATACATGAAAATTATTTTCTTAGTGTAATACCATAAGTGATTCCATAACTTACTTAATATTTATTTTTGGGGCAGGGTGTAACGAACTTTTATTTCTTAGCTTTAATGTGGAATCACCCTGGAGTGTTAAATTATTTTATTAGCGCTTTTTCGGGACCTATTTAAGAGACCTACATTCAGCCTTGTTTGCTTATTTTCAAACGTCAATAGTTTCCCTAACGAATCAATTCAATTCGCAAATGGACGTGACTGGTTTTAACACAAATATCATTTGCAGTAAGAACTCTTGGAAAGTGCGGAAATGCCAAATAGAGTGTGAATAGTATTCACTGAATAGAAAGTACACTGTAAAAACATGAAAATTATTTAACATAATTTTTACATAGTAAAATTACATAAGTGAGCGCTGAAGAAAAAATGTAAAAAAATTTATAATAAAAAATTAACATTTGCAATTTTGGCGGAGGCGCCTCTACATAAAGTGGTGGCCCAAAAAAAAATTATTTACCTAATATTTTCTAATTGTCATGGTTAGACGCCCTTAGAGTAAACATTTATAGACACAATCCTATGGGTACTTTTAGTGCCCTAAAAACCCTAAAATCACGCAAATATCGATATCTTGCTGTCGTCCCAGTGACGTGTATAAGTCACAGCCCAGGGACGTAACATCACTGACGTTATAATGACGTCAGAAATATGACGTTAGAATAACGTGTTCATCATTATTTTGATAAGGCTAAGATTTTGCAGGCTTATTTTTGTACTCAAAAGGAAAAAATATAGATATCAAGGCTTTTAAATTTAGTAAAATTACAAATACTAGGGCCCTAAAAGTACCACTTAGGGTTGTCTATATAAATTTTTACCTTTTCTAACCACGACAAATAGAAAAGATTAAGTAAATTAAAAAAAAAATGGACTGTGACAGTAGCTTACATTAGGCAAGTTTTATGCCAGAAAAATTTACCTTATGCTAGCATACTATCTCTATATCGACATGTAAAATAATACTGATTTTTTTTATAGACTGCGTTTTTTTCAGTGTGTATTTTACCGGAAGCTTCACTTTAAGTCTTGTATTATTAAAGTGTATTTTCCTGAACAACTCGGAAAAGCGTTTTCTTTTCCGGTGTTGTATTTTCTAGCTGTTGCGGTTGGTAGATCTGTGAGAAAAGCGAGGGTTATTTTAACGAATGACGTCCTCATCTCACAAGATTTGTTTTAAATATCGCGAATATCGCATGTATTTTAAAAAATTAAAAATTAAATGTATGTAAAATTCCAGTATTTGGGAAAATGCAATATACCATTTACTGTAGTATTACATATCTTCACGGCTTGTTTTATTTAATATAACAGTGATTTCGCTATTAATTTTTCACTGTGTGCATTTTGCTAATTAACCGGAAGCTCAAGTTGTATTATTTAAGTGTATACCGGAAGTTTCATCGTAAAAAACGTATTTCTCCTCAAAGCGTCTAATTTCCCGGTGTTGGATTTTCCAGGTGGTTGGGGTTGGTTAGTCTGTGGCGCCGCTTTCCTGGCACATCTGTTAACGTCCGGGATGCAATTAGCCTTCGGGATTCTGTATCTGTTCGTCATCAAGTTATTGATCAGGAAGAACCAGGATAAGGACTTTTATGTTATGGCGACGGGTAAGTAATGCTATTTTCTTTTAAGAAAACGACATTGACAAACTTTACACTCAAAACATTTTCTTTAAGATAAACTGAGTTTAAAGAATATTGTAAATTTCACTTAAGTGTAAATTTGTACAAGGAGATAATTTTTTAATATAACAAGAGCGAACGATTTTTTCGGCTAAGGGAACGTTCAAGTATTACGTAACGCTCTAGGGGGAGGGGTGTCTGTAAAAATGTTACGTAACACTTATAAACTTATAAAATGTTTATTAAGTAAACTTAAATTGAAAAACTTGAATTTTGACGAGATCGGTTGAAAGGTATAATTAATTAATGGGTTGTGAGCTTTTCTTCAGAAATGTCTGTTGCTTAAATATGGACTTCTTAGTGTTAATATTTGACAATTTCCTGGCATTTGCATGAGACTTTGTAAATACTATGATGACCTGGTTTTAAAATTATGCTTTTAAACTAATTTGACTTTTAAAGGACGTCATATTATTCAAACATATATTTCCTGTGAAATTTTAACGTGTTATTTTTAGCGAAAAATATCTCTATGTATGATCAGTCTTTTATCATTTTACCATGCCAAACACAGTTGTTCGGGTATTCCTAAAAATACAATTTGCTCCACGTTTTATATTCCACAGTAAACTGTTTAAACAAACAGTTTCGCTAAAACTGGAAGTAATTTTAAAACATAATTTACCAAACAAAAAATGCATTATTTGAATTTTTAGTAATTAATTCCCATGAACTTGCTCACACATTGCGAATTGTAAACCATGGTTTAAGTAAAATTTTAATTTATTAATTTTTGTAAAACTTTGTTAACAAATTATCAAAAACAACCTGATAGCCTTCTAAAAATTTATAACTTAGTAGGTTTTTGTAAAAATTTGACATTCTATGGGATCATACTTATACACGTAGGGGGAGTGGGTGGTGCTTAGCGAATGCGTTGCGAGGGGGAGAAGGAGAACTGATATTGCGTTACGTAACGCTCCTTATTATTAAAAAAAATAAAAACGGTTAGTTTTTTCACCCAAACATTTTTTTAGGGGGACTTAGCGTTACGTATTTATAGGGGGAAAAGTCTAAGCGTTACGAAGCGTTACATGGGGGGAACAAAACTGCAAACTTTTGCGTTACGTATGAAATTTAATTTGATTTGAAACATTTTCTCATGATGTTTGAAACATGAAGAGACATACGGAGTTTTATGTCAGGACAACTGGTAAGTAAATCTTTTCGTAGACATAAAATCAATGCTCATAAATATTACTTAAAACTTTTTGTTTACGGAAAAGATGTTTCTCCCGAAAGCCATCAAAATACCTTAAGGTTATTATAATAAAATCTTTTATGGCCACAATTTTCTTATCTATTTAACTATCGTATAAGATACAAGTTTCATTTTGTGGAAATGAAATGCAAGACAAAATTCACCACTCAAATGCGCTGAAAATAAAAGTCATAGTTTCGATTGGTTTATTTCGTCCTACTTGCATACCATGACTTGTATCCTGTACGACTTCATTCTTAATGTAATTTATTCTATATTGGTCAGACTAGTTGTTCGAGCAAAACACGATTTTTTAAACAAAATCGAAATCCAAAGTACATTATTTTTTCCCAAAATTTTTTAGGAAGAAGTCCTCTCGCTCGTCCGAGATAGATATTTTTATCTATAATATAAAGGAGAAAAAAAATTGTGTATGAAAAAAATAAAAATTAAAAAAAAATGACCTCCTTAGCCCCTTAATTGGGGGAAAATTATTTAGCAAGGTTAGTGAAAAAAAGAATAAATTTTGGTTTTTAAATAATCCGTGTAAAGAACTGGCTTTGTGGCTAGTTTATTTTAAACTTTTGCTGTATTTTCTTCACATTTTCCATTAGCATTCTATATTTATTCGTAAAGAAAATATTGATCAAGACAAGGGATTTTATGTCTCGGCAACTGGTGAGTAACGTTCCTAGATCTCTCTGTAAATCAATGTTTATGGCACTTAAAAACTTTTTCTTTGCGGGAAACTATCGAAATATTTTCTGATATAATCGTTATTTAATGCCAAACAGAAACTTGGAAACTTTGTGAAATAATGACTTGAATGTTATTTGTTCTATATTGGCCAAATTGGTCGTAATTTTAAAACACGATTTAAGATAAGACCTTTTAAAGGTTAAAACCATTAAATCCCACCGGTGGGAAGAAAATATTATGTAGGTGCACCTACATAATTCTGTAATATTTTCAGACTTAGTGTAAACTTTTTATGTTCTTGTAACGTTAATTTAAAAGATTTAAATCTTTCAATAAAAAAACTAACATTCTACAAATAGAATCTAAATTTCATTAGTATTATACCTAACCACTGCAGGAAAATAATACCTTTGAAAATGCCCTGTTAAAAAATAAGGTGAAAACGACGATGGTTTGCCCAGTCCTTCACTAAACTAATTAAGAATTTGACAAAGAAATTGTGAGAATTATTTGACACATTAGTTGAGTACTATAACTATATAGTTAGCTAGTTTAGTTAAGCACATGCTAATGATTGGCTAAATCATCCTTTCTATATTTTTTTCAATCTAATGTTGTACAAATCTTATCTCAATCAAAATAGTAGTTAATAATACAAGGAAGGACAATGCAGTTTTCGTCCGTGTGTCATACACTATTTTTTTTACATTAATATCTTTATAAGTTAGTATTTTTTACAAAAAATTGACGTTTGAGTTGAAATGTCATCAGTTTAATATCATGATCAATTAACCAATCAAGTAACGCAAAAGTAAATTGCACTAATACAAATTTAAACTTTTCGTTTACAAAAAGTGACGCTCTTAAAAACAATGGAATGCAAAATTATACACGTAAATACTTAATATTTATTTACTCTCGGCAGTTACCTAATTCACTATTTATTAAATTTTATACCAAAGTTATATGTCTGTAAAAAAGTTTAGTTTCAAACTATTCAGACACTTTCAAAGAGCCAAGCTATTAAAACTAACTTTTGAATACAAAACTGCTTAATAAACAGTGTACGTACATAATTTCGAAGATTATCTTGGCATAATAATTTCTTAAGTACATATTCTTGAATGTAATGAATTAAAATATTTCTTATGGATGGTTTGCCCAGACATTAACAGTAAACTCACTAAGAATTTGACCCAATGCTTATTCGTTATTAATTACGTTGCGTGACAAATTCATGGGAATGAAAATTTTAATATATGACATGTGTGGCATTTTGTCTCACACGGCGCAAAGTGAGGGGCCGCTGTGCGTCGAAAACACATCCAATTTCACCTCCAACATGGCTATTTTTGAATTAATTCGATTTTTATTAATATATTTTAAAAATGACCCAAACAAATTTTTTTGGAAATTTCCTCCTTAACAAAATTGGTTTGTGCATTTTTATCGTAATCAGCCGGTGAAAAACTAACAGGAGTGTTCTATTACCATCCACTACTACCCTTTCAAATATCAGCCCGTGTATTGCAATTAACGTTTATTATTTGACTGTACTATTTGTGTTTATTAGGAATAAATAGGAAAACACCCTTTAACATTATTTACCCTCTATATGGTTTATGTTTATGCCAAATGTGTTATTGTATATTCAAACGGCCAATTTATGTTATCTTGTGTCTGGAATTCAAATTCTGGATAAATGTCCAGGGAATAATTCCATACGACAGCCTGGGGTCTATCAACATTTACATCTTTTGGGGCATAAAAAAGCTAACTCCAATATTTTTGGAAAAAAATTTAACAGCTAGAGTAGAGCTATCTTGTTTAAATGGTCAGATAAAGAGAGCAAGAACCAGAGCTTATACGCAATATTTTGAAGGGAATTCGAGAAAAGTGTATAAGATCCATCTTATGGAAGGGAAAGGGATCAAAGGTTGTCACATTCTAAGATGAGAGCTTTAATAAAGATATTTTGCAGTGCGAAAGGGAAGTTAGAAAACAGGTAGGCAGGTTTAAATTATTTTCATAAATAACAAAAGATGTAGGGTGTAGAAATTTTAGAGAAATTAAAAAACTTGAAATAGGATGGGTTGGTAGTTCTCCATCCCACCCAGTATTCGAAGTGATAACTTCATGATGATGATGATGATGATAATGGAGGTGTAATAGTTTTTTTACCTTAAAAGGGAAAAGGGACCGAATCTATCAATTTCTAAAATTTCGAAAAATATTGGACATTGCACGTTTTTGTCCTAAACTTTTTAAGCGAAACTAGTTAGATATCGTTTCATTTGCAATTGAGAACAAGTGGCAATTGTTACAACCCTAGATCCGAGTGTTTTCAATTTAATTCGCATAAATATGCATAATTCATACGTTTTGCTCGAATATTTCACCCCGAATAAAAGTTATCGCGTGAAACACACAATGTACTAGACTTTTATTTTTTTAATAAAAAGAATATGGTTCCAGACATTTTCTTTGAGACAGGCTGCCAACAAGATAATACAATAGGCAGACCAACTCCTCAATTTCCCTACTCCCAAACATTCCTACTCTATACCATAACATCTCACTCTACAACAGCCTTTCTCTGTAACATCACAAATATTTTTTTAAATGAACCCCTTCCGCTCCAGCCGGTTTTTCAAGGTACAGATCCCTACACCAGATTAAAATGGAAAAGTCCAAATAAATATCCAAGTGTGGATATTGTATTTTTTGCTATACCTACAAATATCCATACATGGATATAATGGAGCGGAAGGGGTAAGTCAAGCGGCTAACCCAGTGCATGATGCGGAGTAGGGTTGGGGAGTAGGGTTGTTGGGAATTAGGGATATTACGCAGTAGGGTTGTTGTGGAGTAGAGATGTTAGAGAGTGGAGAAATTGCTGTTAAAATTTGAATGCAACAACGTAAAGCCTTCTCGAGTTATCATGGCCACACAGACCGACAGACAGAAACTTTTTTCGCGGACATTACTTTGCAAATGAAAAAGAGATAAAAGTAAAAAAACAATAACAAAAATTTGTCTTTATTGTCGCAAGAGTTTCTTAGGGGAAGTAATAAAAGTTATCATGTGAAACACACAGTGCACTAGAGAAGTCCTTATAATAAAAGAAAATATGATTCCAGACATTTTCGCTAAAACAGGATTGTTTTCAATCGATTCCAATAAAGTTATAAATTTTTTACAAGAAGCCGGGTTAAAGTTTAAGTGCACTTGTATCTGAAAGTAAAGGCTGTGAAAAATTTTGATGTCATTCCAACAAAAATCTACATCGCGACTGATCTTTTTACTAAATTATCAATTTTTTCTTCTAAAAAAACAAAACTCGAAAAAAGTTGAACAAAAAATTAAATACTTTTTAACAGGGCCTAGGCCTAGCTTACACCCATCCCGATTTTTACCAAGACCATGTCAGCCGAGAACCAATGGTACTAATTATTTAGATCAAAGTGTTTTCGAGTTATCGTGGTCACAAATGAGGAGCATTATTTCAAAAGTTAACAAATCCTTAACACGTATATTGGATTTATTAACTTTTAAAATAATGGCCCGGACAGACGGACCTACAAACAAAATTCGTTATACGCGGACTTCAGCTTTTTTGCATGTTAAATGCCGAGAAACGTAAAGGTAGCAAAAAAAAACATATTCAACTATTTTATATAAAATATTTTCCTTGAGGAAAGTAATAAAGTAAATATTCAGGGATTTATGTAAAAATGGCAATGCTTTTGTAAAATTACAATAACCCAAATGTCCAATTGTTGTATGTGCAAATTTTGTCAATGCTCCAATCAAATATGCCGAATACAGCTTTCAGGTCTGGAGCAATTTGCATTTACTGCAGTAAACTATTGGGGCGGTAAGTTACGTACGTAGGTAACAAGATTCCCCTATAGGGGACATAATTGTCTTAGACAATACGGGAAGGAAATTGGGCCGTCAATGCATTGCAATGTTCAAAGCTAGAACAAATTATGTAGGCATGCCACCCTAGTAGAAATTTGTTAGATAAACGTTTTTTCTAACACGTTTTTAAGGGGTCATTCTACCTTAATATTTTAAAAATATATATTTATAAAACATTTTTTTTTATACCGGCTGATCAGTAACTGCCATTGCAAAATTTAAAAAGTAATTCTACATCCAAAAATATGAAAAAAGTTTCTATAAAGGGTGGTCCGGAAATGAGTCCTAAGGGAGCTACGGCCTTTGAAAATAATATATTGAATGGGGAACAAATAAGAGCATCAATAAAATTTTAATGCTGCAGGGTGTTTCTTCAAATAAAACTGAGAAAAAAAGTATTCTTCACCAAAACACCTAAATTTAATATTAAAGAAGTAATAGCCTTTTAAAAGGTAACGTTTTTGGTGGCACAAAACTTTACTTCCTCATAATTGCATTTTTTTTAACGGTGCTCCTACATTTTTACACTAAATGACATTTTTTATGTATTTTTACTCAAGAAATCTATATTTTTTACAAAAAATTCAAAAAAACTACACATAAAAAAGTTTGGGGCAAAACTGTGTTTTTTCAGTCGATCCAAACGGCAAAAAAAAATTATGGAAAAAATGGCATTTTAAAAATCAAAAAACAAAAGTCGATTCTTTAAATATAAATAAACATACCTAGAAAATTTCCCAATGATATCTTTTTTCTTTCTATATAAAAAAAAGGTTTAAAAAAAATATTTTTAGTCATTATCATTATGACTAAAATGAACTTACCGCGTTTTTTTCTCTAGTTTCTTTAAATATTTAAATTACACCAAATTAATTTTGCTTTCTCGCCATAATGCTACTGTAATTTTAATTAGTGTACCTTTCAGAAAGAAATATTGTTTCAGAACTTACCTTTTCAGATTTTCTGTAACAGGAGTACATATTTCAGCATTTCCTCGTTCATTTTCAGCCCGGATGGGCGCCCTTTGCGTGTGCGCCTTCTTCCTGGCCGCCCCCATCGTGGTGGCAATTTGTCGCGAGAAATTCGCCCCTCTTGCTGCCATAACTTTTAAACGGATTTGTATGAAAAATGTATTTGTAAAATTAAAAAACCTAAAATTGCTCTAACAATTTATGGACCTTTTACCCGTTTGCACTTTTTAATTTCAGTAAATTACTGTAATTTACTATCCATAATTTCGCTGTAATTTTAATTATAGTATAGTATAGTACTGTACTTAATAATTGCCTTTCCAGATTTTCTGAAAACTAGTACATGGTCCTTCCAGTCAGAGTATAAAAATAAACAAAATCCTAGGAGGGGCCCAAAATTTTTTGAAGTAAAAAAAAAATACATAAATTATTATTAAATGAAAAACAGACTAAAAATATATTTAAAAATTGTGACACTTTTAAAATATTAGAAAATATAGACAATATTCCAAGAGGGACCCGTTGACTGCGGTAAGTAACGTGTTTGGTATGCTATGCGAAATATCACTCGATCCGTAATTTTGTAAATTTTTAACATATTTTACGCAACAACTCACTTAGTTATGTAATAATTAGTTTAATAAACTGTAGAAGTCCATGGGGCATGATCCGCATACAAGTAGTACGGTACTCATCTAAATATGCGTTCAAACGTGTTAATAGTCCACGGGGGCCCCCGTAGTCGGCGCCTATGTCACCAAGCAACGCGCATCGTAGACAGATGTCACGTGCTCGCCGCTATGAATAGTACCTACATGCGATGACGTCGGGAAATGACGCCTACCACATACCGACATTAATTGGCCTACTAGTAGGTGATGTTACCTACCCCAGTACCGCTGACCGACTGAGCTTCAGCACCCAGTGGCGCGGGGGATACCACCCGCGATGACGTCACGATGCCGCGAGCACCGCAGAGCGATGTTACCCACCCCAGTACCGCTGACCGACTGAGCTTCGGCACCAAGTGGCGCTGGGGATACTACCCGCGATGACGTCACGATGCAACGAGCACCGCAGAGCGATGTTACCCACCCCAGTACCGCTGACCGACTGAGCTTCGGCACCCATTGGCGCTGGGGATACTACCCGCGATGACGTCATGAAGCCGCGAGCACCGCAGAGCGATGTTACCCACCCCAGTACCGCTGACCGACTGAGCTTCGGCACCCAGTGGCGCGGGGGATACCACCCGCGATGACGTCACGAAGCCGCTAGCACCGCAGAGCGATGTTACCCACCCCAGTACCGATGACCGACTGAGCTTCGGCACCCATTGGCGCTGGGGATACTACCCGCGATGACGTCATGAAGCCGCGAGCACCGCAGAGCGATGTTACCCACCCCAGTACCGCTGACCGACTGAGCTTCGGCACCCAGTGGCGCGGGGGATACCACCCGCGATGACGTCACGAAGCCGCTAGCACCGCAGAGCGATGTTACCCACCCCAGTACCGCTGACCGACTGAGCTTCGGCACCCAGTGGCGCGGGGGATACCACCCGCGATAACGTCACGAAGCCGCGAGCACCGCAGAGCGATGTTACCCACCCCAGTACCGCTGACCGACTGAGCTTCGGCACCCAGTGGCGCGGGGGATACCACTCGCGATGACGTCACGAAGCCGCTAGCACCGCAGAGCGATGTTACCCACCCCAGTACCGCTGACCGACTGAGCTTCGGCACCCATTGGCGCTGGGGATACTACCCGCGATGACGTCATGAAGCCGCGAGCACCGCAGAGCGATGTTACCCACCCCAGTACCGCTGACCGACTGAGCTTCGGCACCCAGTGGCGCGGGGGATACCACCCGCGATGACGTCACGAAGCCGCTAGCACCGCAGAGCGATGTTACCCACCCCAGTACCGCTGACCGACTGAGCTTCGGCACCCAGTGGCGCGGGGGATACCACCCGCGATGACGTCACGAAGCCGCGAGCACCGCAGAGCGATGTTACCCACCCCAGTACCGCTGACCGACTGAGCTTCGGCACCCAGTGGCGCGGGGGATACCACTCGCGATGACGTCACGAAGCCGCTAGCACCGCAGAGCGATGTTACCCACCCCAGTACCGCTGACCGACTGAGCTTCGGCACCCATTGGCGCTGGGGATACTACCCGCGATGACGTCATGAAGCCGCGAGCACCGCAGAGCGATGTTACCCACCCCAGTACCGCTGACCGACTGAGCTTCAGCACCCATTGGCGCGGGGGATACCACCCGCGATGATGTCACGAAGCTGCTAGCACCGCAGAGCGATGTTACCCACCCCAGTACCGCTGACCGACTGAGCTTCGGCACCCAGTGGCGCGGGGGATACCACCCGCGATGACGTCACGAAGCCGCTAGCACCGCAGAGCGATGTTACCCACCCCAGTACCGCTGACCGACTGAGCTTCGGCACCCAGTGGCGCGGGGAATACCACCCGCGATGACGTCACGAAGCCGCGAGCACCGCAGAGCGATGTTACCCACCCCAGTACCGCTGACCGACTGAGCTTCGGCACCCAGTGGCGCGGGGGATACCACCCGCGATGACGTCACGAAGCCGCTAGCACCGCAGAGCGATGTTACCCACCCCAGTACCGCTGACCGACTGAGCTTCGGCACCCATTGGCGCGGGGGATACCACCCGCGATGATGTCACGAAGCCGCTAGCACCGCAGAGCGATGTTACCCACCCCAGTACCGCTGACCGACTGAGCTTCGGCACCCATTGGCGCGGGGGATACCACCCGCGATGATGTCACGAAGCCGCGAGCACCGCAGAGCGATGTTACCCACCCCAGTACCGCTGACCGACTGAGCTTCGGCACCCAGTGGCGCGGGGGATACCACCCGCGATGACGTCACGAAGCCGCTAGCACCGCAGAGCGATGTTACCCACCCCAGTACCGCTGACCGACTGAGCTTCGGCACCCATTGGCGCGGGGGATACCACCCGCGATGACGTCATGAAGCCGCGAGCACCGCAGAGCGATGTTACCCACCCCAGTACCGCTGACCGACTGAGCTTCGGCACCCATTGGCGCGGGGGATACCACCCGCGATGATGTCACGAAGCCGCTAGCACCGCAGAGCGATGTTACCCACCCCAGTACCGCTGACCGACTGAGCTTCGGCACCCAGTGGCGCGGGGGATACCACCCGCGATGACGTCACGAAGCCGCTAGCACCGCAGAGCGATGTTACCCACCCCAGTACCGCTGACCGACTGAGCTTCGGCACCCAGTGGCGCGGGGGATACCACCCGCGATGACGTCACGAAGCCGCGAGTAACGCAGAGCGATGTTACCAACGAACTAATAACTCTTCTCTCTAGAATACGCCTACCGTTAATATAAAGTATCGCCAACATCTCGATTTGTTTGTAAACAAATAGTAGTTATATTTAGGCCTGAACAATAACAGTTACCAGTAACCGCAGAGCGATGTTACCCACCCCAGTACCGCTGACCGACTGAGCTTCGGCACCCAGTGGCGCTGGGGATACCACCCGCGATGACGTCATCTAGACTGGACTGCACTGCAAAGAGCATAGGCGCCAACTAAAAATTATTAAAAACATTTTTTAGCAAATTTAAAAATCTTTTTAACTCTTAAAGAATTTTTGTCTCAGGATAAATAATAATGTTTACAAAAAGATGGACCGACATTTTTTGCATTTTCGGTCGATTTCAATCCATAATTACAATTTTATTTTATTTTCAGCGTGGATGGGCGCTCTTTGCCTGTGCGCCTCTTTCCTCACCGCCCCTATCATAGTGGCGATTTGTCGCAAGAAATCCACTCGCCTTGCCGCCGTTCTAGGAGGCCTCGCGGCCGCCCTGGCTTGCCTCTTCACCTCTTTTTCAGTCCAGTTTCACCAAGCGGTCTTGAGTTATGGCCTGGTGCTCGGAGTGGGCTGCGGAATCGTGCGAGAAACGTCCCTGATTGTCCTGGGACACTATTTTAAAAGAAGAAGGGAATTTGTGGAGATGGTGTCCCAGACTGGGACAGGTGTGGGAATAGCCTTATTTTCAGTCCTTTACAAAGAGGCACTTGGGTAAGGTATAGTAGAAATTGTATTATTTTTTTAGTGTATACATCTAAAAAAATCGTAGGCGAAATATGTTTAAAAGCATTTTGGACAAAAACTTAACGAGATTTTTTTATGATAATTTAACGTTTAAAAATAATTAGTTTTGCGCAAAAAGTAAATTGATCTATTCTCCGATAAAAAGTAATGAAAAAGTGACTAGTACATTAAGTAACTAATTAAGCCATTTTTGTGAGGGAAATAGAAATAAACGTGTTTTGCCTAAATCATATTCTTTCATAAAACCCAGAATCCACAAACATCATAATCAGTAAAGAAAAAAAACCTCTGGCTGTCTATATCCACGATAACTTAAAAACGCTTCATGCTAAAAACTTGAAATTTGGTATGCAGATGTACATTATCTTGGACTTGAGTAGATTTACTCTACGTCATTGTAGTTTTCTCATACTTTTTTACTGACTAAAGGTTTCCGTTAAATTTTTAGTAAATTAGGATGGAGACTGGGCCTTCAAGCAGTAACAGGACTGTTAACTCTAACAGTTTTTCTACCGATAGTCTACCGATCTGCAAATTTGTACCATCCCCAACGCAGCGCGATCACGCATCTGAAAAACCAAAGGAAAAAAGTAAAGGAGAAAAAAACGCACGTAAAAATCAAGAAACCGCCAATGTTTGATTTTTCACCGTTACGGAGCAGAGGGTTGAGAGTTATGTTGCTTGCCTGTTTTTTTGGGGCTCTGGGTATTTATGCTCCCGTTTTTTATTTGGTAAGTAAATTTATACAGTCTCTCCTAACTTTTAAACGATTAGAGATATCGACTTTAAATTTAAAATTCGTAAATAAGACAACTATGGGGGTCAATTTTTTACATCATTTTAAAGCTTATAAAATTTTATATTTGTCCATAATTTTTTTATATTTTTTAATAGGGTTAAAAATGGGAATTTTCATTAAAATTTCTTTAAAAAAATTAAACAATTTTAGAAACATGATTAATTTCATGATACAAAAAAATCCCAAAACATTTTTATTGGCTTTAGCTAGACCATCTGTAAACTTTTAAACATTTTTCAAAATTATTAATCCCCAGTGTATTTTATTCAAAAGTATATATTTCAAAACGCACTCGATCTCTCTAAGGTGTTGAAATATCGAGCCAACTCGATTACGATCGAATCAAACATACGATAAAGTTGTTTAGTGGAAAAGTCGGAAAACTTTTCCACAAATGTCTCCGGAGACTTTTCAAAACTCATTTTTTTCTTTGATTGCCAGCTTTCAAATTCCGGATCTACCAATCAAGTTAATAGTTGTAAATCACACTGGGAGAATTGTATAGAATAGTAATTATATAACAAGGTAGAGAAGACATTTTTTATAGCCGAGCGTATTAAATCCCGAGCTGCGTAGCAGCGAGGTATTTAAGAGTGCGAGGCTATAATAGTCTTCTCTACCGTGGTTTATATATTGTTTTTTTCACTACTAGCGTATTTATTCTTATTATTTAACATTGTTATATCAATAATAAACTAAAATGTTTGCTGGATCTTAATTAACCGCGCAAAATCAAGTAGAATTTGACATTGCCATGGCGCGCCATCAGGGCCGTGCGCACGGGGGCTTTTGGGGGTTCATACCCAAATATTTGTTATATAACATCAAATTGACAAACTAATTTTAAGATAATTTTCGCGTTTATTTTTGATGTTTATGTGTTAGATCGTAGGAAAAATAGTATACGCACCTCGACGCAAACCATTTCAGTGCACTAAAAACTAGGCTTGCGTACTCGGTACGTAATATACTATTTTTAGGAAGGGGATTAAAAATTCCACGTTTTATTTTGCAGACTATTGCACAAAAAAAAAACTTGAAATTAAGGATAAATACTTTTAAAATTGTTTTTAAGAAAAATCTGTTCCAAATTTACATTTAAAAGCCAAATTTACATTCAAAAGTTTTATTCATTTTATCAAATAAAACTTGCTTCTCTTTAATACAGTCACCGCACTGCAGCGGAGGCAAATTTTATTTTCTAAAACTTTTTAACAACTTTTAACCCTTTCAGTGTTGGTGGTCCCTATATGGGTCATCTCCTTTTAGGGTCATAGTAGGCCAAACAGTTGCATGATTTTCACCTTTAGTGATAGTTTAGAATATTACAAGTCGATGTAGCCCTCGATATGCTCCGATTGTAATGTAGTTTTGTGTATTTTATGCTTTTAACCCTTTCCTAAGTAAATAACATAACATGGTGCTCTTTATAGAAATAACCCATTGCAATTTATTTTAGGACAACTTGTCTTAGCAGGGCACTACAGAAATTCCTCGAAATGATTAAATTTTTAATTACAGGTATATCAAGGTTACAAAGAAGGCCTTGAAGATTCGGCCCTGGTAATTCTTCAAACCTTTATGGGCTTCGCTTCCGCTTTGGGTTGTGTAGGTTTTGGGCTTCTTACAGTACGGCCTAACACTCAGTGCCTAATTTCCAAGCAGTATTTGTGCCAGGCGGCATTGGTTGGAATAGGTAAGTTCCCTAGCAGAAATTTGACAGTAGGTTCCTAACGTTAGAATAACGTTTATCCAAGGTTTCGTAAACCTCCTAACGTTATTCTAACGTTAGACCCTAACGTTAAGCATCTAACATTCAAACCACATTCATCTAACTTACGTTGACCTTACGTAGTGTCAAGTCGTTCGTACCTATTTGAAAGATTTGGATTGTTAAAAACTTAACAAACAAAACAGTTCCTATTGTTCAGTGTTTTAATAATAGTATATTAAAGTACTAGTTTCAAAACACCCGTTTTTAGCGAACGAGTATAATTTTAGAAAACGGGCCGTTTGCGGCGAGTTTTCTAAGTACTAGTGCGCTAAAAACGTGTTATGAAACGAGTGCTTTGTATTATTTTTTCTAATTTGTTTTAAAATCTTAAAAACTTACATTTAAATTGATTTAGAGGTTTTTGTTTTGGGTTGGCATTACAATTTTCGTTGAAATTCATAGAACAAACGATATTTTGATATATTTTATAGTCGGCTCTTCTCTTTTTCTTTTTCTCTTATAGGCCTATAAGAACACGCAAAATACATGTGATTATGCAGGGTTCGTAAAAAATGTAACACAGAGGGTTAACCACTCCGTAAAATTTTGTTGTAATAAAATGTAATATAAAAAACAAAGTCACAAGAATAAAAAAAAACAAATTAAATATTTAAATACGTAAAGAACTCTAAACAAACAATATAGTACATGCATCTGACAACAACGCAGCGACACACGCATACGTCATCAAAAGTCCCGACCAACCTCACTTCCCCTCGCCCATCACCTGCACGAGTATGCCAGCCTCTGTGTTATATTTTCTGCGAACCCTGGTGATTATGAGCTTATAGGAGTCGTAAAATAGAAAAAACTATGAAACTCATTGGCATTATTATAATAAATATGAAACGCAAATAGAAAATTCTTGTCGTCGTGTTTCAGAGATAAAAGCCCAGTAACTTTTTAAATTGACTCCGTAAATATTATTTCCAGGTATCTCCTTATTGGCTCTGAGTGCAGTTCAAGGATACCACGGCTACGTGCTATTTGTCTGGATGTATGGCATCTGCCTAGGAGGCTACACTTACTCGCTGAAGATGTTTGCGCTCGAACGAATAAAAGGGCGCCATTTCACGAAGGCCTGGAGTTTTATACAGGGTGCCAAATCACTGCCAGTTTTATTAGGGATTCCAGTAACCGGGTATATAAACCAAAGTTACCCAAAAGCTGGATATTATTTTAGTTTTTTTACTACAATTATAGGTAAGATTTTATCTTTCATAAAATCAATCATTTTTTCTTTCAAAATACACCACGGCGTTTTTAAAGGAAAAGTGCAGAGTTTCAAACACTACATAACTAAATTATTTATTATAAAAAATGTTGCTTTTGCAAACCATTGGCTAATATAATAGCCAATGAACGTGGACACAGTGCTCTGAACTACTAGTTTTGCGTGTCCAAGTTTATTTGCTATGACTTTTTAACAAATAAATTTATTAACTTATGTTTATCACTTCAAATTTGAAATGAGAGTACTTCATTGTATTATGTTTGTATGTATTAGCCAATCGTTCGCAAAAGCTTTTTATATTAAATAATTTAAAAGTTTTTGGCACTTCTAGCACATTTCCTTAAAAACTGCTCTGAAATACACATTTATAAACTAGTGTTATCTTTTCTTAAACTGCAGTAAAGCATGTTTAAAGCTTAAGATACAAGATAAATCCCATCGTGTGCTAGTTTTCAATTTTCTTTTTATTTCTGGTTTTCACATCCTTTGTAATCTGTAACCAAGTATTTAAACTGAATTTTAAGTCTCTGTTTGCTATTATCAGTGTATACTTATCTGATCTCATCTTTGAACTTAATCTCTTCTTCAAACTTAAACGCTTCACAATCTTTTTTTTTTCTTCTTTTTTAACAGATTACTATCATACTTTCATTAAAAAATAAAATAGACATTGAATTCAATTCTGTAAGCTTTTTCTGTATTTTTTTAAATTTAATTTTCCGGGATCCCATCCACAATTCATATCCTGCTGATAAATATTTTTCCTTTTAGTTTATGGAAATTTTAGCAAAATTGTTTTTGCTACGCTATTTATTACTGAATATATCGTCGTCAAAGGCCGTAACGTTTTAACATAAACGGACTGTAAATATTTTTGGTTGTTATCAAACCTAGTCAATTTAAAAAAAATCTCTAAAGTCGATGAATATATCCATACTTTTAGATTTTTTCTTTTTGATATAAGAACTTTGAGTAATTTAAAATGATGTACATCCTTTTAGGAGCGAGTCTAATGTTCCTAGTAGGCACCCGCAAAGAAAACAACATCAACAGCAACACAAACAACATATGCAACCTTAACAGTTGCCCCATATCCAAACTCAACGATTGCGTTTGCCCATACAACAACATTTACACGTCGGACCTCCCACCCTACACGTTTTACCGGCCGGGAAGTAATCATTACGAGGCCATTTTCACGCCCTCAAAGTACCACGATAAAAGTTTGGATAGACGAAGTATGCATATGTATCCGACGCACGACAGGGCCAAGCATTGTATTCCTAGGAGTTTGAGCATTGCTGCAAATATAGGTCAGTATAGGTTTATATTGGGGTAACGTAACGTACCAAATATAGCGCCGCGGCGATTTTTTTTTTTGCAAAACTATTAAACATAGCATAAGATTTATAAAATTTATAAAACTTTTTCGAGAAAATGACCAAACTCCATGACGTTTCAATTTCCATTTCCCCAACTTCCCTGAAATTATTGTCTAAATAAATTTCAAAAATCTGCTCAACCATTTTAATCACAGTTTTACAATAAAACATTTCATAAAAAATGCAAGAAAGCTCCATTGCTGCAGACAGTCCTGAATAATTTTATTTAAAAATGTAAATATTTTAAAGTTTATATTTCATGTAAATGTAATCTCGAGAAATGTAAGCATTACTGCCAATATAGGTCATTATTTCTCCTTCTTTTTTTTAAGATTTGCAGAAAACGCTAAAATTAAGTGTTACAGGAAATCATATTTAACTGTGTAATAAAAAATGTACTTTTAAATGTAATTAAAAATATACGCTGGAAAAAATTAAATACCTGAGAAAATTTTTATTGTCAATAAACGCAGATAGTTTAAACGTAATACCGATTTTTGTCGGAATAAATTTTCCCACAAAAAAAAATCCCAGTTGGATATTTGTATATGGGATTTTCAAAAAAGTTTTAATCTAGTGTAGGGACCTTGAAAAACAGGCTAGAGCTGAAGGGGCTAATATACTTTTTTAACAGGCTATATGGACCATCACCGTGCGCGAAGCCAGTATAACATGTACCAACCCGACCAAGTGATGTACGCCTCGCTGCCAAGACCTAGACACGTGTTAAGACCCAGCAAAAGCGTGCCCGAGGGTCTAGCCCGATGGAATCAATATGGCTCATATAGAAGACCAGTCAGAAATGTTCATGTCATCGAACAAATTACTACTTCGGTTTAGTAAAAAATAGTGTCGAATAATGTCAATAATAACAACAAACTTATTTTAATTAAAAAGTTAAGAACTTTATGGACTAAACGCTCTATAGAAAGCCATTCAAATTTAAATTTGGTAAGGGATGAAGGTAAATTAGACTAAAAAAGGTAACATAAGCGAAAAGAAGGAAAAACTGGGCAAAATAGATAAAAAGGAGTGCCAAAGAAGGGAAAATTTTTCGAAGAGAAGAGAAAAACGAAACAATAGGTCGTTTCTTTTTTAATATACAAATTTTTACAGATCAGTTATTTAATTTGTATGTAATTAAAATGGTTCCAAATCTAGCTTAAAAAAATATTGTTTGCCTGTCCAAAACTAAAGACTATATTATCAGGGGAACGCAAATTGCGTCACGCAATGTTTTATCTTTACAACGTAATTTCATTTGTACCCGCATCTGAGAATTTATTATCAATTTTACTGCCAATTATTATAAACGAAATATTTCATTCTAAAACCCAAAAGTTAGAAGGGTTCATAGTAGAGGGGACCACAACTAAAGAATGTCGCATGCAAAAGGTTCTAAGTACCTTGAATGCGACCCCCATAGCCAACATCTGGCCACGCTTAAAACGTGTAGCCAGATCTCTCCACAGAGTCGATATTTTCAACTTTTACTTAAAATGCGAATTATTGCGCTTTTCATGTGTCATTAGATGTCGGGACCACTTTACTATTTTATGAAGGACATAAGAGTTTAAAATAAAAATTAATTTGCAACTGATTCACTTAATGAGTTTGTCATATTAGTAATCTCTATTTGCACACTCACAAAAAATAATAAATATATTGATTTTTTTATAATAATGCCTTTTGGGTTCTTTATCAAAAACTAATGGGTAGCAATTATTAAGAACTTGTTAAAAATCGTTTCACTGATAAAACAAAATATTTACTGTAAAGGTTTTCCAAAACAGCCCTTAATAATTTATCATAAGATAAAATAAAATCTTTTATCAAATACATAAAGATAATAAGACAATTACCAGCTTTATTTTAAATAGATAAACTCAATATTAACCCCCGCGTGGCTTTTACTTTATTGAGTGGATAATTATTTATTTTACCCACTCAACTATCACTTGTCAAATTATTTTCTTGTAAATGTCATTAAAATTTTTAATAAAAATATGAATTTCTAAGCTAATTAGGTTAATTTTCTCATGAGCAATATCTTACTTTACCCACTAGTACCATAAATAACTATTGTCTTTTATTGTATTAGATAATACTTACGACCTTTTACAAGTGACATTCTTAAATTATAGAAATATGTAAGTAATCTCAGAATGTAAATCTTGCTATTTTTAATCTAGTTAGAGGGTACAACTTAATGTTAAATAAATTATTAAAATTATTATAAAATAAATTGTTAAAATAATATTTAAATGGTAATTTAAGTACATATAATTAAAAAACCCTGATCTTGTTACGCGCAGGGTATCTTTTAGGAATTTCTAATCACACAAAAAAGTGTGAATTAAAATTGATAACTTAGCAATAAATAGTGCAATTTTAGTGTAAATCATAATCTTATCAAACAAAGAACATGATAAAACAAATTACGAAATCTAATTTAATTTTAATGTGTTAGGGTACAATTCAGACCATTAAAGCAACTCGAAAAACAAATTATGTCATTACGGAAGAACAGGGCACAAATTTTCAATGCTATCCAATATTTAAATCTTTTGAAACAAAAATTATAATTTTGCGAATTCATACATTTGAAAGTCAATTTTATTTTAAAATATTTTAAACGCTTTATGAAAAATTTTAAATAAGTATTTTTTTTTTCCATTTACGAATTCAGTTTTGAACATGCAAAAAGAGTGTGAATAAATTGAACTTTGGGACACTCTTTTGCGTGAAACGCCAATACAGCAATAGCTTAAAGCTGGTTTTACATAATGCAATTTTGGTGACGAATCGAATCTCCGACTAATTTTGATTGGTCACTTTCACTTACTACAAACTAACATATCGCCAAAATTGCATAGTGTAAGCCTGCTTTTATAACATTTGATAAATGTACGTATAAAATTAATGTAGTTTGGGCCCTTTTCTTCTATCATGTAATATTATTTATAAATTAATACTATGATGATTAAACAATTTAACTTGAAGATCAGGTTTTTAAAAAACGGTCTATGTAATTATTGACTATATCTATAATCTTTAATAATTATTTTGATATTATCATAACGGAATTGAAAAAATGGACCTTATAAGTAGATAGTTAATTTTAAAACTTGTGATGTGAATTATAAAACAAAATTTATAATATGGTTAATGTAATTTTAAATTATCTTTAAAAAATAGTAATTAACTAAAATTTAAATAGCAGTGCGTCCTAAAATTTTTATTTTTTAGCTTGAATAAAATCTTTAAATAATTTAATACTGAAAAATAAATCTGCAAGATTTGTTTTAATTTTTCCAGTTTACATGAATGAGGGAATTTTTGTACACAACTTCTAGGACACTGTTGTATAATATGTAATGTACCTATTTATTATTAAAAATATATTAATTAAAAAATCTAGCCAGGTAAACCTAGAAACCTATCCAAATTATTAAGATGATATGTAATGCCTTCAGTAGATCAGAAAACGTAACTGACACCTTTGCAAAGCTTTGGTATACTGAATGCAGATTAAACAGACTAAAATTCCTACTCTTAATTTTACTATACTTTATAACCACTAACTTTGTTAAAGAGTAGGACCATTAAAATGGTCCTACTCTTTAATCTCTTATAAGAGTAGAGGTCTACCATCAAATTTTTCTCAAATAAACCTATACTATCTGTTTTACTGAGATTAAAATTTGGTACCAAACCACCAAAACACAGTTTTTTGTTTCTCAAATAAAAATAGACAAAGTATACTTCCTTTAAGAATCTTGTTCCTATATTGTGATAATCACAAAGTTTATGTTCACTAGAAAAAATATAGTACAGAGAAAATAAAATACTAAAAAATAAAAGGAAAAATTCATAAATATTAAGTGAAAATTTATTTATTTATTAACCCTTAGCTCTCAAATAAGGGTGAAGAAAAAAATACTGAGCCAGGGACGGCCTCAGGCTTTTTCTTATGGTGGCAAGCCAATTCAGCTTGTTTTTGTCAATGACAAACAAGGGTGTAGCCAGACTTTTTGGCAATATTGGAAATCAAGTTTAGCGCCGGTGGCAATTGATTAGAATTTTCAGTTTTATTAAAAAAAACTTCAAATAGACAGAGGAACTCAGGAAATCTTAAGTTTTTGGCATTTTCCAGACACATCAGAACTTTTAGACATGTAATAGTATATTATGCAAACGAAGTCTTTAGTGTTTGAGACTGAAGTTTTTTTGCTGAGACGGAGTCGAGGCAAAAAATCAGTCTAGAACACTTGACAGTTCGCATACGTGGTGCATATACTATTTTTTCTACTACCTAAAGCTAGTAACTCCAAATATCAGTTAAAAATAAAGTTTAAAAATTATTTTGACATAGCTGTCAGTTTGACAAATAAGTTGAAAAAGTTAGTAGTTGTCTCAAAAAATTTTCATTATTGACCGTCGTCAATAAACAATGCTTAACAACGGTCAATAATAAATGAGTTCACTGATTTTATGTAAGCTAGCACTTAATTAGGTAGTAGAAAAATAATTTTATAAAATCTGTTAAATAAAATTGTAATATCACTTTATTGGTTGATTATCAAGTGTAGCACCTGGTTCTAAGATTAAATCGAAAAAATATATAAATAATGTGACTAAAGTATCATTTTTAAATAATAATTTTTTAGGGCTAGATTAAAGCGCCTTAATCTGACGTTTTTGACAGCAAATGTCACATTAATGCACTCAAGGCCAGATCATACACAAACATGGATGAATAAAATCATCAAAATAAGAAAAATAGGGGGTATTAAATACAAAAAACAAATTTACTGTTTTTTTTTAATCAAATAAAAAGTCCAAACCTTTTTTCCAAAAAAAAATTATAATTATTCTTGAAATAATAATGATGAGCTGTAAAAGTTTTGTATTTTTTAATGAAAATCACAGAATAGTATAATAAATATGTAGTTACAATTTTTTGTTGTGAAAAAAAATATAATTTATATTGTTTTCTGTAATTCTTTCGAAATAAAAACTTCTGTAGAAGTTTTGTGCATTTGAGACGAAAATATGGAACTTGTATATTTTAAGAAAATATAAATATAAATTTTGCAAAAAATAAAGATCTATAATAACTTTTGACAATAATAATCAAAATTCGATTTTTACCTAGGTAATATATTATTTAAATAAAATATAATAAATAAATTAAAATGGATGTGCAAAATATCCCATTTAAGATATCGATGGCGTAGTTCTGGTAGACTGTATCATAAATTATAAAATTTTGACGTTTCTTTATTTTTACTGTACTCTTTGAGTTAAGTTCTTAAATCTATAGTACAGATTTTATTATTTACTTAAAAAAAAATCAGATTTAATTAATGCACAAAAAGTGCATTTTAAAACTGGCAAAATCTGTTTTCTGTTGGAGCCGAGCCGTCGATATGTTGATATTTTGGCACACCCTATACAACAATTAACCATTTAAATGTAAATTCTTGAACAATAATAATTTTATATAAATAAATGTACCCATTTAAAAGTCCATGAAAAAAGGGTGCGTTTTTATGAAATTTTTTAAAACAATCGGTTTTTGAAGAAAGTACTCCTTTTCCAAAAGTCACTCGGAATAAAAAGTCCTTTTCAAAAACGTACACTATGGGATGTAACTATGGGATGTTTTTTAATTTATAATTTTGTTTCATAACAAAAAATTATAAATTTTAAGTTTTTTTATGTAATTCCTTCGTTGTACAAATATATTTTTTTTGATACTAATTCATATTAATAATAATTAAGACTAATAGTATCAAACTATGTGTTCATAGTTCCCTTAACATTTTTCGAAAATATGATTATATTTAAAATTTCAAAATATTTGGACATGTTTTTCGGAGAGCTTTTTTAAAAAACATCCTTGTTTTTTAGACTTGTAATTCGTTGTCATAACAGTAACAATATACACAAAATTACATATTTTTTGCCTAACTGAGTAAAAATAAGGATTATACCTTTTTTGATAAAAATAATGTTCCATAACAAATATTTTTAGTAGAGTCCCTGAATTTTATTTTGACGTTTTAAAATACATCAAAGCAGCATTGAGGAACTCTAGTTTAGTCAATATGAGTATTGGAATTGTTTTAATGACGGTGTTTTTAATGGTTTTATCAAAATTTATGTAATTTTTTATTTAACTTTTAGATTTGTTGATAAAAATTTGTTTTATGGAAACTTTGAGTCTTTATATTAAAAATTAATGGACTTTTAAATGTGTTTAAACACCAATAAAAACTAAATAGATTTTAATCGTTCCAGTTTGTAAAAGATCCAAAGTTTTCATAAAACATACATTTTAGAGCAAATCTAACAGGTTGGTTTTATGTAAAGAAAATAGATAAAACATAAAAACTGTTGTAACAAACGTTACAAGTGAATCGCCTACTGAAATCCAATAAATTTAACCAGATAGGACTTTTTTTGTTAAAATCCTTGCATTTCCAGGATTCCTGAACTTTCCAGACTATAAACCTAGCCTTGAAGTCTATTATTTAAACGAGACGCGAAAGTATGTACATTTCTAGAATTCTAATGCAAAATGGTCCATTTAAATTAAAAAACCCTAGAATTTCACTCAACATATTTCGTTGTAACATTACCAGAATACACAAAATAACATTAATTATAACTCATACCTCATCCCCGGAATACATACTAAGTAGTACACTACCTGCGCACAGAAAATCAGATTTATTTAATTTCATCATTAAAATTGTACTTTCTGCACTGGATGAGTTTAATACGAACTTAAAAAAAGGTTATTTTCTAATTTTTCGTAAATTGAGCTTTTCTCTTTCTATTGGCCAACATATCGTAGAAAGGATTATGACTTATACTCTGTCTCAGTCTTTGCATCCATTCTTTTCTTTCCTCGTCCGAACTAGCAGACATTCTATATACAGTGTGTTTTCCCTCCACTACTTTCCCCTCAGAGTCTGTTTTACAAGCTTTGATGAAATCAGCGCCCCCACTCGCGTAAAGTTCGAAACAGTGTTGTTTCTGTCTGTCCGTGCACTCGCGGATGGAGATATTTTCCAAAGGGATTATGCCTCTGGGTTCTTTGTCCGTGGTGTATTCGAAATAGTATAGACAGTTATCGTTAAGAATGAACCACCTGCGCTTCCAACTTTTGTACCGGCCACCTTGTTTCCAGAGCCAGCCTTCTTTGTCCGGGTTGAAAAAGGTGTGCATCAGGTCGTTGCCGTCGTCTTCGGGTATTTTGAACGGCTCGGCTTTTATGCTGTCATATAAACTCTGAAATTAACAAAAAAAGTCAAATTAGTATATCAATACAAATGAAGACTACATGAAAAACACGCTGGGGGTCACAATGCGAATAAGGTCGACTTCCACATAAATAAGCACTGTATACCGTGGGCAGTCCTTAAATAATATACAAGTGCGAAGTCTTCAAATAATAAATAAACATTGGCACTATCACTAAGTGATATATCGCTAAAAATTATAATTTTTGTCCATTTTGACCCCTTTGCCCTAAGCTAATGTTAACCATATTTTATGTGACGCAAATAGAAAAGGTCCCGAGTAATTTCTTGAAAGAATTTTACAAATCGGACATTCCGTTCAAAAGTTATAAGGGGTCGTCCATAAAATACGTCACGCAAATTGACCAAAATTCATACATTTCATACCCCGTTTCTCGCGTTATTAAAGGATTAGAGATTTCATATTTTCACAACCGCGTAAAAATTACGGAAATTTGACAGTGTCAAACAAAAAATGGAAATTTAAAAACCATGCAAAAAGAAACAATAAAATATACAGTAAATAATATACTAGTACTAAATATACTTACAACAAGTAATTCTTTTGGCAAATCTTGTCCCTGGTTGATTCCTCGATTCATATTGATAAACTGGTCTATACTAGGTTTTTCCTTCACGCTAGGATTGTGTAGACTAGTGTTCAACATGATGATGGCAAAGGACAGGACATAGCATGTGTCTGAATTTTCGAAAATGTTGTTTTCGCCTTGACAATCGCAATACCTGTGAAAAAAAATTGTTTGTGGCATGTCGGACAAAAATAAGATTAGAAAAAGTTAAAAGTTGCATACCTTTTGGCAAAACATTCCATCATGCGGTCGATCTTTTGAGCTTCGCCCGGCAGTCGAAAACTCCACAAAAATTGCCTGAAAAAAAAACGGTAGTTATAAAAAAGTCCAAACCAAATATTCATATTAATATAAAAATCTAAAATTTTGTGTATAATTTTCTCAATTGCTAAACAATGTTTGCAAAATTTTAAGTCCTTTATACATTTAACTGTATTAAAGTTATCGCGCTTTTAGTGTATTAAAGTTGCCCACCAAATTTTATTTACTAAAGGCGCTGTAATTTTTTAACGACAAAACATTGAAATTTGCCAAATATATATTTTTGTTTTTTTTTTAAAGCTAACTGTCCAGAAAATTTCAAGTATTTATGTTGAAGCGTTCAAGAGTTATAGCAAGTTTTGTATAGAACAGAATAGTCTATTTAGTATTTATAGTTGGTGTTGTTCCTTGAAAATTACCCTATTCTCTAATAACAAGTATAAACAAATAAATTAAAAAATAAACATACCTTAAAGCTTGTACTAAAATTAGGTCCGTAAAGTCGTGTAAATCGACGAAGGCTTGTAATACTTTTTCGTTAAAGTCGTTTTTCTCGCCTAAATAATCTCCAATCGCAGTTTTGTTCAGGCCTTCTCCCTTGTGCAGAAACTGCGCTACGCTTTCGGAAGTTTGCTGTAACAGGCCTTTTTCTATCAGGTATTCTATGCCTGAAAAAATAAAAAATAGTATGCACTCTAATAGTATACGCCGAAAAAAGAAGATTTTTGTCCAAAATCAAAACATTTTTATACCAAAGTGCGATGTGTACAATTTTAAGCAAGTTTTAATATTTTCGTGTGTCCGTCGGTACGTATGTCACGTTTTCTTGTCCGCTAGAAAGAATAATCTGATTGACTTAAAGTTTTCAGAAAAAACAATCTTGGTGTGGAAACCAAACCTTTAAAATTGAAAAGAACCAAAAATAAGAAAATTATGGGGGCTAAACTCATTAAAAAAAATCGAAAATAGTGGAAGAAAAACTTGATTTTTTCAAGAATTAATTTTATTAAAAAGATCAATCGTAAAAAAAATCCCCATTGTAGAACTAAGAAGCTCGTTTTTGGCAAGTACCTAAAAGGTTTGAAAATATAATTTACCTTTTTTGGGGTCCATGTTGAACTTTTTCCGGCCGATCGACATCATTTTGGTTTTGTTGCTGTTTTTTCCGTCCTCCCCAGTCTCCAGAGACTCCATCTCGGACACGACTTCGCAGAGCTCATCTTTAAGTTGCTGTAACAAAAAAAACATGTTTAGTCAAGTATTTTGAACAATTAAACTGCTAAAAGAAATGAAGCTGAAGTTTGCAACGTTTTTTTGCCACGAAAATTCAAATAGTATATTAAAGTACTAGTTTCATAACATGCGTTTTTGGCGCACGAGTACAAGTTTAGAAAACAAGCCGCTTGCGGAGAGTTTTCTAAAGTACTAGTGCGCTAGAAACGTGTTATGGAATAAGTGCTTCAATATACCATTTGAATTTTCGATGCAAAAAAACGTTGTTCAACTTCATTAAAATAAATATTTAATTCTTATATCAGCAGATGCCGGACTTTTGGTATTCATTTACTAGGGACTTGCAAAATTTAGTATACCTCATTAATCGGTACTCTAAACCATACCTATTTCACTAACTCGGCCACCATTTCGATGCTATTGTTTTTAGGAAACACAAATTTGAAATATCTGTTTATAATACGCCACTATGTGATAATCGCGTATATAAAAGCCTGGTTAGTAAAGTACCGTTTAAAGTGCCCATTTCATTTTAAAATAGTCTTTATAAAACTTCCGCGAGTCCCGGTAAAAATAATTAGAATTTTTACTTATTAGAAATAATTTTAAAAGAAATCCATTTTGACTTTTTGTTTATCTATAACAAACACTAAAAATAGGGTATAAAATATTGTAACGAAAACAGATCGTTAGCCACCCCATATTTACCAAAGTTATTTTTAGAAAAATGTTAAGTTTTTCTTTTGAAGCAATCCAAAAATATCAGATACAATTTGTAAGCTGCAACGCACAGAAGAAAAAATAAACAAAAACTATTCTTAGATATAAATACAATTTATAAAAATAAAAAAAAATAAAACAGTAAAAAAAAAGATTCAGTAAAAGATTTTTGAAAAAAAAAACAACTCCTTAACAAGCTTAAAACTGCAAAATGAAAGCATAAAAGAACTTAAAATAAAACAAAAACCATTCTCAAAATATTTATGAAATGACTCCGTACAAGATTCAATTCGTAAGTAAAAAAATACGAGAAATTACCTTTAAAACAGTGTCTCGCACTTTAAAGATACTGTGGTAGCCGAGATACTTAAATACAAAAATGCAGCTATACATAAAGGAACGTTCAAATATTACGTAACGCTCCTATGGGGAGTGGGGGTCATTTTGGAGTATTACACCCATGTTAATGGGCACAAAAAATGTTGCTGTATTTTCTAAGCATCTCTAAATCAGCAAAATTTGAGCATATCAGCAAAAAAATTTGAGCATATCAGCAGCAAAAAAAAAAGTCGAAAAATCAATTCAAAAATCAAAAACACTTACCCCCGGGGAACAGAAACAACAGTACAAGAGATTATGCACAAGATAAGATGCACCCACACGTATACACGAACACATCGATCCTTCAAACTACGAAACAAAAAACAAACGAAATAACACACTTGATTATAAATAATAATAAAATCAAAGTTAACTTAAAAAACAATAGACTAACACCCGAACAACACAAAAATTGATAAAAGACTGGCGAATTTTTGCCAAAGTCGTTGCAGCGATGACTCAAAAAGTTCAATGTTACGTAAAATATTAAATATTTTTTGAGTAATTTTGCTTTTAATCTAACTATTATTAGTGGGCCACTATTATTCGATTAATAACACGTTGAACAATTTATTAAACTAAAAGTAATAATTTATACTTAAGTAAAATGTAAATAGTATCGGGTGTCCGAGAAGTTAAGTAGTATTTTGGTATTTTTGTTGCTTTAAAATGTATATTCTAAAAACAACAAATATGAAACCTTATCAATTAAAATACATTTCCGGTATACATATGGTCAACAAAAACCTATTAGGGAACGTTTAAGTATTACGTAACGCAAATTGTACCAAAATTCATACACTTTATACCCCTGTTCCCGCGTTATTAAAGGCTGTAGAGATTTTAATCTCTACAACCTTTAATAACGCGAAAAACGGGGTATGAAGTGTATGAATTTTGGTATAATTTTCGTTACGTAACACTTGAACGTTCCCTTATGCGTACCGGAATTTTATATTACAAGCTGAATATTTTGCGAAGAAAGTATACAAAATTTATTGTTTACATCTAATTTTATAGAATATGTAAATTTATAAAAAAAATCCGTTAAATAAAATGTAAATTTATTTACCATTATTATTTACCATCACATGAAAACTTTCAAAATGTTCGTTTTTTTAGTGTATTTAACTTTGTGAAATATTTGTGAAGAAATTAACTTTTACTTTTTTTCAGGACACTCTGTATATTAAATTCTTATCAGCAATAAAAGTTTAATGTTAACATTTTGTAGTTAAGTAACAACTTAGTAAAAAGATACTAATTGTTTAAGAATGCTTATCAATTTCTTGATAAAAAATCGTCTTAACACATCTCACAGTGTCAAAAAGGGTCAAAACAAATACCTCAAGATAACAGAAGAAATCAAAAACGTTTAGAGCTCTACCTGGCTGTGGCTTCATTTATTTTAGTAAGTTTGCACCCCTCGTGGATTAAAAAGTTAATAACAAAAAAGGGTCATCAACGTTTATGCCAGTGCCTCCAATTCAGATCACAGATAGGGCAGGGGCCAGATTCCCCTCCCCCCCTGATTTTCAAAACATAAATAAATACATATATTTATAAATAAATATCAAGAACATTTATAAATTACGCCATATAATCTTGAAAGAAGGCATGTGGTGCTCTTGATTCAGTAGAATAGGTTGAAGGGGCCATAGCCTTTTATCTTTCTGTATGGCGGTGTTTTGAATGTTTAGTGACGGCGCATCTAAATATCTTTGCCCCCTTGCAAAATTCGAAATGGCGCCCTAATTAACTTATAAAAGTCCATCAACTGGAATTAAAAACCCTACAAGTCTGAGGCTCTATTTTAGTAATAAGTAATAATGTAAGAGCTCAGTTTTGCATTTTGAAATTTAGTACTATAAATTTTGTAAAAGAAATTAACCAGTCGAGTTTTCAGCACATCCCATTGGTCAATTTTATTCTTGCTAAAAACTTGTACATTGCCAAAATTGCATAATTGCATAAAGACTAACTTGAAGGTTTAGAAGTTCCGAAAAGTAATACTAGCTTCAAAATAGATCCACCAAAAAATAACAAAAAAATCCTATAATATAAATCGTATATATTTGACCGTTTACAGGACACCGGTACATATACGTATCATTTATAATTCCAGATAAACTAGATAGGTAAAATACATAGAAACTCATAAAAAATGCATTAGTCCATGGCATCTACCAGTGCCCTATAAAGGGTTAAAAAAATAATCGTATACCTATTTAAAAAACATTATAGATATATCTACTCAAATGTAGGTATATTATAAATATAGGTATTTAAATGTAACCGGAGTTAACCGTCTAGACCAGCCTAAAAATAAATATTATCGCGGGTGCCCAGAAATGATAAGACTTGACCACCCAAACAGCTTTTTAGTATAGTTTTAGTATAGCATACTATTTTCACATTGTGCTTTAATTTTTGAAATATGCTTATTGATAGAAATTAAAACTCTACAAAATATTTGTCCTGGTTTAACGTAAAAACCTCGGTAGGAACTATCCAGGTACCTCATTTGGGAGACTGAACCCAAAACTGGCTCCAGTGTGGCTCTATTAGAGCTAGAACCGGGAGCCAATTTCTGCCATAATTTTCTAATAATTGTTGGGTAAACAAATAAATTGGTGTTTTCACAAAACAACCGGCGTATTATCAAACCAAACATACCAAACTCTTGAATCCAGCAATTCCACTATTAATAGTTGACAGGTCCCATGCACTCTTTGATTTCGGCTCGGGTTTCTTTGTTTTTTTGTTCCTCTTCAGAGAAGAAAACCAGCTGGCCACCTGACTGGTCGCCACTGATCCTTTCCTTTCCCGTCCGATGGTATTATACTGCATTTTCATTGGTTACTTGAAATTTTTGATTTTGAAGATGTTATTGTAATACGAAACATATCACGCACTTAATATTTTTTGACGAATTGTTCACTTGTTTTAGTTTTACACTCGTTTTTCATTGGCTGGTCAAACTTGTTGATTAAGAAGGTGTCCAAATATAAAACATGTTTTTTTTTCAAATTGTTCACTAATTTTTAAAGTTTTTACTCTATTTGTTTATACTAAATGTATTTCTGGCATCCAAAACACAGTTTTTTAAAACAGTAAAAGATGAAATCTGTTGAAAAGTATAAATAGAATTAACTTTAAGCTGTTTTATTATAAAAAAACTACCTGGTTGTATGGTAATTGGTTTCTTATAAAAAAATTTTAGACATTGTTTTTATAAAAAATAAAACGTTTGTTGTTTCTTTAAAACAATTTAATATACCTATAGGAAATAATGACGTTATACTGACTTGATTTCGCGTGAATTCGACGTGATATTATGTTAATTTCTTCTCAAAGAAAAATATCACTATTAAAACTATATTAAAGCGTTTCCAAGTTATAAACTAAACTATAAAAAAAATGGTCACCTTTAAAGCATTGAAGTTCTTGTTAAAATATTAAAATTATCACAGAGCGTTTTTGAGTTAGTCGAAAAAATAATCTTTGTAAATATAAACTCGACCACTAAGTATTATCACGCATAATTTGGCACTGCCTTCCCCGAGAGTCTTTAAAATTAGACTGGAAAAATATGCCATGTTGCCGAAGCCAAGATTAGGTTTTACCTAGAAAATTATTCGTATAAGTGCCAGAGTTTTTAAACATTCAAAATCGTTAAAAATTTAAAATCATTTAAAAATACTGCTACCAATAAAAGAACACTTTTCTCAACTAATGATATAAAAAATCCATTTTATTTTTCAAAAGTTTTCAAATACGTTTTTTTTCGAAAAGGAAATACCGCAAAAAGTAATGGTAATACTCTATTTGACCCCAACCCCACCACAATTTTTACCAAAAATAATCCGACAGACAAATTTTTTTCGCAGAAATAAGTTTTTTTACACATAAAAATCAAGAAACAGAAATTACTAAAAATAGAAAACTAAAATGAGAAACTAAACCGTGATAGGTTTTTAGAGCTGGTAGGTACAATGTCTCATGAACGCTCAGCCTTGAATGCGCATGACTTTACTCTTCACTAAAGTTCAATAATAACCAGAGTTAAAAAGTCCTGTTGTCCGACCCTGTTATTGTAATGAAAGTAGATTTTTTTTAATTTAAAGTTTTCAGCTCACGCTAATATACAAGACCCATTTTTCAAGTTACGCTGAAAAAAGAATTGGGCAAAAAAGTGCTTGGGCCGTAATCATTTTAAACATCGCGGCAACACTGTAAAGTTTTAAATAGTACTCGGATATCACAATGTTTATGGTCTAGCAGTTGCTGTGCCTTGGGTTAGGTTAGGTAGTTTATTTCTTTCTCTTTGGGTAGTTATGGGACCTTTTTCATGGGCGTAGGAAAAAAAAGATTCAGAGCGCATCATTAGATTTTTTACACAAAGAGAACATTTCAATTTGATATACCTATTTAATGAACCATAGAGTACCATCGTGTACCATCAAGTTACCAGTCCTAATACTATTTTGAGGCAGCTTATCCTTTATCCATTCTTCTACACCGTACATGCTTTGTTATTTGTGAGCAGTATTCCATTCTCAGAGGATGGGGGGTAGGGGGGCCAACCCCTCCAACCACGCTCGAGTTGGGAAAACCTGGTTTGGATAGTTGGGACATTTGTGAGAGCTTTTCAAATTCACTAGTTGGAAAACTTAGGTGTACAGTTGGGAAATTGGTGGTGGCGAAGACCTTTTTTAAGTCAGAAAATTGATTGGTTGGGAAAATGAGCGAGCGAGCAGAGGCGAGGGCCCTTTTTCTTAATCATAAAAAATCCCTTTTTGTCAAGGCAAGGTCCTGTTTTTTAGTTATCAAAACTTTTCCAGGGTAAAAAAAGTTGTGAAATTCCTTAATACTTAGTTGGGGACTTTTTATGCCCTCCCCTTGCGTCACCCCTGTCCATTCTAGGCCTGCCTACCTTTCTTCTGTTAGAAGTTCTAACTCACAGTTCAGAATATCTCTAATGTTTTAGTATATGAAGCACATTTGATCCCTTCTTAGTTAGAACTAACTATCCCTTTTCCCCGATTATCCCCAGTACGCTCTTGTTTGTAGCTCTATGACCATTTTTACTTTGTGTTTTCCAAAAATTCAAAATTTTAGAAATGATTTTTACGATTATTTTCATTGTCTGTTTTGAGGAAAAAAATAAGAAGAGCGCTACTTTCTTAAACGTTTTATAAAAAATTATAATTTTGATAAGGAACCGTTCTAAAACACGGAATTTGTTACGCACCTGCGATTTCCACTTATTTATATTAATAAGGCTTTTATTCCCGGATGTATACTTAGCTGCATGCAAAAATCCCACTTTGCTATAAGAAATAGTTACCAATCCCAACCCAGAATTGTTGATCAAATAATGTTCAAAAAAAAAATAAAAACAAAACGATAATTTTTGTTATACGAACATTATTCAATAACACAAGCAATAACAAGAAACAACAACAACAATATAAGTTTTACCAAAAAAATATTAAACTATCCCACTTAAAAAGTTCGGATATGAAATATATGGTCCAAACCTAACATCAGCGTTCTAGAGTTATACTTATCACAAATTTTCCGGGTTAGACAGACCGACAGACAGACGGAGGTGATGAGCCCAAATACGTATAAAGTTACTTTCAAAACAGTCAACGATGAATATTCATCCTATACTTATACTTCTCTGTGAACTGAAACAATAGTTTACATTCCCATATAGACTTCTGAACATGTATGTATAGAAAAGTGGGACTTTTTAACTCGAGATACTCATACGTGTATTGTTTAAAAGAATTAAATTCCTAGAAATCAAAGGAAACTGTAAAAGTCTGATTCACACGCTAAACAATGTTCAATTTTCATGTAAATTTAATTTAAAAACCAGTCATCAAGTTAGTTCTCTTTATATTTTAATTTTATTTGAATTGGACCACAATCATTTGATCCAATTTACACTTATTGTATTATGGACCATAATTTATGGTTAGTCACTTTCCCTAAAATACATCTTCAATGAATGCATTAACTCAATTAGGAGTTATTAATGGACATAAATCTATAAATGAATCGTCACCAAGGCTAATAGAGTATTAACAGTTGCGACCTCTGGTGACCCAAAAGAATGCAACGCCCTGGACTTTTAAGAAAAATGCCAAAAGCGCTTACAAGTTTTTTCCTGCGAGTTTTGATTCGCAACTCCGTTAAACTGTGCTTTAGAGCTGGTACAGTATCTCATTAAGCGTATTAACAGAACTCAAGTCTGCCCCATTTTAAGATTTTTTTTTAAATTATTATTGAAATTTAATGCATACGCCATTAAATTTTGATAAAAATAATGTTTTTAAGATGAATTTATATTTATATTAGGCCATAGCAGCGAAAAGCGACGTTAAACAGTAAAAACAAACAACAAACAAGATGAATTTATGTTAATGAACACTCGTTTGAATTGTCATTCGCACCTATAGATGCGTTTTTGCAACTGTGCGTTATCTTTCGTAGTAAAAATGGTGTACTCGAGAAGTAAGTAATTTTCGTAGGAAGTTAAAAAATTAACCACTTAATAAACGAAATTAAGCAATAAGAAATTATACTATACAGTAATTTGTTAAAGTATCTATATAATAGTTAATCTAATTTTGTCTACCGCAATTTACCTCGAGTTCCCTTGGTGATTTATTAAGCTAAAATCTATTAAAAAAAGGCACGAATATTAGTTACATAACCAAACTAGGGGACAGTAAACATGCAAATAACTAAAAATGTAAACATAATGTATATCTGCCACCTAGTGCATTCACCCTAGCGCATCCCAGTGTGCGTGTCATAATAAACGCACGTAGGGAGATTTCGATCAAATATTTGAATTTAATTACTTTATCAATACATGTTTCCTCCTTTCTTTCCCTACTGAGCTATGGGTGGTATATTCCACGCCTACCGGGATACTCAGGTTACTCGTTTATACTCTAAACAAAGTAAAAACAGGGAAACGTTTAAAACTAATATTTTGTAATAACTCGTCGTAGGACAACGATTTTTGCACAGTTAAAAACTATTTTCAGTTACCTACAAAAACGTATTTTATAGAGCTGTTACAATATCCAATTAACATTAAACCCTAAGTGCGCAATAACATAACTCCACCCTGCTCCATCTTAAAACATTCTTTTTACTAAAATTTAATGCCGAAGGCTCTTAATTTTGATAATAATAAAACCATGTTCCTAAGATGGGGCAGGGTAGTTATGTTGATGCGCACTAAGGGCTGAAAGTTCATGGGACATTGTATGACCCTAAGAACTCTTAGTCGAGATTATATTATAATAAATTAAATACAATAAGAAAGCGTGAATATTTTTTATTTTGCGCACTTGGCTAACGTCTTTAGCATAAGACGTAAGCCGCGTGCGCTAAATATTCACATGAGCTTGAAAAACACTTTCCTCCCGAGTAATTTATACTATTGTTTTTTGCAAAAGTAAAACGCACAGTTGCGGAACTAAAACGCACAGCTCCGAAAATAAAACGCACAGCTCCGAAAATAAAACGAGTAGGAAAAACCATAGAGTTTTTTTTTTGTTAATATTTTTTTTGAAAAATATTTTTTTTAAGTATTTGGGAAAATGCAATAACACCATTTACTGTGAATAGTATAAAATGGAATGAGTAGCATTACATATCTTCAAGGCATGTTTTAATAATATTCGATGATATAGATATTTTAAAATAAAGGTCAAAAATGAAGAATTTAACCAAATTTACATAATGACGTTATATTGAAAATATGCCATAATATTTTATCAAAATAAAGTTTGCCTAAGGTAAAAAGTATTTGCTAAATTAATTCATAGTACGTTACAAGGTTTTTTACAAATTAAATAAAAACATGAAAGGATCCTGCTTCCGTGTTTAGACCGTTTATAAGGTATTTTTGAACTAAATATTTTCGAAATTTTAATTAAAAAAAAATAATTAAAAACTGTAATTCAGTATACATAAAAAATAAATTTGAATATAAAATTTTCAAATTTTGTACGTCACAAGGACATTCTAAATATTTGTTTATTGAATTTATAAACTGTGTTCAAATAAACAAATACATCGTTTTGATTTTAAATTAACAAATGGATATTATTTTTATTTTTAATATGGCCAGTGACGACATTTTAAAATAATTGTTATTAAACTTAATCATTATCTTTCAACAAATAACATATTTGTTTTAAGGAAAACCCAGAGGTCAATGTAAATTTTGCACTTTTCAAATAAACGGAGTAATTAACAAATTCATCATTATCAATTACCAAAATCAAAAAAATTTAAGATGTAATAAAAAATATATATTAATATGTTGAAGTATACAGTGGAATCTTTAATGTAAGACCTTTTTTGTTCTAAAAAAATATTTTTAAAGCGTTTTAAGAAGAACGTTTCTAAACTTCTGTGCTATTAGTTGCTATGCCTAAACAATATTTGCACGTACGGTATATTATATTTTAAAATTAATTATTAGACTTTGTTCAAAGTTTATTTTAAATTTATTCAATTTTTTTAGTTGCTGTTAAACACTAAAATAGAAATTTTATTATAGAATGCACTAAAATAGATTTTGCAAAAAATGTTTAGAAAACGATTAGAATGGGTATATTTTTTTATACGCAGAGTTTCTCAGTTTTAAATTAAGTCTGAATTTTTAAGATATTCACCTATCAAGTTTCAGTTTCATACCAATCACACAGTTTTAAACAATTTGACGTTTTTTAAAATTATTATGATATTTATTACAAAATAATTGTTATTAATCTTAGTTTAGAGCAGTTAAAAAATATAATAAACCCTCCTTTAAAAATTAAAACTTAAAACGGGGTAAATTTCTGAATTTAATTTGTTTACTTTCTGTAGGAGACTAAAACAGAAATGCTATTATAGGATTTACCGAAATAGGTTTTGCAAAAAAAAATCTAAAACGATTAGTGTAATTAAAATTAGTAATGATTAGTTCACAATAGGTTTTCATGTGAAACACGAACGTCAGTTGTGAATTTTCGATCAATGAGTTTAATTATTTTGCATAGCATTGTTCGGACTTTTACAAATATATCTAAATGCGTAAAACAATTATTGTTTCACGTATTTTGAAACTGCTATGCAGTTTTTTAAGTTTCTAACTTATTCGATGGCGATCGCGATGGCTCCGACTGGGATGGTTTCTGGCAAAAACAAGGTGGGGTAGCGCTGTAGGGATAAAAACTACTACTTTTTGCGATAGCTCAACATTGATCATGTGATAAAATGAACTGCTGCAAAAAACTAATAATTGTGTTAAATTTTTTAGCTTTTTTCCCATGTTTTATTTCTCGTTTCTCAAAGCGATAGTATTAATTTCAATGTCCATAATGCATTTTAAAATTCCTCGCTAATTACCATACAACCAAAGTCCGAAAAGCACTCAAAATAATTACCTTACCAGTCACTAATTGCAGAAAATTCCAACAAATATAAAATCTAGATATGTATATGTTTGTAACATATATGTATTATGACGCACCGAAGCGCTAAATGGGATAATAAATAAGAAACAATTAAAAGTGACACAAAAATTGCACTTTGCACTATTTTGTTTTAATCACAGTTACATTTTAGCACCATTTTGTTTTTAATTAAAGTCACTAAAACACTATAGAGGCATAGAGGGTAGACAAAAAGGTACCGCACTAATAGTGGTTGCTTCCCCGCAAAAAAAAAGGACAAATGAGTGCCGCAGCCGCATGCGAGTCTGTTAATCCGCGGCGACTACGATGCGAACGCGACTAATGGTATTACTGACACTGGCGTTTTAGTATTTTCCGAAGTATGCGAGTGAGTAATGGTAGAGCGGCAGCAAAAATGCTCTTTCCGCGAAGAACAAATGGAACAACGAGTGGTTTTTAGCAGGATTATTGCTCGAAATTCTTGATTGGGACGCAATTATTCATTTACAGTACCAGTAAAAAATTAATTATAATTTTTTTTCCCTCGAATAAAGTACAACATATTGCGAAAATTACACGTACAGTTACGAAAATTACAAGCACAGTTACGCGCCGTTGCGAAGGAAAAAGTATATTTTTTTGTACATTTAAATAACATAACAAAGGCCCGGCCGGCGAAAGTAGAACGTAAATCGGTTTAAAATTTAAGAAAAATAGAAAAATCGAGGGCCCAGAATAGCGAAAACAGAACAAAAGGTTGTGAGAGGGCCTGTTTTTGCCGACCTTGCCTTATGAAAAGCCACTGATGTAAGACTATGCCCATATTTGCCCACACCCTTCGAGAGAGCCCGTATTGTCTCCATTGAGCTAAGCTGTGTGCGTATTTCGGAATCAACATCTAGACTTATTTTTTTTTACTTAAAAACAGGTAGGACAAAATAAGACTAAAAGCTGGATGTATTCACCCTTGCCCCCTGCTAAGGAAGTCTTTACAGTAATACAATTGGCTTAAAGTATAAACTTGTCAATTTTTTTATTTAACACATTATGTATTATACCTTTACTCCTTCACTCTACAAAAATATGTACAGCAGCATGTACATTGTATACATATATATTTAACATGTACAGTACATGTGCACACCTTGCTTCATGTTAGACTGGATAAAACATTATGTATTATGTAAAAATAAAAAATATCAAAGTTAATTTTCTAAACGGTGTCTTATACTTTAAATGTGATGCTCCGTAAGCTGAGATATATAAATGAAAAAAATGAGGTATATCTGAGGTTATATCCAATTATGGCGTAACCTAATTGCCGAATAAAGGTTGTCTTTCCATCTCCGCAAGTTTCTGACGTAATATGTATTTCTATAGGTACATAAGGGTAAATTTTTGAAATTTATTGTACCTGCTCATAAAGCATCAAATTTTAAGTGTGAGACATCGTTTTATAGAAAATTCCACGTACTTTTTTACTATGGACCCACAAAAATTAACTAAGTACCCATTATACTATGTTTTAAGCCCTAAATCTTAGGAAAAGTATGTAATATTTTAACGTATTTTTGTTTGGCACATGCCTGTAAAATTTTCAATTTATACCTACAGGTAATATATTTTTATTGATTTCGTAGTTCTATTTTCAGAAGTGTGCAAATGCATATTTATTAGTCGTTAAATGCGTCGTAATTTTCGTTTTATTTTTTAATTAATCGAGCCACCTACAAAAAACTTGACTAATTCTGATCGAGTTATTTATTAATTCTATTACATGTCTTGTTTAGGAACAATTTGGTGTCGCGCGGTACCATATTAATTATAGCTCAATCTTTTAATTAGGATATTTTTTTAACTTGCAGAAGTAAATCTAAGGACGCTAGATTTATAACCTGGTTCCCTACAGGAACGGCGAGTCAACAAAACATAATCGTGTTGACAAGATTTGTTTACTCATATATTTTACTGCTCTTCGTAAACTGCTCATCAATTGAAACTTTCAGTTTTGGCTACCTTTAAATCGTTATTTTTCAGAAACTACTGAAAAGATTTAGATAATTCTTGAAATGAGTGAAAGACTAATAAATTGAATACTATTCGTAAATTTATTAGTTTTGAAAAAATAATTAGTATAGTGTGTTGCAAACTGAACCAGACTTTGTTTCCATAGTTCCTGTTATAATTCTGAAGAAAGTCTAAAGTTGACGCGAAGAAACATAGTCCGGACCGGACCACACATGATATACTATTAATTTTTCCAAAACTTGCAAATGAATAGCCTTTTACTCAATTCAAAAAATCATCTAAACTTTTGAACAGAATGTCCGATTCAAAAAAATCTTTTACCAAAAGATTTAGCACCTTTGTAGTTGGCGACGACAACTTGGCGTCAAGTCAAATATGATTGGGTTGGGGCGAGGAAGCAAAAAAAACAAAAATCTAAATTTCTTCTCAGCCTATCGGTCATAAATGCATTACATTTATCAGTAAGAATGGCTGCCGACTGCAATTGACCTTTGAAAGCTCGCGAAGTACACACTGGCAGAAAGTAATTCGACTTGGCAAAGTGTAATTATATCCCTCACCTGTCCTTTGCAGAGCAATTTAGCAAAAAACGCACGTCTTTTTGTTTCTAAAACTCCCTTGAATATTTATGTCTGTGAAACATTGGGAATTTCTAACTGCGGATGGAATTTTACAAAGAAAAAGTATAAGCCTGACATATCTCCTACTAGTTTATAGTTATTGTTTCGAATATTTTTATATAACTTAAGAACAATTTGACATAATAACTTTACACCCTTTTAATAATATTTCATACCAATTCTCGTAAAAAATGTGGCGGAATAACTTTTGTAAAATAAAATAAATCGTTTTGAATATTTTAGTAATAACTTTTGACGAAAGACAAAAGATAGAAGTCTTGATGATAACACAGGACCACAAAAAAAAGTTGTCTGTGCAAAACGTAAAAAAATTAAAGTATAAAACACTATGATTAATTTTAATCCATGAATTTTTTATATTACATCTTTTTTACCACTAGCAGTAAGAATTCTCTTATGCTACGTAAAAAATGTGTCTTATTGTATGTAAAACAGGAGTAAAAAATATAATATTCATGTATGAAAGAATTTGTATACAAAAGATGTATCTTTTGAAACATTTCCATCAGTCACTATCACAGAAACGCAGAATTCGACTCATCCTGTTGTGTTGATATTCTTCAGTTTCCGCTAAAAATGATATGTACATGTGTATACAAGATATATCTTTCTTTTATCAACATTTCCGCATCCGTTTTTACGGAATGTTCTTCTGTTTGCGTTTAAATTGTACCACAATGTAGAAAAATATTCGGGTCACGTAAAAAAATCCAAAAAATTTGATAATTTCGATGCAAAAGCATAAACATGTCAGTACTATGTATGAATTATTAAGTAAGACATGTACAATTGATTTCAAAAATAATGGAAAAATGGAGTTATAAAAAAGTTGTTACATTTGGCAAATATTTGTGATTAAAATTAGGTTAAAGTGTCAATATTGTTGTCACATCGTCAGTCAAAAAATTTTCGTGTATTAAAATTCTTTAAAATTGGGAGAAATAAAGCAGAAAAAAACAAAAATACGGATGTAAAACATCATTTTTAAATTAAAGAACAATAAGGAATAGTTGTAGAAGGTCAATTTAAAGAATTTAGGAAATCGTTTTTGGTTTTACTTATTTTATGGATTTTTCCAAAAAAGTCCCAACCACAAGCCTCGGTTTATTTGGGACACTTTATGATAATGTGCGCACGTGTTGTAACCAACGATAAATAAATAAATATATTGGAGTTTCTTTTACAAAAAATAAAAACGCTTCAAATTCCTAGTATTTACTAAATACAAATGCATAGAGTAAGATAACATGATTTTTGACATTTTTAAACTTATTATTTTTTCAAATGTCAGACATAACCATATTTCAATATTCTACATTCACACAACTAAATTTTATTAAAAACATGACATTTTAGTTAATCCTACTTTTCCATTTATTATGAAATCAAGTGTATCTTAACTTTTAATTATTACACATAAATAAATAAAACTACCTGAACTTACTATGTACTGATAATGGCGCATTCACCTAAATTCAAACAAACTTCAACAGTTTATGGATACTGAATCACTAGAATCTATCTGATGGACACTAAGTGTCTGGTGTTAATAAGAGCACTTGTTAGGTAAGGTAGCTTACTTGCTACAACACTCTGCCGAGAGTTAGTAAGCTACCTAGAGTTTAATTTATAGCCATTTAGAGTGACGTTATCACAAAATAGTACTTTTAAGGTTTGCATAATATGATTTATTTTATCATAGTAATTTGTGGTGATTTGTGGTGACAGAACTGTCAGACTATATCAAGGTTCTCAAGGCTCATCTAGCATCAAATTACCATAGAAAACCAAACCAAAATCTGTGCTGAATGCTCTAGAGCATAGAGCTCTATTTATAAAAGAATGTATGCACTTACTTGTATTTGCAGTAATAAATCAGTCTTCCTTCGTCTAATATCGATTAAAACTTTTTGTTGCTCTGCAGTAAGATCTGAAATAAATACAAATTAATTATTTTATTATTATTCTAATATTTTTTTATTTTTGGGTACACTCCAACATTTCCTTTTGTGCCTCTTAAGGTAATACTTTATTACTGACAGTAAATTAAAGTTACTGCATTCTCAAAGAGTAAGGAAAGTTTCTTGAGCCATTGCCAAATACCTAGTCTAAACTTTTTCTTTTAAAGATATATTATGTGTGTATTTAATGGCTGTATTTTTTATGCTCATCCCATAACATTAAAAGTTTATAATTCCAATTATGGCAAAGGCACTACAATATGAAAGATAAGGATCAATATCAAGTTATCTGTCCCAAGTCTAGTTTGAGGCAACTTCTAACCTACCATAGCAAATTCTTTCATTTTCCTACAATTTTCACACCTTACATCCTTTCTTATTTGTAAGCATGCGGTAAAACTTTTCCATATTACATAATAACTATTTAACGATTTGACACAAAAGCTTTAAATATTTATTTGGACAACGTTTTTTATACACTCTTAATTAACAATAAATTTAATTTAGTGTGTTATTTACCTTGTATAAAACTATAAAATATCACGTTCATCATGTTAATAAAAAAAGAATTACATGTACAAAAACACTATGCAGTACACCGAATTTTAAAGAAATCATACTAAGCTTTGGAAAACAAATATTTAAGTTTTATGTGACATAACTTTTGTCAATGTGTGACAAACGTCAACGCGCCAAAATCTAGGGATTTTAATTTTTTGTTTAACACAAGGGTTTCTTAAAAACTGGAAATCTAAGCTTTAGAGGGCAGATTTCCCATTAGGCAATACTACTTGTCTAGGGCGGCAAATTTTAAGGCGCGAAAATTTTTAGTTGACGACCTTTTTTGACATTAAGTAAGACTAAAGTTTATTCATTGCATTAGATGACTTTTTACTTTCGAGCCCTTAAAGGCCAGGTTTTAGTCAAAAAAATTTGAACCAGGAAAACACAGAAAAGTGGAAAATAAAATACCGCTCAGCTTTGTCAGAACGATTTTGCTCAATTAGGAAAACAAAGCATATGAGATGATGATGAGGTTTTTTAGTCCCTTTTTTCAGAAAACTCAAAACGGATTTTGTTTAAATCCATAAGAGATTACCATCTAAATATTCATACACATTTTCAGGTTTCTGTAAGGGAACTTTCAAGTATTATGTAACGCAAATTTTAATCATTTGGGACCTTAATAAAATTCCCTGATTTTTCATTTTTTTCAATTTTATTTGACATTTCCCTAAAAAATTAAATTCCCTGACACTTCCCAGATGTCCCTGACTTGTGGCCTTTGTAACAAATAGATCAATATAATAAATACAACCCTATTTGGAACTGACTCAGTTAATCCCCCCCTCAATTCAAGCAAGTTCTGTACTATGCAAGAGATTTACAAAAATAGATTCATTTTTATTTGTATTTATTTATTTAACAAAATTAACCAACTTCATCTTGCCTATCTCTTACATAACATAAAACTTGCAAAGCCATCATTCAATATCAGTTTGGTTACACCATATGCAAGCACAAAGCAAGATGAAATTTAAGCAATAAAATCTGTAACTTTTTCTTCAAATGTGCTGCACATTTGATTGGTTATTTTTTCTTGTCTTGTCTTATCTTAATGCAATACAAATGGTTTGGTTTGTCTTGCATACCTCTTGCGTTAGACAAAACATGTGCAATGTAAAGGTTTGCAAACTCTGGATACCATAGGGTCAATCCATCTAACATTTTCCCAAAACAGCCACAAGATGGAATGACCCCAAGATAACAGTGTAAATAAATTTTGATACATTATGAAGCCACATACCATAATTATTATTTACTAACGGATCAATCGTTTTTTTATCGAATAAATTAACTGTTAAGTATCCATATTTGGCCTAAATCAGCCTAAATACAGTTTACATGTTTAGTTATAATACCAATTTTACTTATTTTTTTATATGCCTTTTAAACGTACTTTTTGGTTAAAAGTTTAAAACATGCAAGCTATTTTTATGTTCTTATGTGTTCGTATACAAATACAACATACACAAAACACTTGTCAATACGGTTTGACCTATAGCTATATTTTTAAAATCTTTTGATAAAAATAAATAGTATGAGTAAATTTCACACAAATAAGAAAATAATATTAATCACTTAATTAAGATAACAGTATTAAATGAACAATAAAGTTTTAAATATCAATAAACATACCAGTAATGTTAAAAGTATCGAGGCTATGACCAGCCGTTCCCATTATAGTTAAAAACAATAAAATTAAAAGACACACACATTAAAATCACACAAAAACATGTTTAATATAAAATAAACACAACGTTAAATGGATAAAATTTAATAAAAGTACATTTTTGTGTACAAAATGACAGCAAATCGTCACAACATTAAAACTAAAATGCGCAAGCGCAGAAGATAATTTCAAAATCTACCACCAGGGAGAGCTTATGTAGATATCATCAACTTTAAAGCAAAAGTTCCCATACTTTCTGTAGGTAAATATTTTAAATTAAGCTTTTAAGGGCACAAATTGGGGCACAAGTATTGATATATTTTTAGTTTAATAACTTTTTATATCTATGTTTTAAAATTTCTTGCAATAAAACAAGGTTTTACAACAAAGTCAAAGAAATATACGTATATCGTTACCAATTTTTGCACTAATAGCGACAATAAAATGTGGCGTCATCTATACGTAGAGATGATTAACTAGAAAATATTACTCATAGGAAACTGTAATTTTGCTAAAGATAGTACTGACATCTTTGCTTGGCGCCCTGTAACTAGTACAATATAGAAAACTATAATTTATTTAAAAAAAAATGCCCGCCATCTGTTTAAGTGTTTTTGAACTATATCACATTTGAAATATAGAAAACTGTAGTGTAGAAAACTATTTTCTTTAGCGCCATCTTTGTTTTTCAGGATTTATGACATTTTGACGTATATAACCAAAGTATTTTTGTATTTTTTGTTACACCCAATCGTGTGGGGCGTATTTACTTATTTAATATAGTCAAATGTATTATTTTGGTATTATTTAAAAAGCAGGCCGTGTTAAATTGTTTTATCCGACGATATCTGGATATCTATAGTTAAGTGGAGAGCTTATGTAGATATCATCAACTTTAAAGCAAAAGTTCCTATACTTCTGTAACTAAATATTTTAAATTTTGCTTTTAAGGGGACAAATATTGATATATTTTTAGTTTTATTAACATTTTATATCTATGTTTTAAAATTTCTTGCAATAAAACAATGTTTTACAACAAAATCAAAAAAATTTACGTATATCGTTACCAATTTTTGCACTAAAAGCGACAATAAAATGTGGCGTCATCTATACGTCTAGATGGTTAACTAGAAAATATTACTCATAGGAAACTGTAATTTTGCTAAAGACAGTACTGACATCTTTGCTTGGCGCTCTGTAACTAGTACAATATAGAAAACTATAATTTATTTAAAAAAATGCCCGCCATCTGTTTAAGTGTTTTTGAACTATATCACATTTGAAATATAGAAAACTGTAGTGTAGAAAACTATTTTCTTTAGCGCCATCTTTGTTTTTTAGGATTTATGACATTTTGACGTATATAACCAAAGTATTTTTGTATTTTTTGTTACACCCAATCGTGTGGGGCGTATTTACTTATTTAATATAGTCAAATGTATTATTTTGGTATTATTTAAAAAGCAGGCCGTGTTAAATTGTTTTATCCGACGATATCTGGATATCTATAGTTAAGTGGAGAGCTTATGTAGATATCATCAACTTTAAAGCAAAAGTTCCTATACTTCTGTAACTAAATATTTTAAATTTTGCTTTTAAGGGCACAAATATTGATATATTTTTAGTTTTATTAACATTTTATATCTATGTTTTAAAATTTCTTGCAATAAAACAAGGTTTTACAAAATCAAAAAAATTTACGTATATCGTTACCAATTTTTGCACTAAAAGCGACAATAAAATGTGGCGTCATCTATACGTCTAGATGGTTAACTAGAAAATATTACTCATAGGAAACTGTAATTTTGCTAAAGACAGTACTGACATCTTTGCTTGGCGCTCTGTAACTAGTACAATATAGAAAACTATAATTTATTTAAAAAAATGCCCGCCATCTGTTTAAGTGTTTTTGAACTATATCACATTTGAAATATAGAAAACTGTAGTGTAGAAAACTATTTTCTTTAGCGCCATCTTTGTTTTTCAGGATTTATGAAATTTTGACGTATATAACCAAAGTATTTTTGTATTTTTTGTTACACCCAATCGTGTGGGGCGTATTTACTTATTTAATCTAGTCAAATGTATTATTTTGGTATTATTTAAAAAGCAGGCCGTGTTAAATTGTTTTATCCGAGAGATATCTGGATATCTATGGTTAAGTGAGTCACAAAAGCGGTTAAAAATTTATTCAACAAAATAATGCCGGCAAATATCGACAATAAACAATTTTTAAATACTGTGAATGTTAAAAGTGTAATTCCAAAAAATAGGTAAGAATTTGCAGCGTATTTTTGGCCCCAAAAACTAAAATGTAGTTATTGGATTTTGGTCTCAAATGTTGTTTGGGAAATATTGATTTTTGTTTCCAAACGTTTGGAGGTACCTTGCTAGATTTTAAATAATTAATAGATTATTGATATTAGAATAGTTTTATCAGGCTAAAAAGAAATTGAATATGTTTTTACAAACCATTTTTTTTTAATTATACCGGGTGTTTTTTATTTTGCGCGCGGTCATTGGCGTTTCAAAATTTGCAAGCACTGTGCATGCAAATTTGCAAATTATAAATACGTGCTAATTTCGATAGATACTTGCCCTTGTTGTTGTTTTGTTAAAATATATTTGTAAGCATTATTATTAATACACGCACAGACTTTTCAAATTCTTGTTGGGAGCTCTAAAAAAAAAATCGGCGCATCCACCAAGAAATCAAAGGTGATAACATTTAAACGAAAAGTCCGATTTAAAAAATTCTTTCAATAAACAATTCCAGATATCTACAGTTTGTGTTACGTTAAATATGGTTAAAATTGGGCGGGGCAAAAAGTACAAAGAAGGCAAAAACCATTATTTTTTGGATAACTATCCTATTTTTAATAGCTAGACAATACTTTTTGCATGGTATGAAATAGTGGTTTACATATATGGCCACCAGTCTAGAAACGGTAGCCATTTTAGTTTATCTATCTATCTTTTGTGAATTTAAAGAAAATTCGCCATTTTGTGGTCGTGGGAAAAATAGTGTACGAAACTCGCTGGATAGTGTGATTTTCGCACTCGTCTACCGCAACACTTATATTTTTCAAATATTTCTATTTATTATATTTTTTAGGCAAGAATTAATAAAATGGAACGGCTGGGGATACAACGATTCAAAATTCGTCTACAAAAACAAACAAGTATATTTCACAGGAAAAAGGTAAGGCGTTTCCGTTTTGATAAAAACAAAATTTACATTACGTGGATTTCCAGTTAATTTTAATTAATTCACTGACAATTTCTAAATTCATAATTTTTTATGGCAATACAATTGTTTCTGTAAAAGCGTTTAACAAGTACATTGTCCATTTTACAATAATTATTTTAAGCCAATTAAAAAATTGCAGAACTTCCTGTTTGGTGCATGTGTTTTATATACAGTGTGGCTGGCTTTAGAAGAATCAGTCTTTTTTATGTTTTTAGTAAAAGTTTTTTAGGAAAAATATTAAATACATAACACAATTATTGTTTTACATAGAAGAACTTTTTAATTAATTAGTAAAATAATTGTTTATATCATACCGGGTGGCACAAGAATTGTTGCCTACAAATTATATCCGTAACTATAAAAGATAACTCTTTAAAATTCACAGCGCTTTTATGAACTGTAAATACCCTCATTTTGGCATGGTCACAAAATATCACTTCCGGTCTAAGCCGAAGTGAAACCAACTTTTGATTTTTGAATGGAACCCTATATATTACATTTTTAGATTCGTCTTTAAATTCTCTTTTTATTTTTATATCACAAGTTGATATTTGCATTAAAGATGGCGCCACAGGAGCCATTTTTCACAAAAACAACATGGCGGTCCTATGACGTCCAAACCCTCTGTAATGAGTCGAGGGGGGGCCATGGCCGCGGGCCCCCTGGAGTCGGCGCCTATGATACTATAGTTTTATTTGAAGAAAGCACACCTATCTATGCACAAACAATAATATTGACACATAAGAATTTATATATAAATAGACCAATATCTGTGGAATTTATCGATCGATATATTTCAATTCTTTATGTTATAATAATTAAATTTATTAAATAATCTGGATGCCATAATCTGGATCATAATTAAAAAGTCCAAACGAAAATGATTTTTGAAAATGGATTTACCTTATCTAGGTTATACATTACCCTATAAAAAATTTTTGATACACATACCAAAACTCAAAAAAAAAAATCCAAAAACCGTGAAATCTTAAGAAATCTTATGAAGTTTCATGAAATCTTATTAAACCCTTTAAACTTCATCATGAATGAATAAATTCAAAAAACAATGTAAGAAAATCAATGGTTTTCATCAGCACATTTGGATTTTCACATGAAATCAGATGAAAGTTCATGGGATATCAAAGTATTTTCGTCGGGAAGTTTTCGTAGGGTGCCTAGTTATCACTTCATTTTTGTGCTGAAAAAAAAACCTGCGATATTAAAAAAAAATCATATTTTTTACAGATATGCCATTGGTGAAATGCGATTACCACACATAATAAATTGGGTGACAAATACGCTTGGTGTAGATTTAGAGAAACCCCATTTTGCCTTACCGCCTCCCGCAGAAGACAAATATCCCAAGCCAAATATAAACGAAGAAAATTTGAAGAAACTCGAAAATTTGAATATTTCTATGACGACAAATGGTAAATTTACAAATACTATTTTTTCCGCTCGTTCGTTTTATTGTGGCAACATTTTGTAATGTTTTGTTACTTTTTTGTTATTTTTTTTACAAAATACGACCTCACACTGAAATTGTTTTAGGTTTAGATAGGCTGATCCGGTCACACGGACAAACCCTTCATGACATTTTCGTCCTTAGAAATTTGACGTTCAACAGAATACCTGACGTGGTTATTTTCCCCACGTGTCACGATGACGTGGTGAAAATCATCAATCTAGCCGATGGACTTGATATGGTAGTCATACCATTCGGGGGTGAGTAGAGATTTTAAGAGGACCCAAATATTTTTGTCGAAAAATAAAAATAAATATTGAAAAAATGTTTAAATTTAAAATTTGTTTAATTTCTTAATTTTTTCCAGGCGGTACTGCCGTTTCTGGGGCCGTAGAGTGTCCCCAAAACGAAGGCCGAACTATAGTCGCACTGGACACCTCACAAATGAACAAAATTCTCTGGATAGACAAAGAAAATCTAGTAGCCTGTTGCGAAACGGGAATTATTGGCCAAGATCTGGAAAGGGAAATGGGGAAAATGGGTTTCACAACCGGCCACGAGCCGGATTCCTATGAATTTTCCAGTCTAGGTGGCTGGGTGGCCACTCGAGCATCAGGTTAGTTGAGTCAGTTAAATTATTGAGTTTTTTTGGCCATAACTCGGTTGTTACTGATCGTAGGAGCAAAAAAAATCAACTACTTAGAAGCATGTTCAATTTTCCACAAAAGCATTGTAATTATTTTTAACATTATAGGAAAATAGATTTTTAAATATTTTTAGGAATGAAAAAGAACGTCTACGGCAACATAGAAGACATTCTAGTCCACGTGAAAATGGTAACGCCGAAAGGCGTCCTTCAAAAAAACTGTCAAGCGCCGCGAATAAGTTGCGGTCCCGATTTCAACCACATCGTTTTGGGGTCGGAGGGGTCGCTGGGAGTCATCACCGAGGTTATTATTAAAATCAGACCGCTGCCAAAACGTCGACGATATGGGTCAATTGTATTTCCAGATTTTGAATCTGGGGTTAAATGTATGAGAGAAGTTGCGAGACAAAGGTTGGTTTTTGATTGATTGAGACCTTAAATAATTCTTGTGAAAAATAACATTCAATTTATTTTCAAATAATACTTGTACATTTTATTTGATGTGTGATGTAATCTTATAAAAAAATCTAAACTTTTAAAACAACATTTTCTCATTTCCAGGTGTCAGCCATCTTCAATACGACTGATGGACAACGACCAGTTCAAATTCGGCCTAATCCTCAAACCGGAAGTCAGTTATTTCGGCCTCGTTTTGGACGGACTGAAAAAATTCTACATCACGAAAATAAAGGGTTTCGACCCCGATTTGATGTGCGTAATGACCCTTTTATTCGAGGGGGAAGAACGTGACGTAAAAGAACACGAAAAAAAAGTCAATGGAATTGGAATGATGTTTGGAGGCTTTCCTGCGGGAGAAACGAACGGGGAAAGGGGATATATGTTGACGTTTGTTATTGCCTACATCAGGGTAAGTATAGATAAAGTTTATGTTTACCCCCACTTTACTCAATATATGATATATTTACACCACTATATGATATACGTACAAAAAAGGCACAAAATCCTTTTAAAGTTCGATTTTGATTAAAATAACCATTTTTTGCAGGATTTGGCCCTCCAATACAACGTAGTAGCAGAATCCTTCGAGACCTCCGTTCCTTGGAACAGAGCCCTTAACCTGGTGCGTAACGTGAAAAAATGCGTGACGGACGAAGTTCGGTCACGCGGCATCACGCATCACCTAATCAACTGCAGAGTCACGCAAACATATGACGCAGGTTGCGTGATTTATTTTTATCTGGGCTTTAATCACTCGAATATTTCTGATCCGGTCCAAGTACACCATGACATAGAAACAAAAGCTAGAAATGAGATCATAGCAAGCGGGGGAAGTATATCTCACCATCATGGGGTTGGAAAGTTGAGGAAAAAATGGTACAAAGACACGGTTTCTGACGTGGGGGTTAATTTGTATTTAGCCGCTAAAAAGGAGTTAGATCCAAAAAATATTTTCGCCACTAATAATTTAGTGCAATCTAAATTGTGATTTTATTGGCCAAAAATTTATTTATCACAGAAAGTAGTATTATAATTTAAATTATTTATTTACGCGCAGATTAGACATCTCAGAAAACGTAGGTAAAAAACAATTAAAAACTGGTAGAACTGAGCCATTTTCAATTTATTCTATTTTTTTCTACGAGTGTCCTATTTGTTTCAGTCTGTGCCATTACAACCAAACCATCATTTGTTATTTTATTTATTATTATTATTTTCAAGTATTTTTTAATTACTAGTCATGACAAAATGTGTTCTGTTTACATAACCAATATGTAATTATTTTAATATTTATATTCACATTTTTTTTGCAATGAGGAACATAATAGGGACTCTGCATAAATGACGTAACGCAGGAGAACAAAAAATATATTTTTATCCAACATCTAATTATAAACACCCTGTAATTTTAAATAAGGAAAGTGACTGTTTACCCTTTTGTTATTATATGATTCACGTTGTTAGAAGGAACGTGAGACAAAGTAAATTCACGCACTCATTCAGATAAAAACAAGCGAAAAAATAACTAAAATACAGAAACTTTAAACTAGGACGCTTTAATGTCATTTGCAAAATCTGTCAAAATATTTTCAGCAAATTAAACAGGTATTGGATAAAATATTGTACGGTACGCGTGAATTAGGTGATATTACTCACTCTAACATTAATTGGCTCAGCCCTAGGGTCGTTTTTTCTCGTGAGTAGTATCTCATTTTACTCACTAGTACCGAAAATAACCATTTAGTGTGCCATAACTGTTACGTATTTTATGGAAAATTCTAAATATTTTTTGTAGTAGTACCTAGTTAATGCTTTTTTAGTATTATTTTGTGTTAAATACTATAGTTGCCTTTGATATTTTATATCATTTCGCCAAAGCTTAGAAATAAATATGCTAAAACTAAAACTAAAAAAAAGAAAATACTCAGATATTACTAATTTTTGAGTTATTTTCAAATTTTGACTTAAAAAACGTATTTATTTCTAAAATGTATGTGTGATGTTGTTTTATTGGTTACAAGTTTTTTAATGTTTTGTTTTTTTTATAATTAGATTTATGATACACAAATAAATATTTATATTTAATTTGTTAATTTATTTAAATATAAATTCATTCTGATTTATTTATCCAAAAAATCGTGTGTAAATCTAGCTATCTGTGACCCAAAAAATTTTTGATTATTTTATTTCCTATTAAAACCAACTTTGATAAGAAATATTATTATTGTAACATTATGCAAAAGTGAAATGTAACTTAAAGTCCAATTTTTAAGTTTAAAGTCAAAAGATATTCATGATTTATTAAGTAATACCTATTTGGTTTTGATTGGTGTATTTTTTACTAGGGAAGGTAAATTACATATTGTATAAATAGATAAATATACAAAAAAACTTATATGTATACTCGTATATGCTTATTGAATAAAATATACAATATGTGTAACTAACGACTGAACATAATGTTTCGCCTTTGCCCAAATTGCAAAATATTTAAAATTAACACAAAAGCGTTATGTCTAATGGTTCGGTACACACAGTACATACTAATCTCCTAAAAAGCTTATTGTCTGAATTTTTTCTTCGATTCTACTCAAGAAGTCGTCGTCCGATATGCCTGCAAAAGTTTTAAACATGTCCAAAAATTTTAAATCTACATAGGAATGGGTGGCGGATATGGATTCAGGATGGTCAAAAACTGAGTAAATTCTGTCTTCTTCTGCTCTGATGTTTTCCAGGTCACTTGATTTATTTTTGGTTATTTCAGCCTCATCTAAACAAGCTAAAGGTATATTCTTTAATTTTACTTTTCTCAGTGTATCTCTAATTTCTTTTATAGAATTTATTGCAGTTTTGCAAATAGGATCGTCCTTCATAGGCATGTTAAATTTGAGGTTTCTGATATCACAACAAAAAACTTCGGCATCACAAAAGTGAATCCCAACTTGGTTCAAGTAGTTTGTGGGGATTAATTCTATGTCAAATTGTAGTTTGTCCAGGGCTTGAAAAAGGCCATAAACTTTTTGCACGTTGTGTTTATAAATACCGTTTGACGAATGGTATGGGCCGTAAAATATAGTTACGTTATTTGGGATGTTTTCAAATGACATTTATTTATTTTTAGTTTTCAAGACAGTTACTTGAGAGATTTTTAAATGTCAAGCACAATATGTCATGCCCTATAAGGTAACTATAGTTACCCGATACGCTATAACTACAGAACTGTAGCTGTAAAACTTAACGCTGACTGATTTTTTTGGAATAACTCCAAAATCAATTATTGTTAAAAAAAACAAATCAAATATTTTCATTCATCTTTTTATATAATGAATAGGCGCCTAAAGCTGAAAGAGTAGGGGTTTTCGTACCTGAAACTACCGGTCTCTCCCCTAATACCTTTGAAATAATTTTGCAGAATCTGGATGAGAATTCTCTTTCGATTGAAATAGAGTTTTTATTGACAGCTTTAAAAATGGAATAAATATTTTAAATTTTAATGTGAATTACATAGCAAGTCTCTTCCTTATTTTTGACCATCTCATCCCAAGAGGGACATAGGCACATATGTGTACAATTAAAAATAAATTACGAAAAATTAAATTCCCCGAATTCATTAACGCTCAGTGGCCATAGCTGTTGCCATTTATTTTGTCTCCAATCACAAACGACATCCAATGGTATTATGTGCTCGATTACTAAATTTTAAGAAAAAAAAAACAATAAAAAAGCCAATAAAGCTAACAAATATTGTTAGAAATAACAACAATAAATCATTAGAATCTCTTAAAGTAGACCTACATTAAGAGTGTCAGAGTGTATCGCAAACGACGAAGCAACAACTCGAATAAATGATTACCAATTACATAAACAAGCAATTTCGGAGCCACCGTACTTTGATCCTGCAAAACTGGGGGTTCAAGCAGGACGACATCTACGCAGGCGCCATCTTGCAGAATCCCTGCTCAGGACCATATTCCAGGACGTGTCCTGACATTTTACGGTGCGAACGTCGTTTATTTCTGCAGGACGTTTTATCGATAATTTTTGGTGCTAATTTTTACTTAAATAATATATTATATATAAATAACTATTTAATAAACATATTTATATAACTAAATATTCTACTAAAAAAATATTTAAACTGTTTGTAATTTAATAGATATATTAAAAAAAAAAAAAGAACAATAAATAAATAAAATAAATAAAGTTAACTAAAATAGAATTTAAAAAAATATATACGCACAAAAAGTCTAAAATTAAAATCTGAGTTTATATAATATACTGTTACGTAAGTTTACTAAATATACTTATATAATATATATTAAAATTTGTTCTTTTCTGTTTAAAAACATATACATTAATAAATTATTTATTAATTTATAATAAATGTGTACATCAGGGGCCAAAAGTAAAACAACTAGAAAAAAGATTGAAAAAATTATGAGTAAATATATTCTAAATTAGTTAGTGAAATAAAAATAATAATAATAGTAGATAAGTAATATCAATGTGTTTTATTAGGAAGTAAATAATATTTACTAAATATCAAGGTAAGTTCAATTTCTAGTATGATACCCTAAGACGAAAATTGTAAAGATTTATAAGAGAACAGTTAGCCGTATGCAGCAGATATGTCTCCAATAGACTGGCTCAAATTGACCGAATTAAAGTTTTGACTTTGACTTTTAACACCTGCTTAAAATCCCACACCTTAAAAACGGTAAATAACTAGTTAACTACGACAAATACAATAATAGTAATGATTTGTTTTATTTTTTAATATATAAATATGCAATAGTTCTAAAGATAACAATGTAGCTATTAAAAAAACTTTCGTTTGGACTTTTAAATATTTTTTTAAAATAATTGTACACATCTTGTAGAAAATTAAATTCTCTTTTGACTAAGATAGAGTTTGCATCGACGAAACTAAAACTAACAAATATAGCCATTTTAAAATAGATTTTTTTTACTTTTCTTTTTGAGCATAACACTGCATATCTCTATATGTTTTTAATAATTGATAAGTGCTAATTGACAATTAAATTCTCCTTCGTCTAAGGTAGAGTTTATAACCATAGTGCTATAGCAAAAAAAATATTTTGCTTTTAAAATTTTAATGACACTGCCAATCTTCCCCTATTTTCGACCGTCTCTCCACAAATATTTTTGAATAATTTTAGATTATCTTGTAGAAAATTAAATTTTCCTTCGATTGAGGTGGAGTTTAAACTTATGTTACAAAAGATAACAAAGATATACTAATTTAAATATTTATTATAAATATTTTAACGTTTTCAATTTTAGTAACACTGACACTGCTCGTCTCTCCCCTATTTTCGACTGTCTCTTTCCAAGTATTTTTTAAGAAAATTTATACCATCTTATAGATTATTTAATTCTCTTTTGATTAAGAAAAAGTTTGTACCGATACAATTAAAAATAACAAAGATAAATTAATTTAAAAATTAAATAAATAAAACGTTTTATTCTAACGCAATCCCGGTCTTTCCCAATTTTACAAAAACACGTTTAAACAAACGAACAGACAGAGATCGACTTTTTTTAAACCAAATTTTTATTTTTTTTCGACGTTTCATGACATGAAAGTCCAAAAAGTCCAAAAAACATTTTTAGGTCAGTTTCCATAAGACACCTTTGAAAAATCCTTAAAAGTATACCCGCAACAAACATGACCCATTTCCTCTGGCCATGTATAATTATTTTGTACTAAATAGGTGACTATTTACCTCCACTGCAGTATTCACCTTTTCAAAAGAAAGAAAAAAACTTATGAAACACGCCTAGCCTGAAGGCTTTTACTGAAAAGCGATATACTGAAAGTTTAATATAAAAGAGCGTTAGACAAGAGGCTATTCATTGGCACACTTTCTTAAAAAATACTTAATTGGTTACTTTTTTATATTTACACCCTGAAATTACACGGAGAAAAATGTTTTAGCAATCACCGAAAATTTAGCAATTTTACCAGAAGTTTAGAAGTTCGATTACTCGCGATTTTGTGATATGAAATAATTGTATTCCTAAACAAATATAGCTATGTAGTGTCTATTATTATTACAGAAATCGCAAATTTTGCAACATGTTGCTAAATTTTCTACAGAGAAAACCGTTTGGACTTTTTAAAAGCATTTATCGAAAAAAGTTCAGGCTTTTAACCCCTTCCAGTCTAGCTGGTTTTTCAAGATATAGGGATCTATATACCAGATTAAAATGAATTTGAAAAAGATACACTAATAAATTATTTATTCATACACGTTTAAATTTAAAATATTAAAGCATATTACTTTCCTATTTTGAAAATTTTCAAAGGACTACCGAGATTGGCCTGTTGAAGGTAAGTTACAACGTTAAAACCACTGATGGTTTTAGATGGATCATCATGTGAGCTCTCAAGGGACACAAAGCAATCTGTCGGGTGTATCGAATAAAAGATCGTCAGTCTCATTAAACTTTAGACCCCATTTCAATCAGGTTCCCATCATCCTATGGATGATAAGTGCATACTAATCAGTTTAAAGTGCAGTTCAATCCACCATAAGGTGGTGCCCCATGCAACAAAATACTTTTTTACCTATTTTGATGCTTGGGGCTTATCCTCCTACAGGCCACTCCCTATAGGGATATCTCGGTAGTCTCCTTTGGGAAAAGCCTTGTACTTTTTTGTAATGATTTCTAAATTAAAAGAAATGTCAAATGAGTTGGTAGCGTTGCTAAACTAAATCATGTCACTTCTCTGCGTTTAGAGTTTTTTAAGCTTGACTTTAATTAAGCTGGGCTTTAATTAAGCTTAAAAATGCAGGTATGTTTTTGACAAGATGAAACGTTAGCAGTTTAAGTTAATTAAATTTCTCAGACTGTACTTTATCTTTGTAGTTTCTTTCTATATCGCTACAGCTCGCTGTAGATAATACAAACAAAATTGTATTTTATTATTTTTAACAATATATCTTTTGCTGTGCATAAACATTGAGGCGCTTCATCTGCGCCTTTTTTTTATTATATTCTCTAAATGAGAAACTTTTTTACCATAAAGAAAATAATTCCTACAAAAACTCAATTCCAAGTTCAATTTTTGCTTAAAATATATAAAATAATTTTTTTTCAGACTAATAGACTAGAAAAATGAATAAACCTTATCGAAGAGATTATCCTATGGAACATACAGGTAAATAAAAAGTAAAAAGTCACTAAGCAAAAAATTGATAAAAATATTCCTTAAAATTAAAAATACAAAAATAAGAAAAATAAATAAATAAAATAAAAGAATAAGCAAAGAATTGTTTAAATTTTTGTTAGGACCCCTAGTAGTTAAATACCCATTTTCCTAAAGCGTTTTTAATTGATAAATGTCCAGATTTCTAACGTTAGATTTAAACTTTTAAACCACATTCATCTAACCTTATTAAGGTCGTCATTCTAACGTTATTTTACACCCCTTCACAAATAAATTTACTTCAATATATGTGTATTTCAGGAGACAGCTTATATCTTAGATATATCTACCATTATAATGGTCTTAATAAAATTCAACCTCCCTTAACCCTTAATAGGGGGGGGGGGGGGTAGCCAAAATATGAAATCTCTACATCCTTTAATAACACAAGAAACGGGGTATAAATTGTATGAATTTTGGTCAATTTGCGTGACGTATGCTGTGATCTTAAAAGCACAAACAAAAACGGTGCGCTAATAGCACACGGTATTAAAATATGTATATTTCTCAGTATACACCACACGCAAGTCCTAAATTTTCAAATACTGAGTATGTATCTTCTATGATACAAAAACCGTTTAAGGTTAATGTTAACAGTCTTCTTTGCAAAACAACTTTTTGCGTTTCCGCCAACATTTGCAATTTTGGCGAAGGCGCCACTACATGAAAAACTTTTTTCCAGATTTAATTTGTTTTTACAGGTTACATGGGAAACTCAAGAATAGTTCTAAATCATTTTGATGCATCTACGCAGGTAAGAATAAAATTTAATACACCAATAATACATTTTTCATAATATCTTTAAAGTTTAATTAAAATCTGTTATTTTAGGCTGATATACAACACATAGCTCTAAGCTACGAGTCAGAGGATGAAGGTAGAATGAATAAAAAGCGAGGAACGCCACATTACAGTAAACAAGATATCAGGTTTGTGTTTCAGTTTTTACTGTTAATATTAATATTCTCGGTTGGAAAGTTGAAGTAAATTTTCTGCAAATGTCAGATTAAATTAATAATGAATAAAAGTATCAACCCGCGAAAAACCTATGACATTTTTTTGTAGTATACTACAAGAACTTAAAGTGATGAAAATATAGCAAGAAAAATGGAGAATGCTTATTTAGCAAAATTATGCACTTAGGCATTTAATTTCTCAATGTTTTTTTTACAATTAAATCATTTTGTCAGGGCTCATAGTAGAAAAATCCAAGAATTTTTCTGGTGCCTCACAGTTTAAATTTAATGCTCTCTGAGCCCAGATATTTGGTTTTAAAAATTCAGCTGGATGAAGTCAGTAGTTTGCCTGGATGAAAGAAATTTAGCCGTTTTACATAAAATTTAATTTTGATATCTCTGGCTCAGCTCACAGAGGTTTCGTGCTTTCACTTAGGTCCTAATTTTAATACATTTCGTATTTTCAGAGAACAGTATTGTATATCCGACCGAGGTTTGGGCGTACTAGAAAACGAAAAACAGAAAAGTCTGTTCGGATGTTTGTCCTCTCATCACAGTTCGCCATGTTCCAGTCGGACGTCGTTTCTCACTTCGTGCGTTCGTCAAAAAGCTCCGTCTGACGAAAATTTGCACGAATTACACAAAAAACTCCCTATGGACTATGCGCCGTACCCTCGAAGGTCTAGGTAAGGAATTTGTTTTTCCTTAAAAAGTCCGGAAGCTATTAACTCAAAATATTTTCTGTCTGTAGGTCTGTGTAGTTTTTTTGTTACTTATGTTACAAAATATGTTCTAGAATAGTAACAAAATTGGTAAAGCCAATGTTTACAGTTACATTTTAGTAAGCATGAAAACGTGCGCTTCCGCCAAAATTGTAAATTTCTATGGAATTTGTAATTTTGGCGAAGGCGTGAATACAACTAACATCTAACGACTGTAAAAAACCTCGTTTTCTTTCACATGCGCGTGTTTCCAATCCAACAAAATAATTTGGACTATACGCTGCATATGGTATGACATAAAAGTGTTTTATTACTGAAATTGCGCGTATGCGTATGCCTATACGGCCTACTTAAAAGTAAAAAAAATAGTTTTATAAACTGTCTAATATGATATAAAATACCTATTTTAACTAGGTTTCAGAACGACAATAAACGAATAAATAAATAAATAAATAAATCGTGTGCCTACGTACTTAGAAAATTTATTATTCTATCGTTATAGATATCCCTTGCCGCCTTTAAGACAAGAAATGCTGTCCTACGACCAAGACTTAAAAACCTCCTATTTCCGACGAAAGGTTCCTACAGACCCGACCAGATACACCTGGATGAGCTCCGATGACGAAAGTGTTCGAATGGAGAAACCCAGATCGATACTGGAACCGTATCATCCTACCCAAATGACCCCGCCATCATCTACATTGCCTGGGTACGCGTTTTGTAAATTGTTGTAAATCCAGATTTTAAGTATTTATCGTAAATCGTTGAAACGAACAATTAGAAAACTTTTGAATTTGATCTGAAGGAAATTAAAAATTGTTTTTAACTAGGAAGTACTTAACATGATAAATATTTTCGAATTTAGACAGTGCAAATTTTGTACCAGTATAAAAATTGTGATTTTTTTTCAGTAAAAAACACGTCAGTTTTGCCAGATCGCACACATTAACCTCATTTGACGATGCCATATCTTGCCTAAGTTCCTCCACGACGCAACTGAACAGAATGACGAGAAGCCAAGAAAGATTATTGGAAGTTGGAACGTTGCCCATTACCAAACAACCAGAAGCTTCCGACAATATTGTCATTGTGGGTAAGAAAATACGTGAAATTTACTTTAAAACGGTGTTCACACTTTCAATTTTATGCGTTGAGAGCAAAAATTCAATCCGACAAACTGCTAATGCCATGATTGGATAAACTTTTGAAAGCTTGGCTCACAGGACAGAAGAAATTAAAAGTGCGCACAAAAATGACAAAATCCTTATTATAATTATTTAAATATCTACAATACAGGAAGAACAACAAAATGTCATTTCATTTTCAATGCAAAAACAAGTTAGGTGAAGTAAATTACCTAGCCTGGAAACTTTAATGAACTGTTTTCCATATTGTATTTATTTTTTGTATCTGCAGATTTTACACACCCTGACTTTTAAATTTTTTAGATAAAATAAAACGGGCTCCAATGAAGACTCAAGCCACTCAAACAGAGGCCGCTCTGGGCCGTAAGCCTTTACCACCAAGTCACATAACATTAAGCCCTAGAACAATGCATAGAGTAAGTTAATTTAATTTTTACGCACGTATCATATACAAGATTTTTTCTACAACGTTTAAAGTTTAATAATTATTAATTATAATTAACCTTTTTTAATTTTTCAAGGTGAAAATGGTGTCCCAGGGAGCCCAAACAAACGGAATGATATTAAACGGAAGAAAGCTAATGAAATCGTATTCAGAAGCAGGAAGTAAATTTGGTTTACCACCCCTTCACGACTCGGCCCAGTTTGAAACAATTGCAGGTATTTATTTTGCATAAATAAAATAGAAAGCAATGTTTATTTTTTATTAAAATAAAATTTCAGTACCTAAATTACAGTTTTTTTGCTGTATTTTTATAGATTATTGTAAGTGTAAAAATAATTATGTTAATTTTATTTGTTATACTATTCACAGCGCGTGCGCGCTAGACTAAAATAATACGGTAGTTTAGAATTTCCCAAAATCGCCAAGAAAACGCCTAGACAAACAACTCTTGGATACAAACGTGTTTCATGAAACATAAGAAACTTTGAAAATGTCCGTCTATCCGTCCGATATCAGGTTTTTTGTAGGCACGAATTATCCGATCGACTCGGCATTTTTAGGAAAAATCAAATTCTATAAGAGGAAGAAGTTATTGGGGTTTTTGAATTTGTTTTTATTTTTTAACATTCCGGTTTTTAAAAAAATAATTTTAAAAAATCGAAAAACTTAGCTTCTTATTTTTTTTATTTTTGTGTTTCGAAAAAATAAATTTTAATTGTCTTTTAAAAAAAAAAAAAACGGAATAATTCCCTTTTTCAGATCATGAACCTTTGACACGAACACAGTCCGATGAGCCACCCCGGAGCCCGTTTATCGTAACCTCCCCTCCACCGGCTATTTATTTCCCGGAGGTCCCCCTTCCCCCCATCCCGAGTGACACTTCTTCCCTTTCCCGATCGGACGACCACGAGTCAGATTCTGCTGAATCCAAAAAGGAGATTTTTATCGATTTTAAGCCGCAACTTGCCAAAACACAGGTAGGATTTTACATATTTTCGTACAAGTTTAATACTATTAATATTAGTCAATTTTTTGTGATAACGCCGGTTAACCTGTATGTATCCCTATCTCTGTTGAATTGATGAGTTAAAAAAAGATAGAAATACATATTCCCCTAACTTGGTAAGTAACCGCTGCTCCACAAAAAATCGGCTATTATTAATAATAGTTTTGCAAAAGTATCATAACAGTCAGACAAATAAAGAAACATACAGACAAGTAGGCAGACAGACAGGGACACAAACAGACAGGGAAACAGACAGACACTCAAACCGGTAGATTAATAGGCAAACAGGAAGACAAAAAAGCAAACAAACAGACAGACGGCCATGCGCATGAATGGAATATTTCGACAGCTATAGCCAAAGGCGCCAACTTTTCAAAATCTCAGGGGGGGCGGGGAATTTTTTGAAGTAAAAAAAGTTATAAATTATTATTGAATAAAAAACAGACTAAAAATATATTCAAAATTGTAAAGATCTTAAAATATTTAAAAGTGTATTGCAAGTGTGGCATGGCCCCCGGATTCGGCGCCTATGTCACCAAGCAACGCGCATCACAGGCAGATCTCGTGTGCTCGAATGCCGTTTGCCGAGTCGGCAATGCACGTTTGTGTTTCGCCGCTATGAATAGTACCTACATGCGATGACGTCAGAAAGCGACGCGTACCACAAACCTATGTTAACAGCCAAAATAACATTGGCCAATCGCCACTAAAAATACCACCTACGATGTTACCCACCCCAATACCGATGACCGACTGAGCTTCGGCGCCCAGTGGCGCTGGGGATACTACCCGCGATGACGTCACGAAGCCGCGAGCACCGCAGAGCGATGTTACCTACCCCAGTACCGCTGACCGACTGAGCTTCGGCGCCTAGTGGTGCTGGGGATACTACCCGCGATGACGTCACCAGGCCGCGAGCGATGTTACCCACCCCAATACAGCTGACCGACTGAGCTTCGCCGCCCAGTGACGCTGGGGATACTACCCGCGATGACGTCACGAAGCCGTGAGCACCGCAGAGCGATGTTACCTACCCCAGTACCGCTGACCGACTGAGCTTCGGCGCCTAGTGGCGCTGGGGATACTACCCGCGATGACGTCACCAGGCCGCGAGCGATGTTACCCACCCCAGTACAGCTGACCGACTGAGCTTCGCCGCCCAGTGACGCTGGGGATACTACCCGCGATGACGTCACGAAGCCGTGAGCACCGCAGAGCGATGTTACCTACCCCAATACCGCTGACCGACTGAGCTTCGCCGCCCAGTGGCGCTGGGGATACTACCCGCGATGACGTCACGAAGCCGCGAGCACCGCAGAGCGATGTTACCTACCCCAGTACCGCTGACCGACTGAGCTTCGGCGCCCAGTGACGCTGGGGATACTACCCGCGATGACGTCACGAAGCCGCGAGCACCGCAGAGCGATGTTACCTACCCCAGTACCGCTGACCGACTGAGCTTCGGCGCCCAGTGACGCTGGGGATACTACCCGCGATGACGTCACGAAGCCGCGAGCACCGCAGAGCGATGTTACCTACCCCAATACAGCTGGCCGACTGTGCTTTGCCCACCCGCGATGACGTCATCAAACCGCACGCACTGCAAAGAGCATAGGTGCCGACTTCTCAAAATTCCAGGTGGGGGGGGGGGGTAATTTTTTTTGAATAAAAAATATATTACTAGGAGGCCATGGTCCACGCCCCCCCCCCCTCCCGGAGTCGGCGCCTATGGCTATAGCTATAGCAATACATTGTATCAAAGTAAAAATAAATCTAAAATTAAAAATATTTAATTAGTTTTTAATATTGTTTTTGTTATTTATTTACCATAATTTTTGCAGACTAAACCTACAAAGAGGCCTTTAACGAAAACCAAAAGTGACGGAGAGATCCTGCTGGATCAGAGAAAGGGTTGGCAGGCGGACGACTCTGTCGTTCCGAGCAGACACATCTCCTTTAGCCACGAGCACATCGTCGGCGCCGAAGAGGAGGACCAGCAGCAACAGAAATCTTTCACGCCGTATTTCCAAAAATCGCCGATAAGACACGAAGGTAAATTTTCAGCATTCAAATAAGAAAATATTAGTTAGTTAAGATATAAATTAAAGCAAGGGGGGAAGAGGAAAAACTCGCTTACTATTTTTATTTTTCAGGCATATGCAAACCCTTAGAAGACAATATCTACTCCTCGATGGAGGAGAAAACCATCTACTGCCAAGACAGCATCGACGAAGAGTTCCACGAGAACCTGATCTACAACAGAATGTATTACGAACCGCAGACGAACGGCACCGGAGTTTCAATTATTATGGGGGGCCGGTCGCCAATTGACGAAGGGGTGGTGCCCAATTTGTTGATGCCAGAGATGAGGCTTTCGCCGTTTGCGTCTTGCGATTCGCTAACGAACGATACCAGGTGATTTTTCACATATTTTTCCATTAAAAATCTATCATTTAATTTTTGCACGACAGACAAAAGATAAAAAAAAATATCTGCAATATTAATATTCTTGTACTTAAAGACAATTCTGAAACAGTTAAAAAAACTGTAAATAATTTCAGTTAACTCTAAAAAGTTATTATTAAACTAAATATTTATAAAATATTCCAGGGACCAATCGGACGGGATTTGGAATGAATCCCAGGCGACGGTGTTGCAGGTGGACTCGGGCACCGACAACGGTACGGCGCTCAGCAGCTCGGAGATGACGTCGATTGCGTCGCCGTCTGCGACCCATTTGCTCACGCCTTCTTCGCGGAGAAAGCACCTGCTGATGCTACAGCACCAGCAGCGCTCCTCCATGGATACGGAGGCGTTGGACGAGGAGTTTCCTCCAGAGCAGGTACACACTGTATACACAATCTATACACTGACAAAACTGTTGTAACAGTAATTAACCCTTTGGGCCTATTTCGCCTTAGTTGCTAATTTTATGTGTGAGAAACAGTGCACTGTGCATTTTATATGTATAAAATACAAATATTATTATTACTACAGAAAGCCATATTATCTGCATATTATCTTTTTAAAAATGTTTTATATAAAAGAATAATTGTATAGAAAATAACCAGATATTATATTTATAATACAAACAATATAAAAAGTGAATACTAAAAAAATGATCGTCAACCCTTGATTAACTAAGTTAGCGCCGCAGGTGATATTTTTTACGAATTCTGTTATTAATAATAATAATAATTTTTTTACAATTTTTACGTTTAAGTTTTATATCCTTAAATAATACAAAACGTAAGAAAGCCCCAGCGCCACAGGCAAAATTTTTTGAGAATTTTAAGATCTATAGTTTATATCGTCGCTTCCCTTGCAAAGGGGCTTATCTCATTTTTTGTGATTTTTGATAATATCCTTACAAAGGGTCTGATCTCAAAAATTTGCTAATTTGAGTTAGGCCCTTGGGTGGCATCAAAACAGTAACCTGCAGCTACTCCCCCGTCCCCCCCTGGATACGCCACAGACATCAGATATATAAAATCAGCTGACTGTCACTTTCCGACCGCGGATTGAAAATAAGTTCTAACTACTAAGTCGTAGGAAAAATCAAATTCGCAAATTGTTATAAATATCCCTTTTTCCCCAGCTTGACGGATATCCACGCATAGTAGTCGAGAAACCGGCCCCCAAGCAACTGGAGCCGCCCCCGATGACCCGGCCGCGCACCGCCTCGCCGATGTGGCGTCGCCGTCCCGAGAGCCCCTCAGAATCGCCCCTGCCGGCCCTGGTGCCCGACCTCCTGCTGGCCAGGACGGACTCCTGCAAAACCAACACGGATGTGTCTGAAAGCACAACCACCGACGATTATATCACTGCCAACTCTGGAACGGACAGCTCACGAAAGAGCAACTCACTTAAGGTAACATTTCATAATTTTAATATTTAAATTTCCTTTTAAACAGTGGCTCAACCTTTAAATTTGATGCTCTGTTAGGCGAGATATTTAAATTCAAAAGCTTACCTATAGAAATACCAGAATGAAGGAAAGTATAATTGCAACACTATTCATAATCCTACGAAAAGCCTTCGATTCCGTTCGACATATGACATGACAAACAAAAATGTTACCACATAATAGCAAACTTCAATCAAGTTAAAATACAATAATAAATTCTAGGGTGTGGACATTTACAACCTCACCCACCTGAACGAAGGAGGTAGCTTCGACAGCAACAAAGGAATCGACATCCTGGGCGACGACATGGTGGTGCCCTCTTTTTCGCCGCCGGTGTCGCCCTCTAGAAGCAACGGCTCGCGCACCTCCCATAGAAGTAGAAGTACCACTACCACTCCTGTGCCTCATATAAGGTAACACTACGTTTAGTAATATGAAGGAGTAGTTTCGTTAAAGGCTAGGGGGCTTGAAGATAAGGGATGTTTTGGTAGAGTTATTAGAGAAATTAAGGGTGAGTCTATCCAGCGATACAATACTTGCGCCTTCGCCAAAATTGCAAATTTCTTAAAACTGGAAAAAGAAAAAAATTCTTAAAAATAACTAAAAAACCCTTTGTTCTGCAGATCCGGCCGTACCACTCCGTCCGACGGAAGCAGCTCTTCGTGCGGCAGTTACAGCGTCGATTCGATACCCGACCTACTAGATAGACCTGCGAAAGTAAAATCAGTGCCTTCTCCAAAAGTACCCCAGGTCGGGTCCGAGGACGACAGAAGTACCCATTATTCCTCTTCTGGGTACTACGAGAGCCCCATGGAAGACGAGTAAGTTAAACAGACACAAACCCTTTTTAGACGGAACCCATGCCCCACTGTAATTTTATCTATATTTGACGTGACGCAAACAAGAAAGGTTCCCATATTTTATGACATTCTAAATTTACATTATTTTCAATAATACCACTATATTTTCCGTTTAAAACTGTCCTGCTTTACGGTATGACAATTTTCAGCTTAACATGGAAATCGCCAAAACACGAAGACCACGCCAAAAGACCTTTCACCTTAGACATAAGCCAAAAACAGCAAGAACCCTTTGTGCTATCTCCCTCTAGCAAGAGCAAAACATTGAGACGAGAATCGAAAATATCGCCCAAAATATCACCAAGTACCGAAAAAACGAACAACAAACCAAAAAGAGCAAAATCCAGGACAAGAAGTCCAATGCAAGCGCACAAAAAAAGTGTTCCTGCGAAAAAAAATAACGAAAGGTAGGTAATTTTAAATTTGTTTTTATTTGAATTGGTACTGTATAAAAAAATACTAAAAACAAATATTAGTAAAAGAAAAAAAATAAAAAATATAAACTAAATTATAAAGTCCATTCAAATTAAGTGCATTTCGATATATTTTATTTATTACATTAATTTTTTCCAAGCGAAAAAGTTACTTTTTACTTAAAACTAATTAAAAAGTATAACCTTGCAAAGAAAAGTTAAAAAGACAGAGCGTTTATTTACCAGTCACTTAAGTAAAATATTAGCCACGAGAAAAAAATTTTGAGTGGGTAAAGTCTCAATTGACGTGCACTTATAATGTTTTATCCAAAACCTATTTAATATCTTAATAAAATTATAAGGGTTTTACAAATGTCATTATAACGTTGTACTTCCTGTATTTTAATAGTACTTGTTTTTGTTCGAATAAGTGGTTAATAGGATAACAAATAAGTTAACAATCACTTCCCTTATTTAAAATATCTAAAGTAAACTGGGTGTTGGATAAAGGTTGATTTAGAGGAAAATTTTCTAGTAGTTACTGCCTTTTTCTTCTACTCGGCACTAATTTGATTGGACCGTATTTTAAATATCAGATATAAAGAAGAAAGTAAAGCAACATCTGACGAGTCCAGTTGCGACTTGGGAATGCACAAATATCAGACCCCCCACCAACTGTCCCCCAGGAAATCGAAGAAAAACAAGGAAAACAACAGAAGAAAATCACTACCAAGAAGCCCCACTGTCCAAAGATCCGTAAAAAAAGTCGACTCGGAATCAAGTAGTCTGCCCGGAAGTTTGTCGAGGAGAAAATCCGGGAAAAAAGGCTTGCAACCGGAAGATGCTTTGAAAATGTATAGGTACAAGAAAAACTAAGTAAATAACATTAATTTAAAATATTTTTTTAATATTTACGATGCTAAAATTTATGTAAAATGATACAATATAAATTTGGTTAAAGTGAATCTGACTTTAAAGTTAATGTAACCTTAAAATAAATTTAACTTAAAAGTATATTAGGTTTTAAAATAATTATAACTTTAAAGTTTCCTTAACGCATATTTTAAAATTACTTTAAATTTCTCAAAATCACTTAAAATAACCTGAACGTTATTAGTTCTTTTGTTATTAAAAATAATTACTTTTTTCAGTTCAGGCACTTTATCCAAACGACACAGTCCTGTGAAGAGCCCTCCGGAGACCAACAATAAACTGAAAGCCTTAAGTGCTGAATCGCTCAGATCTGTATCACCAGGAAGCGACAGCGTGTTTTTTAGCGATCCCAGCAGCCACACGGCGGATCACCAGGTGCACTGTTTACACTGCGGCAAGGAGGTCGATATCGGTAGGTATATTCCCCCATTTTACAAAAAATTTAAATAATATTTTTAAAAAAAATAACGAAAAATAACAAAAAAACAATTTTTACCTAAAACGATAAGATTTTAATTTGTTTTTCTGTGTGTGTAGTGACCACAGACGACCCGGACAAAAGTTACAGCAGCAACGGGATCCAGCAGGAAATAGTGGTGGAGCCCCCCGTCGGTTTCGAGGACTCCCCCAGGACAAAACCTCCGGGCAGGTTGTACAAAAAAATGGACAAAAGAATCCGGTCGGAGGACCGAAATCACGCTGACCTGAGGAGACATAAATACAAACCGGACGTCCGAGCGAAAGTAAATATTAAGGTACAGGGTGTCCGAAGAATGTTTGATACAATAAGGTTAATCAAATCAAAGGGGAACTTAAATCATTTTCATGGGACGCGAAGTAAAAACATACGTCATATTTCAATTCAAACAGTGCCCTACACTTTTGATGAGTTGCGTTCGAGATTTATAAATTTAAAAATTCGGCTACATACAAATAATATTCAAGCCAAATTCTGTAGAAACCCATTCTTGGACACCCTGTATAAAAATAAGCAGTACTTCTTGAACAAAGTTAAAAAGTTTCCTTTGTAGTCGGAGGAGCGTGGCGCGAAAACCTTCCGCAGCAAGCTGCGACCCTTGGCGAGGTCCACCACCAGCTCGCAGGAGATGTTGAAAGCCGTCGACTCGAGCCCGAGTATACTTCCTGGGGCACCGGAGGATGAAGATGATGTGGGGGTGTACGACGTGGCGTACAGAGAAGGGTACTGGATCATTATCGACGAGTCTGAGGAGGTGAAGGCTTGGAATAGGTCTATTTCTTCAACAGGTATTAATACTATTTTATTCCCGACTATTTTGACAACGTAGTTTTAATCAGGTTGTGAACTCAAAGTAAAAAACCACACAGTGATAAATCGTTTTAAGTGTGTATTACAAAACTAAAATAAAGATAAACGAACCGACCAACCTAAACTGTTATTATTCTCCGAGTTTTCTAATGAAGCCTAAAACCACAAATTAAAAAAGTTTCTTACATTTTTTCTTCAATAAACTTTATTGCATTTATGTGTTTTCCTGTAGATCAATTGTCAGAAAGGAAAGATTCGATTTCAAGCACTGAGTCCGAGGAAGAGTTCAGCAAAAAGTATCAAGCAATCACGCACCGCATGGTCCACCGAAAATCCTGCCTGGAAATGTACAAGAGACAGACGACCAAATCATTTGGTGAGTTAGATAAATGTAAAACAAAATCAAATTTTTGCCTGTAAAAATAGAAATTACATAATATCCAGAATTTTAGCAAGTTTTCGGTTTGGACCGTGTCACAAAAATATTACTTATGTACCATGGTCGTGAAAACAAGTTGAAAAATTTCGTGACCACACATAAATTATGTCCCATTTTAAAACGATTTATTTTATTATATGTCCGTCAGAAGTTGGACACATGTTTGTTGGTTTAAGGTTCAAAAAATACGATCTCATACGGGGACAAAATTTACAAAATTACAAATCATACATGTAAGGAAAATGAGGTCTTAAGCAGAGAGTAGATCTACTCGAGTCTCTACATATAAACGTTCTAAACTTTTTCTATAGTAATTTTTTTTACATGCGTTGTTTTTCTATGAATTTTTTTTACATAAGTTTCCTTTTTTAATCACTTGAAAATAACGCAAGACTGGGTCCATTTCTATTGGACTATACCGAAAATATTATTAGAAATTTCGAACGTAAGTACGATTTTCACACAAATCATCTAAAAATACCAGAACATTATCTAAGTAGGTATTTGTAAAAATGTACATGTGTTAAAATGTATACATGTAATGCATACCTATAGGTATAAACGTACGTGCAAAAAACTGCAGTGGAAAAAACGAATAAATATTTAAATATAGGTGCTAGCCGCATTTTTAAACATGACGAGTTATTTTTATGGAAACGTTGGGAATGTTCTTAAAATATCGCACCGCGCGTTCCAAAAGAAATTCAAAAATATGTTCTAAAGTTAGGTTAGATCAAGTACAGTGTTTCACATATAAGCTAGCAAATGAAGATAGGTAAATTTCAATTAGGAATTAATTAAAAAATAATAAAACACTAGTTTCATATATTTTGATATTTAGACACGCGTCTATGTTTAAAAAAGGCACTGTTTTTTTTTACTATACTCGTCCTAAAAATTAAATAAATATTATTAAAATTATTTGATAGTGAGTTTAAAATATTGCAATTCAAAGATCAACTGTTTCGTTATTTCTTTACTTTATAAATATGCGCTCGAAAAAAAAAGATAGTTTCATATTATTTACATTACGAACCCCAATTGAATCGGTTATTGCTAAAACACTCTTTCATAATGTGCTAAGTGCAAACATTTGAGTAAATACTTGTTTAGTGTTCAGTAACTGTTAATGCACACTAAAGTTTAGTGACTAAACAAGTGTTTGCTCAAATTCCTAATATTTTTGCACTTAGCACATTATGATATATCGGTTTGGACTTAGGGTGTTTTAGCAACAGCCGATTCAATTTGGGTGTCGCAATATTACGACATTAAAATAGAAAATTTCAAAAAAAATTATAATATAATATATGGATTATATTTATTACTAGCTTTAGATAAAAATAATCCTAGAATTAACGCGTATTTTTATAATCCTCCAAGCAAGGCGTATAATAAACGATTAAATATTCAGAGTAGGGAACCGCCAGGGGAAATGAGTTTACTTCCAGTAAAAATATGTGAAAATTTGGTGGAAATACAAATTTATTTGTAGCCAATGGAGATGTTGACAAAGAAGTATACCGTGAAGATTTAAATCTCCGGGCCAAGCTGGAAGAAATATTAAAATTAATGTTGGTGGTTTGGTGCCAAGAAAATAAAGCCCTTAATCTTATTACACAACAAAACAATGGTAAAAAAAAACTAAAACAAAAAAGTGATTTTTACTAACATTAGTAAGCTTATAATTATATTAACCTTCCAATGCATAACTTCGAATGAAGGCAGTTAAAAATATGAATAATTTGTGTACAGGAGTGCCAAGTGCAGTTCCAGCACGGGCCTGGGCCAAGGAAGGTCGCCAATCCAGAATTCAAAAAAAAAAATCTTTTAAATTTAAATAAAAGTAGAACGCTTACGGCATTGTACTTTATTTGAGCCCAAAATTTTTTATTATGTGACACGATCTAAACCATTTTCTTTTTCGTAAAATAATTGTTTTTTTTATCTTAGAATGTGACAAAACGGTGGTTGTACGTCGAGAATCCGGCAAATTCGGATTCAGAATTCACGGCTCGAAACCGGTCGTAGTTTCGGCGATCGAGCCCGGAACCCCGGCCGAGACTTCCGGCCTGGAAGTGGGCGACATCGTCTTGTCCGTGAACGGGGTCAGTGTGTTGGACAAGAGCCACTCGGAGGTGGTGAAAATCGCACATGCTGGGAGTGATACACTAACATTGGAGGTGAGTTGTAGTTTTATAATACTATTTACGATTAATTTTCCTTTAAAACGATGTCTCATATTTAAAATTTGATGCACTATAAGCCGAGATATTTAAATTTAAAAATTCAGCTATATAAAATTACTAGCTTTACAACCCAGCTTCTCGCGGGATTTAATTTAGATCCCCAATTATTAACTTATCAATAAATTAAAAATAAAACAACGCCCGACAACATCCGTGAACGTCCGAGTACTATGTGATGGACAGACTGCTTTATGTAAGATGGCGTCAGCTGATGATAAGAAATTAAGTATTTCTCTTCCTAAAGTGTTTATTTTATTTTAGGTGGCAAGGACCTGTTATGCTTTAAGCCCGCCAAACGAAGATCATTCCAGTAGTTCATTGTACAGCGGTTATTTATGGAAGTTAAGTGGTTATGCAAGCGGTCACATAACCAACAAGTGGATCAGACGATGGTTTTGTCTCAAACAAAACAATTGCCTTTATTATTATAAGACTGACACAGTAAGTACAGTATTTAAGACGGATTTACGTCTAGATTACGATTACCCTGAGTTTTTTTTTATTTACATGACAATTCTGTTTTATAAAATAGACTTCCAAAAATTAGTATACAAAGAAAAAACAAGTAATGTCTACACAACCTATTTTTTAGGAGACACAACCAGTTGGAGTAGTGATGCTTTTTGACCACGAAGTTCACACTCTGAACGACGACGAAGGTGGTATGTCAAAGCCATATCGATTAATTATTCAGAGGACTGATTCGGTTCCGTTACATTTAGCTGCCGACACGGCCAATGCCAAAAACAGATGGGTAAGTTTCAAAAAAAAAAGATAATTAGAAAAAAATACGTATTTTAAAATATCCTGGCCGAACCAAAAAAAACTACCTACCTAAGAAAGTGACACGACAAAATATCACTAAAGGAAAAATATGCTACGATAAAATATGTTTTTTGCACGACCAAGACTAAAACTTAATTTTATGCTTTTATTTGGGGGGCTAAACTTGCCGTTTTTCTCCCAAGGGAAAAAAATCACGGCAACCCTGATAATATTAAAATATTATAAATACTTTGTGCTTTGCTGGTTCAAAAATTAGGTTTGGTGATGTTTTGTAATAAATTAGCGGTTCAAACGAATTTATTTGACTTAAACAAATAAACCCTTTAAAAATAACATTGTTGAAATTACTTAAAATGTATCGTCTTCGTACATTTTTTCGAAATTACGTTTGTGTCAACCATATTAAAAAAAAATTGAAATCGCGATAGCCGTGAAACTGACTTTTTGCAATTCACAGGCATCTTAATTAAATAACGGAAATAAAACACCCTATTTTATACGCATGGCCTTTAATTCAATTGTATCTACCTACCTAAATTATGTTTGGTCGTGCAAAAAATAGTGTATATACCTCAGGACTAAACGTGGCTGTTTTAGTCCCTTGCATTTCTGTTTCCCTCGCTCCCTACGCTCGCTATATAAACACTCATGCAGCGGGACTAAAACAGTCAGTGCCTTGCTATATAAATTGCTAGGTTAGAATAGGTCGCAAAATTTACAATTTTTAAAAATATATTATTACATAATAAACCAGCTGAACAGTTGCAAGCACCTTTTCAAAACATGGGCACTAGGCATTAATTTAAAACGTTATGAAATAGGAAGTTGTGCGAATAGGCAACCATTAATACACCTGCATAATTTATTAAAGTTTGAAAGTCTGTATCTCCAAAAAGTTATATTCTAGCAAAAACTGTATATGACATCTTTTGTAGGGCTTAAAAAGAGCTTTCATTTAAAATATAATTTTTTGAAATCGGTTTATAAATGGGTTAAGCTCAAAATAACATTTTACTGCTTTTACTGCTCTATAAAAATATATACTGCACGTTTGTCGGTTAATAACCGAAAAAAATATATATAATAAAGTTATCTATCTGTCGTTAAAATGGACAGGAAACAGTGAATAGTACCATTTCATCCTTTTTGGGAATCATCAGCACTGTGTATCCTGTATATTGCTAATATTCAAACAAAACGTTAGATAGGTATAAAAGCATGGTGCCATCTATTGATGTACCATGCTTTTATATCTATTTTTTCCTGTAGGACTTTTTTGTCTTATTTTTACGTTTTTTTTTTTTCAAAAACTAAGAATATTTTTGAACCGAGTTTTTTCATATTTATTTCCAGATAGAAGTAATTTCAAACGCTATAAACGACAGTCAAATAGTGGACGGATTTTTAGAAGAAACGAAACGCAATCTCGTCCTCGCTCCTAGCGCTGTGCCCAATCCCGACTGTTTCGGATACTTGGTCAAACTGGGTAACCAATGGAAATCCTGGAGTAGGCGGTACTGTGTCCTAAAGGACGCTTGTCTGTACTTTTATCAGGACGCAAATGACAAAAGTGCTTTTGGTAAGTTGGTTTTCAAACATTTTGCGACCAGAGGTAAACATTTGGTTTCTGAAGGAAAATGTTACGTAGGCCATCTGATCCAAATGTCACACCATTTTTTTACAGTTTAAAAAATCTTCTGGTCTATAATAAAAACTATAATTTTTTTAGGTGTAGCATATTTGCATGGTTATAGAGTGCAACAATCCATATCAGGAAGCAAAAAACATGCTTTTGAAATTATCCCGCCAGATCCCAGCAAAAAACATTATTATTTTCACACGGAATCGGATTCAGATAGGAAAAGGTTAGTTTCTGACGGGAAGTAAAGATGGGATATTATTATAAAAAGTAGATATGCATTACTGTATGTAAATTTACATAAATTTATATTTTATTTTTCTATTTTCTTTCAAATTTACAATCAACTTTTTAAGCTGGTAAATTAAAATTTTGCGTATTTTTCAGGTGGATAGCAGCTTTGGAGTATTCAATAGATAGATGGCTAAAGATTCAATAATTTAGATACCTTTTTGTACCAGCACTAATTTTTAATCTATGTTTAAAACATTTTATTGTTTTTTTTTTAATTCAGTTTAATAAAAGAATTTTTGAAATGGGACATTCCGTTCAAAAGATGTTAGTTTAAATACAAAGACAAATATAAAGACCGACATTTAAATGTATTTTCTCGGCATTTCATGAAATTCTAAATCTGAATATGCAATGTACGTTTTTTTTACAAAAAGAAAAAAATTAATAGCGAGGCAACAGTTCTTTTTTCTTACGAGACTATTTTTGGACTTTTTATGCTCCTGGGATCTCTGCTTATCATTTTTAGTATGCCCCGATAAAAACACGTAAAAAAATGATTTATATCCCAATTTTGATTAACGAAATTTGATCGGTGCTAAATTTTAAAATTTTATTAAATTAGAAAACCCTGTAAGGTGTTTTTATCAGGGGATTTAAAATATACTGCTCTGTTAATTACAAAAAATGACAACTTTATGTTTTTATACCTCTTTTCAAGGATATTATTTCTAATACTTTGACTGCATCACAAACACCAAAACTATAAAATAGTTTTTTACGTCTTTTATATTAACAGTGCAGTATGAATAAAAATATTTAGATAGAATATTGTACATGTTTTCCTATGACCATCCTTGCCTAATTTATTATATTTCTTATATTTTAGGTAATACCTAATAACTTTTTTATGAGTACTCAGAAGATATAGCCACTTTCGGTGCTAGTTGTGTAGTGTGTGTAACACACGTGTTGCACAGTGTGTAACTGGTATTTTAGAGAAAAGTCAAATTGACTTTTTAAAATTTCAATATTTTATTATGAAAAAGGTATGGTCGTATGAAAAATAGCTTAGATAACCCGTGTAGAAATAGTAACGGATTCTACACTTGTTAAGTACTATTTTTTACGGCGTGACTGCTAAACCGTAGGCACCGGCGGATTTAGAGGGGGGGGCATGCCCCTCCCAGCGAATATATTAGCATATATCTTTTTATTTTTGGTGAATGCGCAATTTTTTTCCTTATGGATGCTCCCCTCCTTAAAATGAAATAAATCCGCCGCTGACCGTAGGTATTATTTACGATGCGCTATAATTGGCACTTATGGTCTTTTGATCAAGCACGAGAGTAAATTAAAAATCGCACAGTGAATATTTTCAAAACAGATTCGAATATTGGATGTGCGAATATACTGCGTAGTTTATTTTATAAAACATAACTATATTCTATACTACTACTATTCAAACCTGTTGTAAAAATATTTACTGTGCGATTTTTAATTTACTCTCTTGCGTGATGAAACAGACCATAGTGCTACTAAGAGTGCCGATGTATTGAAATCTTCGCCGAAAAGTCAAAATCTTTGACCACGTTTTTTCACATTTCTCGACGTTTTAGACCTTCCTGCGTCGAAATCAGTAAAAACAAATTTTGCGTCCGTCTGTCTGTCTGGGTGTAATCTCGATAACTCCATTTTTAATAAAGATATCGACTAGCGGTTTTTTGCATATTGTTTATCGTTTGGGGTAAGAATGGGGTAAAACTCCTATTTTTAGCGTTTTTTGGTTTTAAGGAAATTATTATTGTATTTTATTAATTAAGCACTTAAAAAGATAAAAGATAATTTTAAATTGGTCAAAAAATGTTACAAACTATTTTTTCCTAAAATGCATTGTTTACAAGACATTGGCGTTTAAAGAAGTAAAATGTTTTTTAGCAGATCTCACTTATTTATAACCCGATTTCAAAAAATTATATTTTAAATAAAAGCTCTTTTTAAGCCCTATAAAAAATGCTATATACAGTTTTTTGCTAGAATGTAACGTTTTGGAGATACAGACTTTCAAACTTTAATAAATTATGCAGGTGTATTAACGGTTGTCTATTCACGTGAACACACAACTTTCCTTTTCATAACGTTCCAAAATAGTGCCTAGTGCCGATGTTTTGACAAGGTGCTTGTAGATGTTCAGCTGATTTATATATGTGTTCCAAAAAAAACTACTTTTTCAAAAACATCCCCAAATAATGCCCAAATTTAAATGTTAGCGTGCCAAAACTTGTTATAGTCGCATCGTGAGATAAAGCAGTTACTTTGTTTTTAAATAAATTAATTTATCACAGTTGTTATTTGCTCATTAATTTTATAAAAGAGATTTTACGTAATTATGTTTTAAATGTTTTATAATAAATTATTAATTGTCAGAAAGTTTATTTATTTATACCCCAAACTTGACAAGTCAATACAACCTTATGTTCTAAACTTACTAGGAACCCTAAAAATGCTCGATTTAAAGTAACATCAGTGTATAATTTGAAGACTAGCCGGCTGTAGACAAAAGCATTCAAAAGTTATTGTAATATTGCCAAAAATAATATAATAAAAAGAATTAGCAAAATTTTATGCTTGGGCGTTTTTAAGTTATCTACAATTTCATAGCTATAAAATCAAAAATACAAAACCAGTATTTTTTTATTAATGTTATGTTTTAACAAAAATATTAGTTTAAGTCAAACATTTCAGTAAAAAGTAAAAATATATTGTCATAAAAAGTCAAAAAAATATCTATATCTAATACGCTATTTTAAAATATCAATTTTACTCAACAGCAATTTGGCGATTTGTCCCTCAGTTCCCAAAAACAGATTATCCTTTTTGTGGTCAGTCTCCTCATGGAAAAATATTTTCAAACTCATTTCGGTCGCACGCATGCAGTGCAAAGTTGCACTGTTTTGCAAAAACATTTTGAAAATATTTCCCGCATTTTCATCGTTTTTATTGCCCAAAATATTGATAATATCGTTGTCAACTCTTATTAAAGGCACTATATGTTGATATTTTTTTCGTGCTAAAATACAGAAAAAGTTGTTTTTCAAGAAAGTCATTTAAATGAAAAGTTAGTAAATAATTAGTAAAACTATTATTATTGAACAAAAACGTTATTGGGCTAGCACAATTTAGATTTGTCCCATTTACCACAAATTTTTAGCACTTACCTAAAACGTAGTCTTTTCCGTAAAAGCTAATATACTTGTAATTGTCTCTTTCAAAATGGCCGACATTTTTGTTGACTTCGAATTGCGTTTGGTACGTTATTTTTGGATCGTATTGGCGAAACGGTATCGGATTGAAAATTTGGTAATTGTTGATCGTGTTCATTCGAACCTGAAAAAGGAAAACAGAGCTCAATCGGACCTAATGCCTTATAGAGATTCGGAGACGAGGGGCATGTCACTCGTCATTTGCGGAACTAAATATCGCCTTTTACATTAATCAATATCGCCTCGGGATCGCCCGATATCGCCTCGAAATCGCCCCCGATATCGCCTCATATCGCCTCTTGAAGGGACGAAATAACGTCTCTGTGACATGACCCTCGTTTGGAGACTTTAAAATAGAATTCACTAAGTTTTTCAGGTTTTTCAGAGATACAACGCCAATGATGTTTTCATAACATTTTTAGGGTTTTAAGAAGTTATATAACTTATACAAGTATGAGCGCCGTATTTCGAAAAATAAAGCTAGCAATGGGAAAAAATGTAAAATTTGTCAAGAGTTTTAAAAAACGTTAGATAAATGTTATTCATAATGTTACAAATCGGGACTTTTATACATTAAAAACTCGTTAGAACAAAAAACCGTTTATCTAACGTTAAATTTCACTAGAAAAACTTTTATTAAAATGCATTAAAAGGCAAGAGATACATTTAAGATGGCTGGCATTATTCTAAGGGTATCAAATATGCACTACAAGATTAACAGACAGAGTAACCAGTAATGAAATATGAATATTTACCCTGTTGAGAAAATCCACGGAAATATTGCAATAAACGTCCAAAAACAACATCAAGCTTTCCAGGCCAACTTTCTTCAATGATAAATCAACTACGGCCAAATTTAGGGCCGAATTGTCTTCCATCGTGACCGTTTTATTTGAAGGAGGCAATCTTATTGAAACCCACGCTATTTTCGTGTCGTCATTTTTGTATTTTTGGCTGGTTTTGAGCGATATACGTTTTATATCGGCAAAGACATCTTTATCGCCTAGGAAAAAATAAATATATCCATATAAAAATTGATAAAAACTCTCGAAATTTCATGGATTTTATATAAAAAGTCCAAAAATCGCATATCTGATGAAAGTTCATGGGATACCAAAATATTTTCGTCGGATTTTTTTATAGAGATGGCTAAAAATGTTTATATATGAATACTGTAGTATAAAAAAAAACTTAAAATAAAATTTCCCGACTTTTCCAAATTTTCCCTAAATATTAGAAGCAAGACTTTTACTTACCTTTATTTTCAGAGTTATACTGATACATAAAAACCAACATCAGCATAGTTTTTTCCTTTCTGAGCATTATATTGCTCACGTAATTTTTCAAAAAATTCAAACCTAGAGCCACTTCGTGTTTTTGAATCGGCAGTAAAATGGTCACTCTGCTGTTTTCAGTAACATACGGCACTTGCAGGAACTCTACTTTGCTCAGTGGTTTCGAAACTTGGAATCTTTTTGTTATTTCTTCGTTTTGATCGTTTGTGAAAAAAATGTCAAATGTGTAGTCCATGCCTCTACTTAGGTCGAATTTTTTGTAGCCATTTATCAGATGCTTGTATTTTAAATCTTTATTCTTTATGCTGGATTTTGCTTTAATTTGGTTTAAAATGTTCTAAAACAAAAATTCCTGTACTTTTACAGATATTCCAGGTAAGGTTTCCTAAACATTGGCCACCCTGTTAAATTTAATTTATGTGTATTTTCACTCAACTAAAAAAATGTATAATTTGCTTACAAGAGTTGTAGTCAAATCCTTTGCTCACAAGTGTACTTACCTCAATATCATTTTTTTCGGGTTCCGTATGCTCCCGTACCATTGTGAAATCGTCGGGATGGTAGACGTGGGACAAATTAAAATAGTACTGACGGGGCAAATCGAACCGGGTGGCCGGTTTTGCCCCGGTTCGCTGGCCCGCCGGCCACGACTCGTTCAAATGCGTCGACAGTTCGTCTATGTTGGACTTCAGTTTTTCAAGCCTTTGCTGAAATTACGAAGTGAAAACAATTTTATTAATTTAACAATAAAAAAACTATTAATGTAAAGTGGAATAATTTGGGGCTGTGGCGTTTAAACTACCCGCCATCTACAACGGACAGGGACAGATAGCTATCTCTCTCTGACGGACTCGGAAGCTCTCTCTCTCTTACCGATCATGACAGCGCGATACAGAGATATTGTACAGGTGAGATTATTTGCTGATATCTATCAATAATAGCTATTAATATCGGGATAAACATTTGCAAACCCTTAAACATTACATTGGCGACGAAAACGGATACGAAAACACCGGGAAAATTGTGCAAAAACAGTGGAAAACGTGAAAGCGTCGGTTGTAAAAAAAGTGAGGTTAGGTGTGACAATTTTGTTAGGGCTCGAAAATGAACGGTTTAACGGGCGGAATAGCACCTTTTGAACTAAATAGTAGTGAAAACTTAGGAACAAAGTGGAAAAAATGGATTAGTCGTTTCGATAACTATTTATTGGCCATGGGAATCGACAAAAGTGAAAGAAAAAAGGCACTAATGCTGCATACCGCTGGGGAAGACATTTACGACCTCTACATAACCTTAGAACTAAGGGACACCAGTGAAGAAGTAGAAGATGCTTATGATAAAGCAAGAAGAATCTTAAATGAACACTTTAAGCCCAAAACCAACAAAAACTTTGAAATCTTTCAGTTTAGGCAGAGTAGGCAACTAGAGGGCGAAACAACGGAACAATTCTACAACAGACTCCTAAACATGGCAAAAAACTGTGAGTTTCAGGATACCGATGACGAAATCAAGAATCAGCTGATATTAAGCACAAACAACAGCGAACTGAGATCATACGGACTTTCGGAGAACCCAAAACTAGAAAAATTGATAGAAAAAGCAAAAATCCTCGAATCAACAAAGAAACAGGTAGAACAAATAGAAGAGCAGAACAATGGACACGATGTAAACAGGATTAAATTTGGAAGAAAACAAACACAAGGAAGATATCAAAGAAAACCAGATACCAGACGAGATACCAGGCAAGAAACCAGGCAAGAAAACAGGCAAGATAAATGCAGAAACTGTGGCTTCGAATGGCACAGTAAAGGGCTACAAACGTGCCCAGCAAAAAGTCAACGCTGCAACTCTTGCAAGAAGATAGGACACTATGCTAGGGTATGCATAACCAGTCAAAAACGAATAAACAGAATAGAAACAGAGGATCAAAATCAAGAAGATGAGACTTCATCTGGCAGTGAGTACACATTTAACATTAAGGAAATAAACAACAAAGCACCAAGAGCTGAAATAAAAATAGATAACAGGAAAATAAACTTCATAATCGATACAGGGAGCTCAGTGAACTTGATAAGTAAACAAACTTACAAGAAGCTTAAAAACACAAAGTTAATGCCAACTAAATGCATTTTGAACGGCTACGGAAACAGCGAAAACATTAAATTACTGGGAAAAATCAAGACAAACATAACCTATAAAAATCGGAGCGTGAACGCGGAAATACAAGTGGTGAATGGAGCTGTTGACAACATAATGAGTTGCGAAACGTGCGAGGCACTTAATTTGGTTAAAATTATATACAACATAAAAGAAAACACAACACCAGAAAACATAACACAAGAAAACACACCACCAGGAAACACAACAGCAGAAAATATCAGAAAACAATACCCAACATTAACAAAAGGCATCGGCAGGCTAAAAGGGTACTCAGTAGAGCTACACATCGATAAGAAAGTACCACCCGTGGCACAACGCCACAGAAGAGTACCATTTCACCTGAGAACAGCGGTTGAAGAAGAGATAACCAGGCTACTCAAGGAAGGCGTAATTGAAAAGGCAACAGGCCCCACGCCTTGGGTTTCACCCATAACAATTGTACCCCGTCGTGACCAGAAAAGAATCCGGATGTGTGTTGATATGAGATGCGCAAATCAAGCGATTAAACGGGAAAGACATCTAACGCCTACAATAGACGACCTATTCACGGCACTTAATGGAGCGAGATATTTTTCCAAGATTGACCTTAGAGATGGATACCACCAGGTGGAGCTAGGAGCGAAATCACGGTACATAACAGTATTTTCCACTCACGTAGGACTATATCAATACAAGACGTTGTATTACGGAATAACCAGTGCTGCCGAAATATTTCAGAACATAGTAAGGCAAGTTTTAACGAATATACCGGGTGTGATAAATTTTAGTGACGATATTTTGATTTTTGCAAAATCGGCAACAGAACATGACAGAAGCCTGAAGATGGTCCTAGATAGACTAGCAAATTTAAACTTAACAGTGAATTTAAACAAGTGTGAATTTAAACAAACAAGCATAAAATATTTTGGATACATATTCTCAGCAGATGGAATATTACCAGATCAAGAAAAAGTAAAGTCATTTGTCGATTTAAAACCACCCCAAACTCAGACTGAAGTAAGAAGCCTACTAGGGATGTTAAACTTCGTAGGGGGAAAATTTATACACCGATTAGCCGAGAAAACAAAGATTTTGCGAGATCTAACAATCAAGAACTCAGAATTTAACTGGAAGGAAGAACATGAAAAAGCCTTCAATGAACTCAAACAAAACCTACTAGATGTAACAAAACTAACCTATTTTGACACGAACAAACAAACAGAACTATATGTAGACGCAGGACCCTACGGCGCAGGCTCGATATTAGCACAGAAAAGCAAAGGTGAAATGAAAATAGTAGCCTTTGCGAGTAAAGCCTTAAGCCCTGTGGAGCAGAGATACTCCCAAATAGAAAGGGAAATGGTTGCGGTCACATGGGCCATAACGCACTTCCACATATACTTATTTGGGTGTACTTCTTTCACCCTGTACACAGACTCACTACCATTAGTTTCAATCTTAAGGAACCCTCGATCCTCACCAAGCTTAAGACTCGAACGATTGGCCTTGAAAATACAATCGTACAGCTATACAGTAGTGCACAAAAAGGGTGATACAAATCCCTCAGACTACCTATCAAGATACCCAGTCTGGAAAGAATCTGACATAAACAAAGAAGTGGAAGACTATGTCAACTTCATAACCAAGGGATGCACTCCAAAAGCAGTTAACATAGAAACTGTGAAAGAAGAAACTGAAAAAGACGATACCTTAAAAGAAGTAAAACACGCAATTTATGAAACAAAACTCTTTGAAAAGAAGGAGCTAGCAGAGTATAAGAAGATAAGAGAAGAAATTACCGAGGCACATGGGCTACTCTTAAGAAGAAATAGAATAATAATACCAAAAAGCCTACAAGGGACAATTATTGAGCTGGCACATAAAGGACACCAGGGTGTAGTCAAGACAAAACAACTGCTGAGGAGCAAGGTTTGGTTTCCCAACATTGATAAGCTAACAGAAATGGCGGTCAACTCCTGCTTAGCCTGCCAGGCAAATGAAAAAAAATCAAACAGAGACCCCATTGTGACAACACCTCTACCAAACACTCCTATTGCCCAAATTGATTGCGATTTCCTTGGACCGATGCCCAATGGTAAATACATTTTTGTCCTGGTCGATGAATACTCTAGATTTCCATGGGCGGAAATCGTACCATCAACCTCATTTAAAAACATAGAGCCAGTCTTAAACAGACTAATATCAACCTTCGGCGTCATAAAAGAACTCAAAAGTGATAATGGACCACCCTTCAATGGCAGAGAGTGTACTAACTACCTCAATAGTCTAGGCATAAAACACAGGAAGGTAACGCCGTACTGGCCAGAAGCCAATGGTATGGTAGAAAGACTGGTGAAAACAGTAAAAAACTCCTTAAGACGGTCTCTGCTAGAACACGAAAATGCTCAGACATCACTAAACCTTTTTCTCATGAACTACCGAAACACACCACACACGGCGACAGGAAAATGTCCAACAGAAGTTCTTTTCAGATATCCAGTTAACACAACCATACCCGATATAAAAGCCTACCAAAAAGTAAAAATTATTACTAAAGATGGCAGACAAGAAAAGAACGAGAAGGCAAATATCACAAGAAGGACATATCCTCACGATTTCAAGCTAGGTAACCTAGTGTTGTGCAGACAACAGAAGAAAAACTCTTGGACACCGTTCTACCACCCTACCCCATATAAAATCATCAGAATAAATGGTACCAAAATAACCGCTAAAAACAAGGACAAGACTGTATGTAGAAACGCTTCTTTTTTCAAGAAATTTATTACACCAAACAAAGACAGAACAAAAAAACAAAAGAAAAGCCCAGAGAAGAAAGCAAGCACCCAGAGCATGCAGATAATGATCCCAATAGACCTATTTAGCCAGGAAGAGCCGATCCAAGACAACACACCGGAAACGACAACCAACTCAACCGAGACAACCAACTCAACCGAGACAACCAACTCAACCGAGACAACCAACCCAACCGAGACAACCGTCACAACCGAGGTAACCAGCCCAAGTGAAAATATAGTACCAATGATGACAAGTACCCCGACATCAACAAGCAGCGAGGAGGAATTCCTAAGTCCCACATACGAGCCACTATCACCAAGCTACTACAGAAGTAGCACAAGCAGTTTCGACTTCTCGATCGAAGCCCCAGAGCCGGAAGCTCCAGCAACGGTAGAAACCCTAACCAACACCCGACCCAAAAGAAACCGTAAACCTCCGCCGCGGTACGAAAGCAATCTATAGTGCGGTATATAGATAAGTGACAGAGACACAAAAAAAAAAATTAGCTTAATAAGTAGTGTAAGTTCCAAATCAAACAAACAATAATCGTGTTAAACATTAAAACATTTAAAGTAGTGAAAAACAAAAAAAAAAAAACATAACAGTGCTCAAATCCAATGAGGTCCCGGAGGAATGTGGCGTTTAAACTACCCGCCATCTACAACGGACAGGGACAGATAGCTATCTCTCTCTGACGGACTCGGAAGCTCTCTCTCTCTTACCGATCATGACAGCGCGATACAGAGATATTGTACAGGTGAGATTATTTGCTGATATCTATCAATAATAGCTATTAATATCGGGATAAACATTTGCAAACCCTTAAACATTACAGGGGCTTTTACCAAAAAAGGAATGTCAAAACAAAACTCGACTCCTGGAGCCCATGATTTTTTTAAGATAGCACAATAATTACGAAAAAAACAGTTAGAGCCATTTATGACAAAATGCCATTTTTGGATTTTTGTTCATCAGTAAACTACCTTTATTTACAGTAACAGTTAAAATAAAAAAGTTTACTTACCCTTAAGAAATACGCATTTAACAAATAAAAATCGTCTTTTTGCAAAATGGGATATACAGTGACAGCATCATTGAAAACCGGCAATTTGGATAACTTCAGCAAATGTTTATCCAATTCAAAATGTTTTAGTTTATAAGAATCTAGTGACACATCCTAAAATATAAAAATGTTTAAAAAAAACATATATTTGATTCAGGGAAACAGTTTAAATCAGGATTTTACGGATAAAATCGGTTAAAACCGTTGTTTTTCCAAATTTTAACATTTAATCTTAATTTATATATACTTATAAAAATAACCTTCACTATTTCTGCTATTAATAAAATAAAATAAAAAATGTAAAATAAGTAGACAATTTAAAATAGAAAAAAGGAGTTTCTCCCGTATTGCACTAAACGCAGTCCGAAATTGGTAGAAGTAAATATAGAGACAATAATGAACAAAAAAAGTGTATTTTTTAATCTAATTAGTTTGGATGGTTTTGGGAAATAACGATTACTTACTTGTATATTTTCTTGGCAGTTCAACTGCATACTGTGGTAAACACATCTACCAAAATTTTCGCTATTATCGTCTGAAACGGTGTTGATTATGCACCAGTCGAGATTTGCCCTCATGGCTTTCAGGACAGAATTACTTATCAGAACTCCGGAATCTGAAAAATATATAATTTAAAAAAAAAAATTAAAAAATACAAAAATTGAAAAAAATTAAATATATTTTTTTTGTGACAATAAACAAGCTATCGCAAAATATAATGGTAACCAGGTTTTTACTGTGAAAATTATACCCCTTACCGCATTTTTACTAAAAAAATCTAGTCAAGAGCTTTGGGTAAGAAAGTCTTTAGCTCAAAGCGTTGTGGAGATCGTGCTCAGAATTTGTTTTGTAACAACCAATAAAAACGTCGAGCAGCAATAAAAAAAAATGACTATTTTACTAAAACAAGACTATCTAAAAGAAAATAGCTTTGCCATTTAAAATTTTCCATTTTAATAATTATTTAACTCAAAATAATACAGAAGGTTGGAGAAGGCCTCGATTCTTCAAAGAAGAAAATAATACAAAATTAAATGTTTTTTTTCTTACCTAAACTACAAAAACTGCCATCTTTGACCTTAGTTCCCAAATAAACGTTCATACCAATACTTATTTTATTCACAACATCTTTCAGTCGATGTACATTCGTAAATGTATAATCCTTGGCAAAATAATAATAATCGTAATCTTGATTAAAAGTATCAGCCACATATTTAATTACCTGAAATGGTCTATAATGGTATCGCGCATCTGTAAAGCCTACTAATCCAGTCAAATTGAATTTTGTTTTTAGTTTGTACTGAGCTGTTATAAAAAACTTTATTTTATCAACCAAATGACCTACTGTTTTGTTTAAGTGTACTGCGTGTGAGTTTACTTTCTCTTCTGAGGTAAATATACCAACAAATAGCTTTTCCCTTATTCCTAGCTCTGTAGAATAATACCTGGGTCGTATTACCTTTTTTTTGTTATCACTTTTTGCTTTTTTTGATTCTTTAATTATAGGTAAAGGTCCTATGTTGATGTTTTCCATATTAGTTTCATTTTTGGTTATTTGCAGACTACTCTTTGTGCATTCTTCATTAAAACTTCCATCTATTATTGTTGAAATATATATTCCTATGATTATGCCAATAAAAAGGTACAAATTTTCGTTTAAAAGCTTTGTAATCATTTTTAAGGTCATTTTCTCCTTAAAATCATACTTGTCTTACCTATTTTCGAATAGAACACATTTAGAACAAGTTATTTTTGTAAGGAAAATAAACAAGCATAACTCATTAACCTCAAGGAAGATTTGAACAAGATAAATATCAAAATCCAATAACAACAGTCAGTTCATTTCAAAAATGGCGGGAGAGCCCCGTATATGATTTAAATAGATATAAAAATAAAATAATCTATACAGAACTTAAAGAATTATATAGAAAATTTAAAGTTAAACAATAAAACTCAAAAAAAAAAATAAAAAAAAACCTAAATAACACTATAAAATAAAAAGGTTCGTCAAACAATACAACATTGGAATGCATTGAAACGTTAAAGAGATTACTACTTTACCCTAAGTTTGTAGTTCCGAGTTGGGGCGCTGCAATTGACTAGTGTTCGTTTTGTCCACTTTTATTATCACGGTTTTTATAGATTGCGGGCATATGCACTGTTGTTCAAAGAAAATATATTGTTATTATATTACTGTTGTTATTGGATTTTGATATATATCACTTTAACGAATATAAGCGCGACATCTAGCGGTGGAATCTCAAGAAGTACAAAAATTGGAGGTCCGTCGATAGATGTCGCTACAAAAAAAAGCGACATCTAGCGGCCTATGTAGAAAGTTGTATGATGCATGTGTCGATCGAGAGATGTCGCCAGTAGCAGAAGCGACATCTCTCGATGGACACATGTATCATACAACTTTCTATATAAGCCGCTAGATGTCGCTTTTTTGTAGCGACATCTATCGACGGAACCTCTAATTTTTGTACTTCTTGAAATTCCATATTTTTTTTGACATGATACCGTGCCCGTCTAGATGTCACTACTGTATAAAGTGATGTAAGTTAAAAAATTACTTTAAAAGTTTAAAATATTGCCAATATCCACATCTTATAAGTTTTATGTGGTAAATTAGGTTTATTAACAATTATGGAAGTTATAAAACGCAGTAAGTACGTAAATTTCTCCTTCCGACTTAAAAATCTAAAAATGAGGTTAGATTTCACTCTAAATTATATTTTCAATTTAAATTTAATTTTATTAATTGTAACATCATTTTCAGATTTTAATGATGTGTAGAACCATATACAAATAATTCAACATTTATTAGTGCAAGGTGGCCTAAAAATTGTAAGAAATAGGAATACTTTTTATGTGTCTTTCGTGTAACATGAAAAACTAAAAAGAAACATTAAGGAATTCTTTGTCATACACTATGGTACTTTGTGCTTTAAACTAAATAAACATAAACCCTTTAAAACGGTTCCTTAAAATAAAAAATCATCACAGTACTCTTTATAATGTTGTCTTTTTTTCGGAAATCCACAGTGGAAAAAGAATCCCCCTTGCCAGCAGAAACTATTTCACAAGATAAGATAATAGAGTTGAAAGACACTATATATGATATTATACGAACAATCAAAGATCCAGAAAAACCAAAAACTCTGGAAGAGTTAAATGTTGTTTATGAAGATGGAATAAAAGTTAAAGATCCTACACCAGGTAATATTAATGTGATAAGAATTGAATTTAATCCCACTGTGCCTCACTGCTCTTTGGCAACACTTATTGGTCTTTGTATAAGGATTAAACTGGAAAAAAGTATGCCGCATCCAATAAAATTGGACATATACATTAAAGAGGGATGTCATACAACTGAACATGAGATAAATAAGCAAATAAATGACAAAGAAAGGATTGCAGCTGCCATGGAGAACCCAAATTTAAAGACCATGGTAGAAAACTGTATTGTAGAAGAAGACTGAAAAATGTGTAAAATAAAAAAAAACTGAACTATTTTTTTATCAAAGTGGGTGCTGGATAATGGGTATTTTAAAGCTAGCTAAAAAATTAATTCAACTTTAAAGCCTAATAAATTTACTAAATTATTTAGTAACAAAGGCAAAGATTTATAAGTATGTAAGTCAAATATGTATCTATTGTATGTAAATTTTTAAATATAAATATATTGTAAATAAGTAAACAAGCTATGCATTAAAAAATTAAACATCAAATAATGGAGAGAAATGTGGATAATTTATAGAAATTATCCTTAACTTAAAATTTTAAAGATAAAAAAAAATCGATTTTTTTAAAAATAGGCTCCAGAACGGAATGAAAAAACACCACACTTTTTTGTTTTTTGTAGCTTGGATGTGAGACAGCTTGTTTAAAAAAAAAACTACATATTTACATAATTAAATTGTGTATTTAAATTCTGAATAGTTTGGCGCATTCGCCAAAAATCAATGTAGTAAGCCCATTTTTAAGTTGCGCATTCGCCAAACTAATTCAAAATTGTTTCATCCAAATATTTTTAGTGCATGCGCCAAAAATGTGTGTTTTTTTTTAGGATTCATCTCAAATAGTGTGGCAAGGATCGCAAACACTCTTTATTCTACTTTCCCCTAGCTAGTCAAGTCCAGATTTTCCATTAGCCAATTGCATATGGGACAAATTTTGAGTATTACTTTTTTTGGTCATCCATTTTACTTACTCGATTTATAAATGCAGATTTTTAGTTGACTACCTTTTTACATTATTATTGTGCCTGCAATTTATTTATTTTTTCTTAAATAGTTTTATTTTATTATAATTCATAAAAAAAAAAAATAACAAGAAATTTCCGGTTTGTTTGGCCCTTTCAACTTAAAGGGTTCAAATTTTTACTTATATTATTATGCTATTCACAGCGCCTGCGCTAGAATAGTATTATACGGTACCCAGAAAACATTGATTCGTTGGCCGTCCGTTGGCGTGCCAATGTTTCCTACATTGGGCCAATGTTGGCAAACCCACATAGGGCTTACATACTGAGGAGACATCGGCCGCCTTAAGTGCTCATGCGACGGGCCAATGTTGACAAAACTGCATTGGTCCTACATTGGCCGCCCAAAGGCCAACGAATTTTTTTTCAATTTTCAAGGTGGAAATTTATCATTGGCCTTAGGTTGGCCAACGTACGTTGGTTCATAAGACTGCGGCCTTAGATTGGCCAATGTACGATTTTACGATCGAATTTATCGTTGGCTTTAAAGCGACCTTCGGGCGGCCAATGTAGTGGTAGTAGTAAATTTTTGGGTTGGCCAAAGCCGAGCAACTAGGCCATTTATAGCCCTTTTGATCACCCCAGGCAATCCCAGCCATTTACTAATTTGAGTCCTCCTTGAACCTGCCCGTCCTTTCAATAAAGGTCAGGATACTGGTCCAGGGGAGATCTCTTAGTTAATATTGGTTGAGTCTTTGAGTTTCAAAGACTTGCAACCTGATCCTGGCGGCCAATGTAGTTTTGCCAACATTGGCCCTCAGTATGTAGGCCCAATGTGGGTTTGCCAACGGGCGGCCAACGAACCAATGTTTGATGGGTAGTTTCGAATTTTCCAAAATTTCAAAATTCATTCTGGACAAAAAATTCTTGGATACAAATGTCATTAAAAAATAAGAAACTTTTTTTTTGTCCGTCTGTCCGCCTGATGTCACGTTTTTTGTTAACTCGATAACTCAAGAACGAATAATCCGATCTACTTGAAATTTTCAGGAAAAATCAAGTTCTATGAGGGGAAGATTGTTTTTGGATCAATTGTTTTTGAAGTAATCCCCCCAAAAACAAAAAAAGTTATGGGGGTTTAAACTCGAAAAAAAAAATCGAATAAAGCTGAAAGAAAATTCCAAACCCGATTTTTAAAGAAAAATTACTTTTATTATAAGGATTAATTCTACCTATTTTAAAAGTAATTCCCCAAAAAACAATAAAAACAAAAAAAATTTGGTGAATAGCGTAGCTCACACCGTTGATATTTGACGTTCTAGTAGTCTGTAGGCAACTAAAGAACCGCTCATGCAGTCTCATCCGAAAAAGTTGCTTACTAAGCAGACGAGTTCGACACACTTTTTCTTACGGTTTCGACCATATGACTGCGAAGAAGACCCATTTTGAAAGCAATTCAGTGGCCGCCATTCAGTCGATTCATGGCACTGTTGATACACCGACCGCATCCGCACTAGGTCAAGTCTGTCGTCGTAAACCAACGGTCACTAGATCCATTCATCTTTTTTTAATTTATTACTTAGATGTTTTAATTCGCTCAAAAGTGTGCTGTTTTTGTTTTTCCTCAAAACATGTGCTTTTAGTTTGCTGAAAAGTGTGCTGTTTTCTTTCTTTTTCGGAAAAAATGTGGACAAGTCTACTTATAAAATATTGTGCTGACCAATTGGGTTTCTTTTTTGAAGTCAAATAACATTGTTTCAAAAGGAAATTATAAAATATGTAAAATGATACGATTTTTTATTTTATTGGTAAGTTACTTTTCCTTAAGGAATTAGGAAATTTCCGAGTTAGTAAAAAAAAAAATAATAATTTTTTGTCATATGTAAAAAAAAATAAAAATAAGTATTTGAAAAGCCCCGAGGACCCTGATAAAAAACTGAGCGAAATATGGGCAATTATAATTAAAGTGCTCTAGAGGGAAACAAACACATGTTGAAAGTATCGTTCTTTATCTTACGTAACAACGTAACTATATGTCAGTTACGTCGTTACGTGAGATATGGGACGATATAAGCCTCCTTTCACAGCTGTAGTCAGTTAAAAACAACCCTCCTCACGTCGCTTTTTTACTTTTTATGTTTAGACCATTTTTTTTAATTTTATACCGTATGTTTAAAAAATAATTGGGCATGTCACACTTGTGCCTTCGCCTAAACTATAAAAGTTTAGGGGGGGACAATAGGAACACTCCCCCAGTGTCAAGCAAAACTTATGTGTTTTTATTTCATCATTTTTTAGCCTAGAAATTTAGATAAGAAACCTTTGGTCCAAATTTGAAGTCTTTAGCTAAAAGCGTTCTAAAGTTATCGTGGTCAAATAACCTTTTTTTTTTTTTTTTAATTTAAAACGAGAAACGAAAAAAAAACTATAAACATTTAGTGTGTTCAATTGTTTATCTAACGCAAAATTTTTCTCGGGAAAAGTAAAATGTCCTAGAGTAACTTTTGACGGTAATGAAATTTTGAAAAACATCTTGGAGATAGATGAAGATAAAGAGTTGAAAGAGAATAATTACACAGGACCACAATTGTTTTCTGTCGATTGACCAGGATCAGAAATGGTTTTCTAGGTGTATTTTTGGAATCAACGCGTCGATATCTATCGACAATATTTTTTTTAGCTGAGATATGGACAAAATCGTCAAAATTCGGTCATCGTCTGGATAATTTTAAAAAAGTTCATGTCGATAGATCTCGACGCGCTGATTCCAAAAATACAGGCGAATCATACCTTCAGATTAATACTAATCTGAAGGTATTATTTCTAAAATATGAGCGAAATAAAAATTTTGAAAGGAAAAAATAATTGGTTTTTCCTGACGTGATGGGCCAAAACGGACGACGGGTTCGTGTTTAGCGACCAAAAATACACCTAGAAAACCATTTCTGGTCAATCGACAGAAAAAAATTGTGGTCCTGTGTTATTATAATTTCAAAATTGAATTCCGCTAAAAAGTCTGTTTTTCGGGTCCCAAAATCTACAAAAAAAAAAAAAACATTTCGCGTTACCCTAATAGGAGACTGCAATATGCAGGCAAAATACAAACTATATTAATATTAATAGTATATTTTTAATTTTTGAGCAGAATTTTTCGGTACATTTTTTTTGAGAGGCAGCGAGAAATAATATTTAAATTTTTATTTCGTGAAACTGAATTTGATAATAAACTCTATCTATCTTCATGCAGGGGACAATTTTTAAATGTTTGATTTATTTTGATTAAAACTAATATTTTATAGAGCTTTTTATCGGATTTTTTTGCTTACTATTTTATTAAAAAAAAAAATAAGTATAGAGCGCATCTCACACGTTGAGCTTTTTGAGTTCTAGCAAAATATAATTGTGCGTCTAAAAATGGCAAGTGTGCGTGAGTTAGACGAAAATAAAAATTGATGAAGCAATTAGAAAATCGATTGGGCCGGGTAGGAAACAAATGACAGTCACTCGTGAAAGCAATAGTGAGTGCAATATACTTATATGCATATAAAAGTTACTAGCCTACTGACATACTTTTTCTTTCAATCTTCATATGTTTTATTTATTTATTTCTGCTATGCAAACATAATTTTTCGAGCAATTACATTTTATTAGAAAATATCTTTATTTTAAATCTTTTGATATAAATTAAAACCGATTAAAATATATTACTTTCCTCTATCGTTTAAAACAAAAAGTGGAAAGCAACAAATTTTATTGCTTTTCCTCATTTAATTTCTTAACTTTTATATGCAAATACACAATTTCTGCGGAAATATTTGTGACCAAGATAACTTGGGAACTCATTTGAGCAATAATTCAAATTTGGACTATGCGTTAGATATGTAGGGTTATCGACTGGGATTGTATTTTAGTAAAAATAAAAACCTAGTTTGTGTGATTTAATTATGGGTAGTACGATAAAAAATTTAATTTTTTTTTGTAGATTTTTTGCTAAAAAATCCCTTCTCTAAAACAATTTTTTTTTTAATTCTAGCTATGTGCCTACGACCTGGAGAGCTATGGGTACGACTCGGGCGGGGGCGATCAAGCCGCCTGTGGCCGGCCGTACCGCTCGGGCAGAATGTACCAGCCTCCGTGCGATTTGAACCAAGTGGGCTACTGCGCTTCGGCCGGGGGCTCATATCCGTGGCACGCGGTCAAAAGATTTGTCAGGGATAACCAGGTAAATCTATTTTTTTATTTTTTGTGAACCACACTGAGTTTTCGTTATCGTATTAAATACTGAACGATTTTGGGTATTTGGAATCCCAAGCAATTTTAGTTCTTGAACACAAGTTGTTACAGTAAAACGTTGCGTTATTCTGTCAGTGTTACTGTAACAACTTATATTCAACCCTGGTGGAAAATAACTTAAGAACGACTTGACCCAACGTTAGATGAATGTTGTTTAAATGTTAAATGCCTAACGTTAAGGCCTAACATTGGAATGCCGTAAGTCATATAAAAGTTTATCTAACGTTTGGACTTTTACCAAAGGTTCCCAGATAACCAGAATCTGTCCGTTTGCCGGTAAATTGTTGGAGCTTTTTGTCCTCAAGTGGGTACCACCATTTGGCTGTCTCTTGGCGGAAACATATCGTGTGCAACCCACGGACAACCGACGGGAAATCTTTTGGCTATACTTATTGTGGACAACGCACGTCGAACGTATTGTGTTATTTAAGGTACGGTGCAGACAACGGGCTCCACCGTATTGTAGGAAATGTGTTGCCCGTAGGTTGCACCCCGTTTGCATACAACTGTTGATCAGAAACTATTAGAAAGGCTCGTTCAACTTGTGTAGAAACATTTTTCTGGCACTTAGCATGCAACTGACGGGCAAGGTTTTGTACTTCCAACTTATTGGCTTCTGTTGCAAGAAATTTGCCAGCAGTTTATTGACGCGTTTTCTTTGGGTTTCCTAGGAGACTTTGGTTATCTGGGTTGGATAAACGATATTTTAACGTAAGGAATTCTAACATTAGAAACATTTATACATTTATTTAAAAAATTCTAACAGGTGTAAAATTGCGAGTTGTTCCAAATACACAAAATCGTTCAGTATTTTAAAAGATAACGAATTCTTAATGCAGTAAAATTTTTAAATGGTGGCTCGGCTTACAGGGCATCAAACTTACAGTGTGAGACAACGTTTAACAGAAAATATTAGATATAAATATCCCAAGTACATCCTAAATTAAATCGCAGCCAGAAATTTAAACTTAGTTGACGTAAAAACTAAATTGAATTCAAAATTCCACCAATCAAAAGATAGATGATGAATATCGATAGTAGCGATTAGAATACTTAAATTATAATAAATTATCGCCAGTAACTGTTCTGGTTCCTTCTTTATATTGAAAACGAATACACTTTCATTTTATACATATTTGACATTGCACAAAACTTTCATATATTTTTTTCAATGTTTATTTTAACGGTTTTCGCTAAAGTATTTTTACTTGGAAAAATAACATTCTTTGCAATGTGTTAATTATTCTAATGAAAAATTGTGCAATGGATATTCTGTAATTTCGGTTACTCAATACTGAAATAATTTTTTTAGTTTCTCTTAATTTAAATTAAAAGGAAAATATTTTTTTTTAATAAAGATTATTAATTTAAAATACGTATTATTTTCTCCTGAAGAGAAAGTTTTGTGTAAAAATGTTCCCGGCTTGTTCTAGGGACTAATGCGTCGCATGTATGGAGATCAGAGGCACGGGCACGTGCTACGCGTCCAATTGGAGGAAGAAATCGACGGGGCCCACTGGAAGCCCCCCCACAAGGAACCCAGAGAATTCAAATATTTCACAGAAGAGGCTGAAAACGAAGTATTTCCAGGTAGAGTAAGAATGTTATCTAAAAAAAAACTAATAATCGAGAAATGAAGATGTCCTTTTGATTTGAGAAACAAATGTCAAGTTTTCAAGAATCAAGACAAAATTCTGAAATTTTAAGAATCAGGATTTCTTAAAAGCATATTTAAATTTACCAACATTTCGTTTGGACTTATAGAACTATTAGTTTTAAACTAATGAATAAAATGTTAAACTAATTTTCTTTCTCTATTCACTGATCTGAAAACAAACTCACACAGTGAGCTACAAGCATTTATACGATTCAACAAAAATGTACGCATGGTGAATAACATAGTTGTAGGTACTTTTTTAAACATTTATTTACCGTTAAATCATACATTTTCCCTCTTGGACTTAACATTTCTTTAGGAGGCCTTGAGGACTACTAAATTCATCCGTTTCAAACGACCTAGACGTTCATAAATTATACGACATTCGGTATTGTCTAAAATTTTTCTTAAATATTCCCAGCTTTAAGTTTAAATGAAAAAACGACAAAAAAAAATGATATTTATTTTTGTGAAAATGTACAGGCGGTGACGACGACGAGAAATTTCTGTCTGAACATTTTGGCACTGCCAGACTACTCCGGGACAACGTCAAAAATGACGACGTGCTGAATACCAAGTTCGTTTATGCCGAAGAAGCTGAAATGGCGATTAAATTCAAAGGCCTGAAAACTGCTTCCCATTCCAGACCCACTACGGAGAAATACGTGAAAGACATCGAGAACAAATTAAATGATGAATGTAAGTAGGTTCAATAATAAAAAGTATTGATAAATACATTTTACAATAGTATAACAATATACCCTGGTATAAAATAAAGTAAAACAACACTATAGGTATTGTTTTTTACTTTTTCTGAAAGTAATACAATATTTCACCACTAAGTAATAAGCCTTATTTACAGATAAATATGCTTTTATTTTGTTTTTTACTCCGTAAAAACAAGAGAAAGTAGTTCTAATTTACATAAAACGATCGTACTTTTTACATTTTTTCCCTAAACAGTTTAACGAAAATGCTAAACTTTGATTTTGTTCAAGTGAATGTGGATCCCGTAAAAACCGACGCAACAACAATAACAACAACCACCAGCGAGTCTACTTCTACTGCTGCTTCCAAATCAGAAGCAACTTCTAAATTAGAAGCAAAGCCTACTACGGAATCCGCTGAAATAGAAGAGGATTCGACAACGGATCCTACGACAGACCAGACCACTTTGCCAGACAAATCGACCGAGATAACTGAAACAAATGATGGGGAAACAAAAGATAAAACTGTAGAAGCAAGTGACAGGTAAATCTCGATTTCTTTTTTAGATGTAGAAATACTTGAAGAAATATAAAAAAAATCTCTAAAACGCTGTCTTACACTTTAAATTTGATGTTCTGCAAGTCGAGATATTTAAATTTTAAAAAATAGATACAATTCTGACGTCAGGGAAGCTATTGTTTGAAATATTACGCCTCACAGAGTATCAAGTTTAAAGTGTAAGACATCATTTTAAAATGACTCTTTGTAATAATTTTCAGAGTTGGGGAAGCGAATGAATCTGAAGAGACAAAAAGCGACCGAGTTGGCGAAACAAACACCAAACTAGGAGAAAGCGATGGACTAAGTACAACAGAAAGTGGTAGAGAGGAGGGGGAAGAAGAGGATGAGGGGGAGAAGGAGGGGGTAGCGCAGAAACCTGGAACGGTTCTATTTCAAGATATGGAACAAGATATGACCAAGAAAAAAATGCATGTTAACTTCAAAATGAAAGGAGTGTAAGTGTTAATCTAAACAATGGGTATTTTTAAAACTAAAGGTTCTACTACAAATAATTGTGCATGTATGTAGTAGTACTGCCGTGCTAAGCTGAAAGGTCTACATAGGTTTAACATACACAGATATGACTTTTCAGCTTAGGAAGGCAGAGTAGTAGTAGTACTGGCCTACTCTCGGATGAAATCGATATAGATGGTTCCGGACGCCAGTCGCGACCTATTATTTAGTTGAGTAACACAGGAGTTTGTAAAATACGCATATTTCTTCCAAGTGTATACAAAATGTAAAAGTGGGCGTCTTTAGTAGTTTTGGGCCAACATTCCTAGCCAACTGTCTATAAACTTATTCATTATTAATTTTCAGTAATGCTTGTCCAGTAAAAGAAGAAGTGGTGGCCCCCTTCTGGGCCAACAACACCCGCGGCGAAATCCTGGCCCTGCTCAACATGTACCCCTTTGAGCAGTATGTACACTGGGAAAAATGCACCTACGAACATCGTCAGATGTACTGTCGAGAGGGTTGCAGATGCGAACAGCAATTCCGGTTGCATAGGTTGCTGGCCTATGATCCAAACAATGAGTGCCGAGGTGGGTTATTATAATTAATTTTATTATTTTTTTTTATATTCTATAATTTTGTCGAGATATTTTTTATAGCTTGCTGGCTTGTTTTTCAGGTATTTTTTCCGACTGGTTCCGCTTTCCCTCCTGTTGTGTGTGCAAATGTTACAACATGCCCCCAGAATTTAGAGTTACATCAAGAAGCCCAAGATTACAAAACTTTCCTGGAGAGGAATAAAAAAATTCCGCACCATTTTTTTTTACTGAAAGAAAAAAAATCCTACGACCTAGTTAGTAGTTATTTTCCATCCGTTGCCATAAAAGCGTTCGAAAAGTGACAATTTCCTCTCAGAACATAAGTAAATGTCAAATTGACAAATTAATTAAAATTGTGTTTTTTGCATGTTTAGGTGTTAGGTCGTAGGAAAAATAGTATACTAAAATCCTGTCCAATATCAAAATGCTTAAAGTTGAATTTAGAGTAATTTATAACAAAAAAATGTTATCCACCCAAGAGTTTAATAGTATATTAAAGTACTAGTTTCATAACATACGTTTATGCGCACGAGTACAAGTTTAGAAAACGAGGCGCTTGCGACTAGGTTTCTAAAGTACTACTGCGCTAAAAATGTGTTATGAAACGAGTGCTTTATACAATTTTTTCTATTCTGCTCTAAAATTTGAAATAACTTACATTTAAATTGATGACTGATTTAAGGATTTTTGTTTCGGGTTTACAGTTTTCGCCATGTTTAAAATTCTAAGAACAAATGATATTTTGATATATTTTATAGTCATGTCTTCTCTTTCTCACTGCAAGTAACCAAGCCACAATTTAACACGGTAAAAATTAACCTGAACATAAAATTTTGTAGAAAATTAAACTTTAAAGCGACGTTGACATTTGCACGAAAAACGACAAGCGATATTCTTTTGTCTGTTGCAAACCCAAAAGATAAAAAAGTACACATCTCTTATGGGACTATAACAACACGCAAAATGCGCATGATTATGAGCTGCTTATAAGAGTCGCAAAAAAAGTATTGTAAACCACATTTTTTTAAAGAATTTAAAATAAATTATTTTCCCTTTCTGTTATAAAAATCTAAAACACTATTTTTGTAAAACAATGTATACTTATAGCCTAAGTAGAATTAACTTGGTAGTTTATAATTGGCTAAAAATAGTTTACTAGATGTTCCTATAACAGAAAAAAACAAAAAAAAGTAATTTTTAATTAAGATTCTAAAAATGAACAAACCATAACAATAGTTATTAACACAATTTATATCAATAACATGTTAATTTTATTACAATAATAAAATAATTATTTCTATACATGAAAATTACACAAACAAGAAAGTTTTACGCCATTGCCATGTTTTTTTTGTTACAGTTTTTTACAATTTATTTATTACTATTTAATTAAGGCTCGTGTTGATGTTTTATTATTTATTATAATACTCAATGTTGAATATTCGTTAATTTAATTTACTTAAGTAATATTTATTTTGTTAAATTTAAAATGTTATATTTTAATAAACTTATTAAATACTTACTCATTTTTTCCAACCATATAAATCCCTGCCTGTTCCAGGTTTTCCAGACCACTAGATATCAATATTGTTATAGTTTTATTAGAAAACAAAGAATAAATTTTACGGTTCCACCTCATTTTCTCGCAATTTTTTTACGCTTTTATTACGAATAAATAAGGCAAATTTGTTAAAAACAATATGAATTTAATATACATATAATCTTTATTATAAAATATATATTCATTAATATAAAAATAACACATCACATATATTTAAGGTCGATTATAAAAAAAACATTAAATGCGCCTGAGATTATTAATTAGATCTGCCTTCGTAAAAATTTTGAGTCAGAAGAGCCCCTAAATTAGAAAACTTAAGTCATTTTTGTATGGCTCACAAAAAAATACGTGAAATTTTCTTTAAAACGGTGTCCCACACTTTAAATTTAACGCCCTGCGCAGGACACCGTTTTATGAAATGTTTCTAATGAACACCACAAAAATTACTTAAGGTGCCCAATAGGGGCTACCTAATAATGGGAGTAATAGTATATTATTTACAAAAGAAGACTTTCTAACAAATTTTTCATTTCAAATAATAAACAACAATCGTTAATTTTATTTTTTCGAAAATTATCCCCATATTTTGTTATTAAAATATTCTAGGAATATTTTTTACTTCAGATTGGTTAAATTACATATACTGTACCATAATAGCACAAAAGTTATAAGAATATTCCAGGAATATTATTCTTTGATCTTAGAATGTTACAAAAATATGTTTGGAACAAAATCTAACTAAAATCAAAAATTTATTGTTTCCTGAAATTTTATACATTTAATTTAACACATTAACCCATTAAGGACTACCGCCTTTTTGTAAGGAGCATTTGAAAATGCATGTTGTTTCCAATTTATTTATTTATGGTTTAGCATATGCAAAAATTATGGTTTTTTATTTTTAGTTTACATTTTACTAATAATTTCGTTTAACAAGCGAAAACATGAAAAATTGTTTGCATTTTTTTAGTAAAAATAATCTATTTGTACTAATAAGGGTAACATGTGACAAATATTTCATATACAATAAATTCATGGGTCAGTCCTTAATGGGTTAAATGTGCTAAATCTTGACACCCAACATGATTGAGCAAAATACAACAAATAATGTACTTACCCATATATAAATAATACTACACTTTTTCACTTTTTTTACAAAAACCACAAACATTTTTTTTACAGTTAACAAATCACACAAATAAAGTAAAAAAAAGAACTGTTCAAACATGTTCCAATTTTGGAACCATGAATATTGTATATTTTGGCCGTAAAAGCCTTTAAAAAAATAGTTCCCACTACATTACATGTATAGAGCTTGTGTAAAAATAAATACTATTAATTTTAATTTCTTTTCAAAACTTGCAAAAGTAGAAAAAATTGTGTGCTGGCAAAAGTGCATTGTCACACTTTTGTGCGGCAATGGTTCCACACAAATAAACATGCTTTCCTACGACCATTTATTCTTTATATTTCAGGTAATTATTATAATATATCGTCGTGCGCAATTTACATATCGCACGACAACTTTCCGCACAAATATTTAGATGATATAACGACTTTTTGTCCCAGAAGTGCAAATTTTAGACTACCATTTCGAAATTTTTACTTTTTTATGAAAAAGGTATGGTCGTAGAAAAAATAGCGAACATAACTCGTGTAGAAATGGTATCATTTTAAAACTCGTATGAATTTAGCTTTTGAAATGTAACTGTTTTTACAAGAGTTATGTAATATGCCATTTTTAATTTAAACTTCAATGGTGGGAGGGACCCAACCCCCAAATGCCCGTTCAATTTCCCGGGCAACTGCGATACATAACCTGTCATTTCCTGGTTTTGACACAACTTGAACGCCGATTGGTAAGCCTGATTTGTCCAGACCCATTGGGCAATGTGTGGCAGGTAGACCCAACACGTTTATTATACCGGTATAGCTAAAACAAAATTAAACGGTTACCTTAGTAACAAAAAGAATTTGAAAGAACTAAAAAGTAATGGACGTAAAATTTTCTTTCGGATTACTGCGTTTTGCCGGTCTTGCTAACGCTCGCCCTCGACCAAAAGAAAAAATATAGTTTTTTCACTACTAGCTTTAAAACGTACCATTATTTATCATGTTTTGAATTTAAGAAATTAAATCTCTGCACCTAATCAATAATCATTTTTTCTCTTCTAGTAGGAGTTAATTTTATAAACAACTGATAACTTTCACTTGATTTTCCTGGAATTGCAAAGACGACATTGCTGAATAATTTCTTTTGGACTAAATTCAACAAAATTTTGCCATTGGATAAAAAATATTATAAATAAATTTATTTTAATGGAATATAACACATTATTTAGTAAATAAACAACTTACCCATATGTTTTTACACATTTAAAAATTTAACAATGCTACCTTCTAGAACTGTCAACTTTTAATGAATAAATTTATTCATTTGTTTTCAAAAATGGCGATTTCAAAGGCTACTTGTTTTTTCGCGGTTAATTAGGATTGACCAAACTTTTTACTTTATGATTGAAATAAAAATGTTAAATAATAATAATAAATATGCTAGTGGTAAAAAATATAATATATAATCCTCGGTAGAGAAGACTATTATAACCTCGCACTCTTAAATTTAATACGATCGGCTTTAAAAAATGTCTTCTCTCCCTTGGTATATAATTACTATGTCGCCCTTGTTATAAAATAAAAATAAATGGTTAACTTAGTGTTTTTTTTTGTCAAAAATGTTATGCAAAATAGAACCAAAAATGTTTGTTTTTGCTATATCCGCGACAAAAATAACTGAAAATATTTATGACTTAAATTAAAAATGACTTTTAATTTGTAAGAATTTCTGCCTTGCAATTAATAAGTTGTCTCCAAAAAATATTTTTGTCCCACTATAGTTTTAACCATGTTTGACTTATTTACAAAGATATGGCAAATGTCCTAAATCATTAAGTGACAGATCTTTTTTTTTTAATCGGATATTCCGTTCTGAAATTATAAAGAACTCTACACCGAATTTTTGCTATTTGTAGATTTTCTCGATTTTTTTTGTGAAAAGTTACTTCACTCACCTGAAGTTGAAAGCTTTAAAAAGTGGCTCGTTGTGGTATGGTGCTGAAGTAGGATGGGTGGGATAAATAAATACACCGTCATCCCCGATTAAATCTAGAAGCTCCCGTTTCAGGTCGTCTCTTTTTTTCACCAAATGCTCATGTTTTGAGTCCCCATATGTACAGCCACCTTTTTCTATCATTGTGGTAACAATACCTATAAAAAGTCCAAACGTAAATTAAAAAATCTGACTAGGTTAACCAAACAAATATACAGGGTGATCAGTAACTGCCATGCCAAAATTTAAGAGGTGATTCTACATCCAAAAATATGAAAAAATGGTTCTATAAAGGTTGGTTTGAAAATGAGCCCTAAGGGAGCCACAGCCCTTCGAAGATGACATATTGAATGGGAAACAAAAAGAAGCATGAATAAATTTTTGATGCTACAGGGTGATTCTTTATTTAAAACTGAACAAAAAAGTTTTCTACACCAAAACACATAAATTTAATATTAAAGGAGTAATAGCCTCTTCATTATTTTTATAAACGATATATGCTTTGATTGTTTGTTTGTTTGTTTGGACTTTTTCCAGGCAGCCTCTGGATAATATCAAAAAAATAAATTAACATAATCTTATTGCCCTTATTAATACTAGTATACGTGCAAAAGGTCGTCGCTCTAGCTTAAAGGGTGCCAGAGATATTAATTAAAAACCTTATTTTTATTACAGTTTTAAAGGGAATATAGGATTTTTTTGATATTTTTGGATGTAGAACCATGAATTAAATTTTGGCATGCTAGTTATTGATCACCCTGTATAAATAATTTAAAAGCATTTATTTGTAAACTGCTAAAATCCCCAGTATTAATTTTTTAGAAAAATACCTCCGGGCGCGAAAAGAATTTTTTTTTTTATTTACTTTCAGCAACCTCAAAAACACCAATATACCAATTTTCACGAAAACTATCCCCCGCCCCTCAGGAGGTGGAGTTAGAAAAATGTTTTTATCAGATTCAGTTGCGTCAACTCCGAAAACCCCAGTAACCAATTATGACGAAAATATTGAAAAGATTTAAAAATATTTACCCCCTCACCACCGAGGGAAATGAGTTTGAAAAATTTAATTATCAGATTCAATTTCAGCAACCTTAAAAACCCCTAGGGCCCATATAGCAATTTTCGAATTTTTGTAAAAAAATGTATTTTTCCCCATTTACCCCTATTGCCACACCCCAATGTTCACCAAAAACAATCCAGAGCGAGAACTTTTGGTAAAATACCTGTATGCCAAATTTCAAGTCCCTAGCTTAAAGCGTTCTTAAGTTATCGCATTATACACACAAGATTTCCCCGACAGGCCGACCGATCGAGCGACCATTTTTTTTTGCTCGAAATTGATTATATCGACATAAAACGTCATAAAACGCAAAAATAAGCAAAAAAGAATTGAACATTTTTGTACGAATACAAGGCTTTCGCGAAATTTTGAAAAAATTTAAAACGGATTTATTTTTGCTTTCAAGCAATATAAACAAAAAAAAAATGTCAAATTTAAGAAAAGTTGTAAAATTTACTGATTTCCCCAAATTCCTTGACCGTCCAGGCCACACCGCCGGACACGCTGTTTAAACAAATACATACCAATAAAAGTGTGTTCAGACATTCGTACAGTCCACTTCAAAAGTTCCCAAAATGGGCTGATGGACCCATTTAAATTGGTGAGTTGTTCCCTGAAATTCGGTCCATTTGGTGACTTCATGTTGGCAAACCACATGGCAGCACTAAGTTTAAATTTATCAAGTGACAACTGAAAAAAAATGGATTTTGATAAAACAGGGTGGCCACTCTCTGGAAAACCGGGAAAAGTCAGGGAATTTGAAAGACCGGGAAAAGTCAGGGAAATTTTTGAAAAAACCAAAAACTTAAGAATAGTTATATAAAATTTTAATTAAAAAAAATTAATGATTGCCAGAGGCCCATATTTTAGATAATTGGTTAATATTTTCAATCCACGGAATATTTCAACCTTATTTATTGAACATTCTTAGCTTGTGGCGCCTACATTATGTTTCCAAGCAAAAAAATACTATATTGTTGCAAATTCTTTCGTCTATTAATTAAAATTTTCGCCTGCGGCCCTAATATTGTGCTTCTTTTATAAATCCATGTATTTTTTTTATTTGCGAAGGACTACTTTGTTTAATAACTAACTTTTATCTAATTTTTTGCATATAAATCTAAAAAATTTCGCCTGCGGCGTTAATTTCGTGTTTTTTTTATAAATTCATGTATTATTTTTTATTTGCGAAAACTTATACTGGAAATTCAATAAAACCTGCAGTGACTTAGTTGCGAATGTGTGGTAAAAGGCGAAGATCATACCAGTTCGGGTGCGACTCGCGTATATTCGTCGAAGCTTCGCAAAGGCGGACTCCTTATACGAAAGCAGCAGAGGTATGAGTCACTGCAGGTTTTATTGAATTTACAGTATGGTTTGTTTAAAAGTTACTTTTTTGCATATTATTTTAAAATTTTAGCTTATATTCCAATTCTCTGATTCGGATTCAGCGGAAAAAAATACATGGAAGTACATATATGGTTTATTAAAGTATAGACCACTTTTTTTTTGTGTGCCTGTGTAACTTATCAATGATAAATTATCAAGTAACAAGTGGAAATTAATAAAATATTGAAAAAAAATAAGTTTATCAAGTGACACCTGAAAAGGAAACCTACAGTAAAAAAAAGAATATTTCAATTCTTATTGATAATGATAAAAATAAATGTTTTAATCCAAACTAACCTTTGTCGCTTTTACTCCATGTGCCTTATCCAAATGTAGAACAATCTTTCCTAATAACTCCCTAATTTCTGCAGCAACTGGAGAAATCAAAATCGAGCCAGTATCGTTTTCCTGGTAAAAATATTTCAGACTTTTCACATTCACAGGTTCATCCAAATTTAGTTTTTCTAATTTTGGTTTTTCCACTATAATTTTGAGCAAGGGTAAGAGGTCTTCGGCCCTGCGGCACATGGGGCCCAGGCCCAAAAAGGAGTTCTGTTCGGAGGTCACGGGTTCCGGATATTGGCCGTGATTGGACACTATGAAAGGAGAGGGCTTATGCCCGAAGACGCCGTTGAAGAACGCGGGCATGCGGATTGAACCGCCGATGTCTGATCCAATACCTGGCAGAAAAAAAAATTAACTGTGAAAATCTTTTTTCTCGCATTTTACTGTCGCACCTGTTTCGTAAAAAAAATAGTCTAGATTAATCGAAAGAAAATATTTTTTCACGCTTGTGTAAATATATTTTACTGTGAAAATATTTTTTGAATATTTACAAAGATTTTTTTTTAGTTAAAACGATCAATCAAATCAAATTTAACCCACAAAAAAGTTTTTTACTATGCTTGCTTCTTCACATATGATGAAATATTAGTTCTTCCTTTTGTGAAACTTGATTTTTATTTAAATAATATGTTGATCTGAAATTCCGATCTTGAGTTATTATTTGTACAAAAAATGTGACAAGATAAGGTTGTTTAGAATTGTATAAAAAAAATAGGGTGAGTTTTGACGAATTTGAAAACGATCTAGCTTGTAGAAAACAGTATAATAAAACAAAAACTTACCAAAAGCCGATAAAGCAGCCGCTTGAGCGCACCCCTCCCCTCCCGACGAGCCCCCTACTATGTGGTTCGTGTCGTAGGGGTTGTTGGTGCGCCCATGCACGTTGTTGGCACTCTCCCACCACATGCACAACTCGGACACGTTGGTGAGGCCTATGGGAATGGCGCCGGCGCGCCGGAGTGCGGCCACCACGTGGGCATCTTCTTCTGCGATTATGTGTTTACGTTTTAGTAGGCCTGAAGAGTGGATTAAGCCTGCAACAAAATGGAAGATGTCCAGATTTCAAAATTGTCTGTTTTAGCCAAAACTGAAAAGTTAAATAACAAATCTTTAAAAATTATAACTGTGATAATTATCACAAACATATGTCAAACAAACTGAGAGACAAACAAATTAACAAGCAAAGAAACAAACTAACAAAAAAACAAACAGTCCAAACTAGCTATGCATTTGATTATTAATAAAACAAATCAATGAACAATTGAACTGAATATTAATATATTGTAATATTACCTTTAATAGGGATGCAGTCTTTGGTAGTGAAAGGAACACCCAGGAACGGTTTTTCTTTGGCTAAAACATCCACTGGAATACGTTGGGAAGAAATTAGTTCATCTGCAGCTTGAGCCTCTTTCAGGGCATCCTCATATCTGTCAGCTACAAAACAGTTCAGGTACGGATTCACTTCTTTGATTCGCTGAATGAATGACTCTAAAACTTGGACGCTCCTTATCTGAAAGAAAAATAAATACTGCTGCCAACAAAATAAAACTTTCTTCTGCAGGCCTGCCTAGGTTCATTAAAAAAAAAAAAAATTAAAAAAAAAATAAGATACAAATGGATTTGAAATAATTTTCACCTCATTTTACCCCCCTCATCCCACCTCGTTTTTACGAAAAAGAATCCCAGCCTATAACTTTGGATAAGCAACCTATGGTCCGAATTTGAAGCGTTCTCGAGTTATTGCGGTTACAAATTTCTCAGACAGACTAACAAACCAAGATTTTTTTTCGCGGAAATCAGGTTTTTTACATATAAAACATCAAAGCATATAATATACCTATAAAATATGATGAAAACAAAATTCAGAGATTTGTTAAAAAATATATGTATATATGTACCTACTTAATTTAATCTTGCTACAGTCTTGCAAATTGCCTTGGATACATTTATTTTTGTATGTTGTATAATGACTTGTTTTAGAGAAACAACTGATATGAGGGACCTCCAACTGATATACATATATACATACTACCAGTTTGAAAGTAAACAAAACGTATGAAACAAAGATCAAGGCTGACGTGTGTTTTTTTTTTAATAAAATACAGTGTTGGACTTTTTGGCCTTGATCTGATCGTTCTATCTTTGTTTTCTCTGTTTTGTATAATCTGAAATGCACAGTATATACTGTGGGTATATATATATATATGTTGTTTCTCTTTTGCATAACTCAATCCAATCCAACATTATTGAACAAATTCTATGTTTTGTAAACTTATTAAGCAAAAGATCGTTAAATAAAAGAATTATTACCAACTATTATTGTACAGTGACTCATACCACGTCAAAGTTATAATGTATGATAATTAAAAATTATGAACCAATTAAGAATTCGTTAATAGTGTGTAATAATTGTTAATTATTACCTTTTTCGTGCGAATTTTCAATGCAATCGTAGTGGCCGAATCCAAAAACAGAAGATCTTTAATTGGAGGGATATTGTGTTTTGGGCCTTTATAAATTTGTGAAAAAATCCAATGAATAAAAACCTCGAACGCCCCATAAAAAAGTTTTAAAACCTGTTTCACGTATTGTTTGACACTGCTATTATTATTTTTCACCATTTTAAACTATCTAAAACTATTTTGAATATTTAAAACTACAGATCAATTTTAACACAGCACTTAGTATTAACACATTCACCAGTTGAGCTTAAAAACAAATGACGGCGACAGAAGCAGCGCGCTGCCCCTCCATGTCAAAAAAGTTAGGTTAGATTCATAGTAGGGGAGAACGGGGTTAATGAGCACTACTTAGTTAAATCAAAAATAAGTGACCAAAGGGTCATAATTAATGAAGAGAAGAAGAATTAAATCAAAAGAAAAATCTAGTTGGTCTGTTGCACCGACGTTGCTAGTCTAAAAAAAAAATAAATGTATCCAAGGCTATGTCAAAATATATATTTTTTTAAGTTAGCTTGACTCGCATGAAGATTTAACGCAGAGATTCTACCAGCAGCCTCCTACAGTTATTTGGGGTTATGTACCTGCTTGTAGATGCAAGGATGTCACATCCTAAAAACAATTGATTTTACCCAAGGCTATGTCACGCGTAACAAATTCTTTAGTAAGAAGGGACGGAGTCAAGGTATAGGAGGGATAAACCGGTTATCGTAACCGAAAAATTGATCAAGTGAAAATTATTTAAAAATCTTTTACTAAATGAAACTATGCAAGAAATGCGTCGAGGGCGATTTTTTTCAAAAAAAAAAAATACTTAGTTAAGAAAAAGTACTAACTACTTTTTCTCTTAAAATTATGGTCATGGGGTAATTACCCTCTCTAAATCCGCCACTGAGAATGTATTATCTTTTAAGATATATTAAAAAAAAAACTAAATAATCCAATGATAATTTTTGATTATCAACAATCGAAATTTCAAAATTGTATAAGGATCCATCTGTACACACGTCTCCCCTACAAGTCAAAGTGTACAAAGTGTAGGTATTCTACAAGTATGAGTGCTTAGGTCAAGTTTCGTTTATAATTTAAATATAGATAAAATTTTAAATAGGAAAATCACCAAAAATACTCAGGTGAAAGTCGATAATAACTTGAAATAAATACCTATTTTGAAACATAATACAATAAAAAAATTCGATAACTTAAAAAAAAGATAGAAATATACGACTTCCGTTTGTTAAAATAAGATGGGTGTATTTTCCTAATAAGATGGAGTAAAAATTAAGTGTTTTAAAACTTGAATAAAGTTTTAGTAGTCTGTAAAACAATTTAATAATAATAATAATAATAACTCTTTATTCCAGCATAAAATACACCATATTAACAAAATAGAAACAAAAATATATATACAAAATACAACACTATAGTAGAAAAAAAAGAAGGAAGACTAATCCCAGGTAGCAAAATAACATGACATTCACGTGAAAATCACGTTAATATGTGACATGTGATGTTAAGATTGTAGTCTCATTTAACAAGAATGTAGCATGGTGGGGATGTCCTAAGTCCGCCCCTAATAACATCACACAATGACATCCCGAAAATAACGTGTTTGTGACATCATAAATCCACATTCCTGTTATATCTAATATCTTATGGATGCCGTTACTGGTACTTTAATATTTAAATAATATTTTAGGGCATTAGCTTTTTCTAAATTAAAACCATTAAAAACGCTATAACCCTATAAAAAAATCGGATTTAAAATCAATCAGTAATTGAAACAATCACAGATTGAAACAGATAGATTCTAAATACGAAATTGCAGATTAAGCGAAGAATATATTCCTTTAATCCGTGTCCGTGGTCTTGAGAAGCCCGGCAGAGCCCCCTATCCATTGGAAATCGTATAATGTGTATACAATTTCCTTATAATAATTTACTCTATCAACATCATCTTATATCGATTTTTTGCTTCGAACGTCGGTGAGAAGCAAAATAACATGACATTCACGTGAAAGCCACGTTAATATGTGACATGCGATATATTCACTGCGTTGCTAAATATTTGTTATTAAATAACATGGTTGTCACGTCACACGTGTTACGTTGCAAATGTGATGTTAAATACATGTTATTTTTCAATATTATGTGATGTTATGATTTAGTTTAAAAATACACCCAAAAGTGATGTTAATTTCTTGTAATATAACATCCCTTGCTACCTGGGATGGTTACCAAGTGTACATTTTTCCATTATTGTTGTATAAGATACAGACAGGTCCAGGCAACGGTGTACAAGAAATTCGCGGATGAAATTGCGTTACGTGAAATTCATTGCGCGAGGCACATAGATTTTGTTAAATATTGAATTCGTCTTAAGCGACTTGCAAAATCCCAATGTAGCAAATTTTCTCACATTGATAACTTACCAGGTTAATAAAAAAATGTAAATATGTGTGGTTCTATCACTTTAATTGAAAAAATATAGGTAGGTAAGTACGGGTGGTTCTACGGGGGAAGACATAATTTTTTAAATATTAAATTCGTTTTCAGCGAAACGAAAAATCCCAGGTAACAATTTTTTTCAGGTTGCATAAAATATATATATATATAAAAAAGGGGTGGTTCTACCCCATTAAGGGGTACGGATAGAATTTTTTAAATATCAAAGTCATTTTTAGCGACTCTCAAAACCCCCAAATACAATTTTTTGTAAATATTTAACAAACTGTACTAATTTTAACACCTTATCCTTCTTGTACACCGTTGCCTGGACCTGTCTGTATACAGGGGCGGATTTAGGCAGCGAGATATAATATTATTAGCATACCTTCAAAATTATATTTTTGGTGAATGTGCAATTTATTTTCTTATGGATGCCCCCCCCCCTTAAAATGTAATAAATCCGCCGCTGTCTGTATACACACAAAATTAAAACCGTTTTTATATATTTTTGTATTTTAAAAAACATATTTTCGGTCCACCCTAATGCGCGTAATGGTATTGACAGATTATTCAGTGTTTTTGTCTTTTGTTTTCCCGTTACAGTTTTAAGCATACTAGTTAATCCATTAAACGAAATAATGACTAAAACACAATTTAAATTTCGATTAAACTAAAGTTATGTATCCTACTCACAAGGTAAACATTCGTATCGATTTTTGAGGTTATAATTTATGTGCGAGTGTTTATGTTAAAATCAAAGTTATTTAAGCGATGGAAAATAATGGGCCTTCAACAAACAAAAGCAAAAGTGCCTTAGGTAACTTGTTATTGGCCAACACGAATAATAAAAGTCCAAATTTTGTGCCTCCAGTTTTGCAAGAAGTTGGGAGGTTGGCCGCTGGGGTCGCCTCGGTCAGTACGGCTGCTACAGGGTCTGCAACAGGTAGGTTTCTATATACATATTTTTTTGGGTTTCAATGTTTTAAGGCCAGGCAAAAGGGAAACCCGTACTTTCCGGGGTAGGTCCGCCAAAAGAAAAATTTTCGGTTCGGGATGGATGCGTTTTTCTAAAAATTAAAAATGGCCGATCCAGTTTAGCGAAAACTTTACAAATTATTCTTCAAACCAGTGGCAGACTAATAACAGTGGCGTTGTGGCAAATGCCGCCTGGGCCCACAGTCTAAATGCCCCTCCCCATTATAAAAAATTTAAGCATTATATGGTGGCTTCCCCTATGATGCCCACCCCGCATGAAATCGCCGCCCTGAAAAAAATACATCAGTCCGCTACTGCTTAAAACGCTTAATTTTAAACATTTTTTTTTTGAAAAAAAGGTTTGAAGGTAAGTTTTATATAAAATTTATTGTCAGCCGAGTTAAGCATGTTAGCTTTCTAAGTATATTCTAAGTGGTCGAAAAAGCCTTTGGCAGATTTGCCCTAAACAAAAATACTAACAATTGTTTAAACATTGCAAGTTAAATAAAAGCTTGAAAAACAGAAAAAGGTACTGTAACACTTAAAAGAATAACCCTGTATATAATACAAATATAGCGATGCGCAGGTATTTTTGGTTGAACATACGAATGCGCAGAAGTGCACGGGGCCACACTCTGGAAAACCGGGAAAAGTCAGGCAATTTTGTGAAATGTCTGGGAAATTTTTGAAAAATGCAAAAATTTAAAAAATGTTATATAAATTTTTAATAAAAAAAAAAGTTTTCCAATGATTGCCAGAGACCCATATTTTAGAAAATTGGTTAAAACTTTCACTGCTACCCTATAATCCGGTTGCATAACCGGGTGCTAAGGTATTTTTTGTTTATAAATTTCTTGCACACATTGCGCATCCGGTAAGGGGCTGTCCATATATTACGTAACGCAAATTGTACCAAAATTCATACACTTCATACCCCGGTTCTTGCGTTATTAAAGGCTGTAGAGATTTTATATTTTGGCTACCCCCCCCCCCCCAAATAGGGGGGTGTTACATCCTTTAATAACGCCAGAAACGGGGTATGAAGTGTATGAATTTTGGTACAATTTGCGTAACGTAATATATGGACAGCCCCTAACAGCGAGGCCGACTTTCAAGAGAGTCATCCGCAGCGAAAGTGTTAATATTTGTAATCCATGGAATGCTATTTAAACCTGCCTATTTATTAAAAAATTTTCGCCTGCGGCGCCTACATTTGAATTCTTTATAAAGATTTGTCTCTTAAAAACCAAATTTGCTAAACAAGTTTTTTTGCAATAATTTGTAATATTTTCACGAAATTGTTATTACCTATAAAGCTGTAGAAAAGAAGCAAAAAAATAATATATTTTTGCGAATTCTTTCTAAAATTTTCGCCTGCGGCCCTAATATTGTACTTTTTTACAAATGCATGTATTTTAAAAAAAAATCGCCTGCGGCGCTAATTTCGTGTTTTTTTTTAATAAATTCATGTATTATTTTTTATTTACTAATGCTTACTTTATACTTCTTTATAAAAAATATGTCAAACAAGTTTTTTTGCAATATTTTGTAATATTTTCACCCACGAAATTGTTATTAGCTATAAACCAGTAGAAAACAAGCAAAAAAATACTATATTTTTGCGAATTCTTATAATATTGTGCTTTTTTACAAATTCATGTAAATTTTTATTCGCGAAGAGCCTAATTTGTTTAATAACTTACTTTTATCTACTTTTTTTGCATATAATTTTAAAAATTTCTTTTATTTTTTATTTGCGAAGACTTGATTTACTGTTTAAAAATTACTTTTGCATTTTGCAAATATATTAGCTTTCTTATTATATAAAAAGTATAATTATTTAATTATTTTTTACATATATTATAGTTATTTAATTATTGTCCGAAGTAAACTAATAAAAAAGTGTTAGAACCCTTCGAATTCGAATAGAAAATCTAATTAGAAAAAAGTCATTTTTTTGTCATAAGACTTTGCAGATCTCGGCAGATCTGCTTTATGGTCAGGGAAAAATAAAAAAATTGCCTGGAAAACCGGGAAAAGTCAGGGAAATTTGTTGTCTGTATGAGGAGTTGCTAAAGGTAGGAAAATGTAAACGAGTGTGGCAAAAAGTGGTTTAGATCATTTCCACAATTCTGCTCGTCGAAAATATAAAAGTTAACTTAATCGTTTAAAAATTTTTAAACGATTTTACGTTTCAGATATTTTATATTTTATTGATGAAATTTAAAAAGCAATAATTATTTAAACGAGTTCAATTAATTTTAACTTTTAGTATTATTTATATATTATTTATTTATTTAGTATTAATAATAAGAATCTATTATTGTTTTTTTTTTAATAAAAAAATATAATTCATTATAATTTTTTTTATTTTTGATAGACGTATATTTATTTCTTTTGCTGTCTTTTAAAATATGTTTGGTTAATAAAATGAACTATTTTTGGAAAATGTGCAATGTGCAAAAAAAAATCGATGAAAGCCGGTGGAAAAGTTAATTGTATATTGTTCGCCTCACGGATGTGTGCCTATTGAAAATATGTGTGGAATGTCAGTGCGTCTCACTTGCACGCACGCACGCTTATGACGGACGCTCGTGCGTAATTTTTGCTTTTTTGCATTTTCGAGTTTAAAATGCCATAGAACGACAAAATGTAAAAACTGTCAGTGTCCGTTTGTATGTAAACTATTGAACGAAATGTGCGATTTAAACATTTATTAAAAAAAAAACGATTCAAGACCTTTGTAATAGTTCGCAAACTATAACTGGGCAAAAACAATAATTTTTGCCAAATCAAAAAACTTTTTCAATTTCCTACAAAAACATTAATATTTCCACCCGTCTAGAAAGGGAATTCAATTCAATATGAATGAATTAAAATTATTATTTTAATTTGTCTTTTACTGACTAGTGGAGTCTTAATAATATTAATTATATTTTTTTCATAAAAAGTTGCGTGTTTGTTTTTCTGACGCCTCTTTGACGAGACTGTGCGTCGACTCTTCTTACATTTGTATTTTGGAGCGTCGATATACTCTTTCGCTTTCTATCATTCCATTACACACGGCGTAACATGCTATTAATGTGGCACTACACGTTATAGTCTATTTAAAATTGGAATTCGGAAAGTTGCAGTGCGTCGCGACGCGTCGGATAAACTTAAAGCATTAATTAGGCTTTAATAAGTTGTATTAAACGAATTTATTAATATTGTATATTAAAGAAAATGGCTTGTTGTTTCTCTTTACTGAACTGTTTTAAAATAAAAAGCAAATCTAAAGTGGGAGATACTCGTATCAATTCATTAAAAGGTAATTTTTTTAGGTAAATCACAATATTAATTTAAAACTACTTAAAATATGTAACTATTGTTTGACACACGGATGTGAGGCTATAGAAAATATGCGAGGAATGTGGTACAGGGGCGGATTTCATTTTAAGGGGGGGGCATCCATAAGGAAAAAAATGTCGCGTTCACCAAAAATATAATTTTGAAGGTATTTCTATGCTAATATATCTCGCTGAGGAGGAATGACCCCCATGCCCCCCGTGTGGAAGACTATACATAATACCTGTTATGTACTAATATTACCTAATAGGCTATTAGGTATATTCCAAATTATCATGTCACAATTTTTCTTTGCAATCATAAAATATCATAAAATTTGAATAGCATTTTTCGTTATTTACAGGAAACCCGCGTAACAAATGTGCCCTCAAACCTGGCCATTCCTTGATGGACTGGATCCGGTTGGGAAATTCCGGAAAAGACCTCACCGGAGTCGGATCCAAGGCAGGACATCTGTCGGTAATTAAAAAACGTTATTTTGTTAGTGTAGAGAAAATTTTAAAATATTTGCAATTTTGTAGGTGACCCTCAAAGAATTAGCCAAACACGACACCGAAAGTGACTGCTGGTTGGCCATAAGAGGCCGAGTATTCAATGTGACTGCGTATCTGCCCTTTCATCCCGGGGGAGTTGAGGAACTCATGAAAGGAGCTGGCAAAGACGCCACTACTTTGTTTGATCAGGTCAGTTTTAAAGTCATAAAGTTACAAAATTCTATAATTTTTACAAGAGTTAAGTTCGCTATTTTTACTAAAGAAAATGTATGTAGCTACAATTTTCACACTCGTTCCCAAATTTTACTGTTTCTACCCTTGTAATAAACATTTTGAATTATTTTAGGTACATCCTTGGGTAAACTACGAACAAATTCTGCAAAAATGCCTGGTGGGTCGTTTGGTCGCGTTAGACTCCGCCGTTGACAAAGAATTCCTGTTTTTTGGCCGACAGAGTTTTTCAGCACCCACTTCGCCTCTATCGACGAATCAGCCGAACACGATTCGAGTACCATCGCCAGTGGTGTCCAACTGCGCCAGCGAAAATAACTCAAAAACTAGTTCCAAAGTTAATCTAGTGACACCAAATGAGTCTATGGTAAGTTTAATCAAAACTAAAACAACAAAGCTGATACCCTTTCCAAACAGCTTTCAAAATCTGTAAATGGCTATATCTTGAAAACTGTTGCCCGAAGACAAGAATAATGGAACATGGTTTTGTAGAACATGCTTTTTATCGTAAATAATAAGGGTTCCATACCAACAAAGAAACCGAAAACTTTTTTTCAAATTATACCGATGTTTTATGACATTTTAAGTTCTGAAATACAAAAAACGATTTTTCGGTCTATTTAACATCCGTTATTTAATAACGGATGGTTTCACTATTTTTTTTTAATTTTATTTTTGTTAATTTAGGTAGACTCCCCCTCAGAAACGACAGTTCCTCTACCCAGATTCGACTGGATCCAAAAAATGGACTCAATCACTTTAATCTTTTACACAGGGCCATACAAAAACCCATCAGTGGAATCAAAACCGACCAACTCCAAAAACGAAACGTCAATCATCCTAACCTACTGCGATGCAGTGATAACAAATGAACTTCAGTTTTTCAATTCCGTGGAATTTCCGGGAAAAATCAAAATTTTCTACGAAACGGGTAAAATAGAATTCGTGTTCAAAAAGTGTTCCAGTGGAATATGGAACACCTACGGCATCCTTAAACAAAAATCGAACAAAGTCGAGAGAAGTACAAAAAAACTAGAACATGTGATACTAAATAAAATTCAACTTAATCATAATATTTATTTGTTATTGTTAGAAAGGACCGATAAACATAGGCTGATAGTGCCTGTTGGACAACATATAAGAATATTTGCTGATATCAGTGGTAAGTAGGTATTTGTGAATTAAAATGTAATTTACCACGAGTTTTAACTTAGCAGCTAAGGGTTTTACTTTTGTAGGAAAAATTATGTGCGAAAGCCAAGTGCGCTAAACATTAACAAGAGCGTAAAAGACACTTTCCTCCTAAATAATATACGCTATTTTCCCTACAAATGTAAAAAGCACATATGTGGAAGTAAAATGCATTGAAAAGAGTATTTTATCCATTTTTTTTTAGATTCGCAAATATCAAGAAGTTACACTCCAGTACCTGACAGTTTGTTCATAAATTACTCTTGCCAGAAAAAAACTTCCGACAGCTTATGCCTTATGGTGAAACGATACGAAAATGGCAACGTTAGCAAATTTTTGACGGACAAGCAAATCGGCGAGACCGTTCTTGCTACCAGGGCAATGGGCTCATTTGATTTGAAAAAAATGGAAAAATTCGATAAATTTTTATTATTGGCAGCTGGGACCGGAATTACGCCAATGCTGTCCTTGATTTTATTTTTGCTTGAACGGAGGAATAAAATGTGGTAAGTTCAAATTGAAACTTTCAATTTTTTTTTTACACAAAAAATTGTATATGCATTTCATTTGCTAATTCGCTACATACCCGTCGTGCGCCAAATAAAAAAGAGAAACTATACTTTTCTTCTATTTCAGCCAGTCAGTAGTACTTTTGTTTTTCAATAAAACTCAACAAGACATTCCATTCAAAAATCAGTTGGATGATTTAGCAAAAACCGAACAAAGGTAAGAAAGAATATTTATTTTATGAAGAAAATATTAGTAAAAAAATCTCTTTAATTGTGTAAGAATTTGTTTTAAAATCAATAATAACCAATATAATAGGTTTTGTATCCCCTGTCCCATCCGTTTTAACCATATTTGACGTGACGTAAATTACAAAGGTCCCGAGGCTAACGTACGGACAGGCAGGCTGACATTATTTGGACTTTTCATCAGAATCTAAATCTGGAATGAAAAAAAAAGAAGTTTTTGGGTCGATATCGATAATCGCTAAAAATTTGATTGCCCTGTACATTTTTTTTTTCAGGTTCCAAATAGAAAATATTCTATCAGAAGCCGATCCAAATTGGCAGGGTCGGACTGGCCACATTTCTAGAACCATCGTAAGTTCAACCCTGGAAAAAAGTTTAGAAAACACGATATACACATTCAGGGACGTAATGTGTTGCATTTGTGGGCCTGACGCGTTTACAGCCTTTTCTGAAGCTATCCTGAAAGATCTAGCGTTCAAAAAAGAGCAGATACACTGTTTTCAGGGATAACATTAGTTCCTTGTTAGAAGATAACGTGTTAACGTACGTACACTGTGATGTTGCCATGGGAAACAAAAACGTTGCTTTAAGCCTAGCAGCTTTTTTGTAATTTCAATAACTTTGGAATGAGACATTTGGTATGCATCATCATAGAAGCTAAAATTACCAGTTTTGAAGAAAATTCGACTGCGTTAACTTTGGCAAAATGAAGTAGAAACTTTTTTTTATCACGCAATAAATTTAAACGGTTCTAACTAGAAACTTTTCTTATATTAACATTATTTAAAGTAAAATCTATGCTGTAGGTGCAAGCGTTTACTAGTTATTGCAATAAGAGGATTTACAAATGATTTGAGTTCCTTAATACGTTCGCGCCGACGGTGTTTTCGGTAAAACTCAACTATAGCCGTAGGGATTTTGCGGCCCATTGAAAATGCATTAGACCATGTACCACCGGTGGCGCACTTCGGCGCGAACGTGTTAAATCGCACATTAAGAAAATTTAATAGGTAATTAAGATATTTTGAAATTTCCAAATCTACTAGATAGACCCTGTTAAACAAGGCCTGCTCTGTGTATGAGACTTACTTAAAATTTACCTAAAGTATAATTGCATTCATTTTAATCAACGCTACCGATTTTTCCTACTTTGGATCCAAATCTAGTCAATCAATTGATTTTTCCTTATGGGAAAGCTGTTTAAAATAACAAGATCTACAACCTGTCCGAACTTCATACAATTTGACCATAAGTAAATTTTAAGAAATTCTTTTCCTAAATGAGGCGCGCTACATTTTTCCAAGCTATAGGTACAATCACTTTTGCGACTAGAGCCTAAAGCACTTAATTTTAAGAAAATTCTGGATTGTTTGGTAAAAACGGGTTACTACAATTTGTAATGTTACTAACTTTTTAGTTAAAACCATAAATTTTAAGTGCCATATTTTATTTATTTTTTTAACACGACCAAATTTGTAATATATTTATGCAGCAATAAAATATTCTATGGTACTGAATGGTTTTTCTTATTAAATATACTCCTCGCAGCTTTACAGTAGAGGAGTATTATACATTATCTGTTAAAATGCGTCTATTATGAAACTAATAATAGTTCTGAAACCATTATAAATATTGAAATTGTTTTTTCATTTGAAATGTTGTGTTTTTAATTTATTTTAGTGGAATGGAATGGGGGTCATTTTGGAGTGTTACGCCCATGTTAATGGTATAGATAAATAGCGTAAAATGTAAAAAATGGACGCGCTATAAACCTCTAAAACAATTGATCTATATCGAACATGAAAAAGTGAAAAGCAAAACGATATCGTTTTAAAATCAGCAATGATTAAAAAATAGATAAAAAGAATTATACTATTGTAAAGTTTTAATTGTAATAGCATTAAATGATAAGATTACATTGGTAAAAACATTCATTGCTGTAGGTATCATATTTCTAAAAAGTTTCGACTTTTAAATTGTTATTTTCTATCAAAATTTAATTATTTTTGGATATTAAAATACAAATTAAAATTTTTGAATAACTGGTTCCAACCAAAGATGTAAAACAAATTAAGTTTTTTGAATAACTTGTTCCAACCAAGGTGAATTGTTTAGGCTCGGAAAAGTACGCCCGTGCGCTCTATAAAATGTAAGATCGGGCCCTACCGGGCGCCTCTGAACGCCCCGGACTCCTCCCTAAACACGACCGGGCCGCGGCCCTGGAACTGTTCAAAATCGAAATAGATGCTGTTTTCTCTTATATTTAATATTATTTTAATAACTAAGCAATAATTGTTTATAATAGAAGGCAAAAACTTACGTGTAGATTAGAACGTTTTTGTCTTTATCTGTTCAGGCATTTAACAGCATATTCTTATCGTAAAATAATTATATACAACAAATTTAAACTATACGTTATAGAACATTAGCAAATGTTGTAGCATCGACGTTTCCCAACAGAGTGCTAGCGTTTTTTAGGAAAACCTTGAAGTGCGTTCTGACTAAACTGAAAGCCTTTTTTATCTTCCTTGTTTCCTGTTTTCTAATTACTGCTTCTATAGTCTTTAGTAAAAATAAACAACATTTTTTTAATACATTTTTTGTATATCTAACTAAAGTTTTATTTGAAATACCTATATTTTTTTATTTTATTTCGATTGCTAAAGGCTACAAAATAAATAGTAGAGCTTACATAATAAATAGCATGCATGTTGCCGCATGTGTTAAAATTAGCTTAAAACGAAGCGTTCGTTCCTAAAAAGCATATTTCGGGACACCCTGTATTCCTCAGTGCTAAAAGTGAATGTACTACTAGTGTCAATACCATGTACCATGGGTTTTATATCAAGACAATACTTTCTAATGATCTGAGACGCCACTGACCGTGAATGTGAAAGGTAAAAATTACCGACAGATGAAACGTAGCAAAATCGAGTCAGTGTATTTTCAAAAACAGTTGCTAATCGTCTAATGATCGTGTTTCAAAATGTACGAAAAAATCGAAGCGAGGCTAAAAAAAGCCAATCAAGTTCACCTGCTGAAATTTTGGAATGAATTAAATGATGAGGAAAAAATAAGTTTTGATAAACAATTGGAGCTGATAGGTAAGTCGATTTAAAATATTGTCGCCAACAAAACTATTTCAAAAAATTACTTAAATTGTTTTGTAAGCGAGCTATTACAATTTTTACCCCTTTACCCCGTCATCCCAGCGAGAACTTTGGATAAAAAAGTCTTTAGCTCAAAACCTTCGCGAGTTATCCTGGTCACAATTTTTTCCGGACATACCAACAAACTGCAATAAAAAAAAATTATTTTTATTTTATGAGGCTTTCCCCTTTATCTGTAATTCCTATTATAATAGGTGATATATCAATATATATTGATATTAATCGTCATATATGCGTTGTTTAATTACTACTGTGCCTATCACTTGCACGCATCCTGCCTTATGACGCTTTACTCGTTAAGTTGAGAGCAAGCTGACCTATCCATAAAAATACGTTTATATAAGTAAATAATATTTGAATATTTTTTCTTATTAAATCTATTTTTTTTTTATTTTGGTCAAAAATGTATTTTCAGCCTTATATTTTTCGTATTTTCTTGTAGATTTTGAAGAATGCAACACACTGTTTCAAAACGCCAATGCAAGTATGAAGAGCGACAGCGAAAAATTAGACTCGCGAATGCAGCCGATCCCTGAAGACAAATTTGAGTCCGAAACATCAGTTCATGCAGACATATTGGAAAAATACAGAGATATTGGTAAGTTAAGGATATTTAAATTGTTAACCAACACAAATTTAAAAATAGCTGCTTCTGAATTAAACCAAACTTGAAAAAGTGTTATAGCAAAGGTATTTTTCTTTATTTTTCTCTAGTTCATCCAAATAATGATGAGCAAATAAGTATAGTTGTCTGATGAGCTGCTCATCATGAGCAGAAACTAAAAAATGCGTCTTTCTCGTAAATTAATGGAATGGAATTTGGAAATATAGGTAAGGGTGGCAAATGAGGGTTGACTCGTTTTCAAACCCTTCTATTCACTTAACTCATATATACAGATATATGTATACATGTGTACATGTATACATACATATATAAAAAATATATTTGTCCTAAAATCTGCCACTCTTTTTCACCCACTTACTACAATTAATATGTTTATTAAATTAATATAATCACTGTTTTAAGACCAAGTTGTATCACATATAGTTAAATTCTATCACAGAAAAAAAAATAAATAAAAAAAATATATAAAAGTTATCACATTTAATTACATGGATGTTGGATAATTAGGCAGGAAAGTGAAGCCATTGATTAAGCAGTCAGCTTAGCTCATTGTCAAGTTTATTTTTGAACTATTTGAAAATATACTTAGAAAGCTAAAATTTGCTACAGATGCTTAACTCGGTTGAGAATACAATATCGTATAAAATTTACCCCCCAACCCTTTTTTACCCACATGAGACAATTGCCGTTGCCGAAAATCAAAAATTTAAAAATTCCAAAACACTTCTTTTAAAAATCTCGTATTTGTAAATTTGTATAAATATCTTGTTTTCTACTTTTTAGTTGTAGGTACGTAATGTGTACTTAATAGAAGGGTTTTAACTTTAAAAACTTGTTTTTATTTAATTTTATTTCTAGGTCTGCAGGAGATATCAGAAGGCCATGTAGCAGTCCTGCTCTTGGCAGGAGGCCAAGGGACCCGACTGGGAGTCACCTACCCCAAAGGAATGTACTCAGTAGGCCTGCCTTCCGGAAAAACCCTTTTTCAAATTCAGGCTGAGAGAATCCGAAGGATTTCTGCCCTGGCAGAAGAAAAAACCGGCAAAAAAGGACTGGTCACGTGGTACATTATGACCAGCGGCCCCACGCACGAGCCCACTTTGACTTACTTAAAGAATAACAACTATTTTGGATTAAGTGAAGAAAATGTGGTTCTATTCCGACAGGGGGTATTGCCGTGTTTTGACTTAGAAGGTAAGAATTTTCATTGATTTTTTAAAAAGGTATAAAGTTTTTTTTAAATACCGTGTGACTGGATAGACAGACAGACTAAGTGAAAACAGCTATTATCTAATAAAAAAATAAAAATTACTTGATAACCAAAAATGCGATTTTAACAAAATTCTAAAGAAAAATGTATTCAAAATAAGTTGTCCAAAAACATAAAATATTATCGAAAAACCAATAATTATTTAAGTCGAAGGAAATATATAAAATTGTATGATTTAATAGATTTCTTTACGAGTATATATCTGAATATTTCAATTATAATTTATAAATCAATATCGCGTATCAATACAATCGAATTATAATCCTTATCTAAAGCATATCATTTTTTCTGAAAAGCAAATATTTGTCGAAGAATTAATTTTTAATAATTATTTAATTCTCACTCACTATTAAGAGGGCCTATGTATTAAAAACTTCGCCAAGTCAAAATCAGTAATAAAAATTCATTAATATTTTCAACTTTTGTTAAAATCTATAAACCATGTAAAACATGCCCTAATTTGTATTAAATATTACAGAAAAATCTCTTCCAGATGGGTAACAACATTTTTAAATTACTAAATTTCAGAAACTAATGGCCCCTCAACAAAAATGGTTTCAAATGTTTTTGTAGAAAAAAGTTATTGAACCTTGTCAACATTTTTTTAGGTAAAATACTGTTGGACGAAAAATACAAAGTTTCGGAAGCACCAGACGGGAACGGTGGCATCTACAGAGCTCTGGACAAATCGGGAATCCTAACCGACATAGAAACCCGCGGAATAAAATACGTTCACGTGCACAGCGTCGACAACATCCTCGTGAAGGTGGCGGACCCCGTGTTCATAGGCTACTGCATATCCAAGCAAGCCGACTGTGGGGCCAAAGTGGTGAAAAAATCAAGTTACAATGAAGCGGTAGGAGTAATTTGTCAAGTCGACAGACTTTTTCAAGTTGTAGAATATAGTGAAATATCGGAAAATGTCGCAAAATTAACTAACCCTGCAGGTGATTTAGTTTACAGTGCGGGAAATATTTGCAATCATTTTTTCACTACGAATTTCTTGAGACAAATCTCCGAAAAATACGAAAAACAGTTAAAACTACACGTAGCATTAAAGAAAATCCCTTACATAGAACTAAACAGCGGAAGTAAAATAAAACCCGATAAAATTAACGGTATAAAAATTGAAAAATTTATATTCGACGTATTTCAGTTCACAAATAAATTTGTAACGTGGGAAGTACCGCGTATTAGTGAATTTAGTGCTCTCAAAAATGATGATAAGGCTGGAAAAGATTGTCCCTCAACCGCGCGGAAGGACCTTTTGGTACTCCATAAAAATTACATCTTAAAAGCAGGAGGAACAATCACAAATGGAGAAGTGGAAATTTCACCATTGCTTTCCTATGCGGGGGAAAATTTATCAGTGAAAGATGTGGAGTTTAATGTGATAGTACATGTGCTTGGTGAGCAGTTGGAGAGAAATGGGATCAATGGGGATCATTGACTTTTTTTTTTAATGTGGCCGAATTTTCCGATCTTATTTTCTAAGGCACTTAGTTATGTTCAGTTTTTAAGGAATTTTATCAATCACACAGTTTTAACCTCGGTTTTAACTTTTGTGTCTATCTGTGATTGGTGGATTCCTTAAAAACTGAAACTTGATTGGTAAATGCCCTAAAAATTAAATATGAGAAAATTTAACTATTTATACTCATATACTATAAGATTTGTATTCCTTCTAATTTAAAGGCTTTTTTTATGAGTACATGGGTCAAAATTTATTTACGTCCAACTTTCGTTGAAAAAAAAAATCTAAAGTAATATATTATAGCAATACCTACTAATTTGTGTTTGTGCGGCCCAGTTTATCAATGTACGGTTAAAACTTTATCTAAAAGATAAAGTCTCAGTTAAGAGCAAATTCTGGATTTTGGTTGGAGTTGCTATGGTTATTACGTTCCAGCTAAATTTAGCTGCACTTTGATAAACCCAGCCTGCATGTATCTACTTTTTAAATGTCCGCGCTAAATAAAAGCATGTAAAATTTGCATGCAAATTTCAAATTTGTGACCGGCGTTACTGTGAACACAATTGAAAATCCCGTTTCTGTATTTTTGGACTTTTTAACAACTATCAACTATAATAAAAACTTTTCTCAAAAAAAAATTAACCGACTTCTGTCTCTAAAAAGTAAAAAATACTCAAATCGGTGCCAATTTCACCATTCCCTAAATTAATTACTAACAATTATTTTTTTATTATTTTATTATTTTTTGCTGTGAAATTTGCACCGACTTTTTTATATTTTACTTTTTAGAGACATAGAAGTCGGTTTATTTTTTTTGCGAAAAGTTTTCATTTTTTACTTTTTAGAGACGCAGAACTTGTAGATTTGTAACACCACCTAAGCTATAGCTTTTTTTTTATAAATTATAGTTGTCCTTCCATCTCGGCAAGCTGCTGATGTCACAACGCACTGTTAGTGCGTTGTGGCGTCATTATCTTAAAGATAAATTTATAAAAAATAAAAGTAATATTTTTATTTCAGCGCCCAAGAGTGCAACCAACCTTATTTTAAACGAAATACTAAAGAAAATCTTAAACTTTAAGCGTTCAGTAATAATCAAATAACGCCTTATGGTTAATCACAAATTTTTATAATTTTCTCTTGGTATTTTAATATTACAGGTCCAGAGAATCAAGTTTAGCGGCATTTAAAAGATTTTTAGTGTGCCGTAGTATTTAAGTGACCCCTTAATCAAGTTATCCGGCAAATTAAGCCGTTTTTAAGTGGAATTTCGTTAAAATGATTAGATTTATCTTAATTATCCGGCTTACCCGGCATTATCCGGGCGTCAAATTAAAACGGGACCACCTCATGAATGCCCTCAACAGATTTTGTTGTGGCGTCACAATTCCGGTGTTGCAACATATTTTAACCTTTTTTTATTTTTCGTTTTTTATAAAAGCGACACCTTTTTGTGAAAAAAAATAGTCTTTCCAAAAAAAAGCCAAATGGTTCTTGCATAGCAAACTTCAAGTTGATTAGATAAACTGTTTGTTCATTCTTACTGTAAATGTGCTACTGCAAACTTCAGTACCTAATCTTGCCCAAATTGTGAAAACTAGAATTGCAAATAACTTCTACTTTTTTAAGTTAACTGTAGCTTTAGAACCACAGTCAAATTGTATATTTTTTTGCTACATATCCCTATATTTTCCTGCCAGGTAATTCTGGTTTTCTTATCGACAGGGTGAAATGTGTACATATCCCTGAGGATATGAAAACTGCAGAAATAATACCCTCCGATTTTAGCAATACTATACAACAAATTAAATATTTAAGTTACATAACCCTTTATATGAACCATATAATATAACCATATAATATAACCATATTATGGTTATAAGTATTCTTATTTACCCCGCTAATTTGAACACTTGAATTCACTAGGATTTTTGTGTTCATGGACAGCAAGCTTGTGCTGTAAGATTTAATAAGATCAAACATGAAAATTAAATAAGATTTTAAAGGAAAATTCCTTTTCCTAATATTTGTACAGTAACTCTACTAGAGTTCCACAGTGACAGCATAATTGCGGCCTTGATTTTCAATGAAAGGAAAAGTAAAATTAATAGTCGTTAACCTTTTAGAGGCAAGACTGGTTTTAAAATTATAATTTATTTTATAATCAGAGGCGTACACGAAGCAGAATGTTTTATTAGCGGAAATTTACCTTTTTATACTTACTCCTTGTGTGGGGAGTACCTAATTTGCTGAAAACAATAAAAAATTATAACGAGTTATATTATTACTAACAACTGCGGGCACCTCACGTTGGGTGCGAACAGTCAAAATATGAATAAAAAAGTGCCACCCCCACTAGCGCCCCTTAATTTTATAAAAGCTCGAGTAATATTATTACAAACAGGGGCGGACACCTCACGATGGATGCGGACGGAAAAATTATGAATAAAAGAATGCCGCCGCCACCACTACTGCCGCTTAATTTTATAAAAACTCTAGTTATATTAATATAACTAGAGTTAGTAATTACTAAATCCGCCCGTGCTTGTTTGTAATAATATTACTAGAGTTTTTATACAATTGGGGGGCGTCACTTTTTTAATTCATATTTTGACCGTCAGCACCCCATGTGAGGTGTTTGTAATAATGTAACTCGAGTTATAATTTTTTTAGTGTATTCAGCACATTAGGTACTACTCCCTTTTAGGTGGGTGTTCTGTGCTCCCTTTGTGCGAGGCTGGTCGACAGGTGGGCATTTCTGATCACGGAAACCATTTTTAGCCTTTTATAATCCACGAAGATTTTAAGAAGGTCCTGGGAAATATACCATTTCACACCTGTTGCGCGGTAAAAGGTACAAACACAGAACACCAAAAACAAAAAAGGTACATAATCTCAACGAGTTCTAACTAATGTGGCGACATCTAACAACGGACACATGAATCTTATTGTGACTCATGTACCAACCGCTAGATGCCGCGTTTCTATAACTAGCGCCATCTCGACGAATATTTATGCACCTTTGGTTTTAGAAAAATCATGGGCGTTCTGTGTTTAAAAATGGCGTAAGTTTTTCGCGCCATCTGCATCAAGTAATTTATGTAAAAATATTATTAAATCTACAATCGTTATAACTTTTGATAATGATTTTACAATGGAAAGTTAGTTTATGTGATGTATTTTAGTGATTGAATCTGGATTAGGGTTGTCTACATGTTTTTGAGGTTATGATAGAAGAAATTTTATTTATTTGAAACAATTATAACACTTGTATCTGGTCAAAAAGGGCGATAGTTCAAAACCATAAGTGACCAAAAGGCTATAATTAATGAAGAGAAAAAGAATTAAACGTAGTTTATATCCCGAAAGTAACTTTTCACAAACAATTATTAATTAAATTCACAGGTAAAATTACAATTTTAGGGCTTGTTCTGAAGACACCTTTAAAAAAATAATCCTACCAATATTTCCAACATATATATTTAAGTTAAAATACTTCCTAGGTTTAATAAATTACAAAAACTTTCTAAAAATAAAATTGTTTCTCATCTTAAATTATCAATAATATTTAGTATATCATTACGTTTATACATAACTTGTTCTCTTTCTATTTTGGGGCATCCATCGAGTGTGCTATATTTTGAAGCATATGCACATAACTGTTCTGTGTTGCATAACACATGGATCCCACAATCATAGCCATTTGTTTGCTGCAGGCAGCTTGCTTCTACAAATCTGTTGCTGGCTGAAATCTTGAAATACTTGAGCAATTTTTCAGATAATTTAAAGGCCTGATCCTGATTACTGCCACTAGATGAATCGTAATGGTAAATCATTCTTTCTGGCCTGGAGAAAACTACAATACCATTAATTTTATTATGATGAAGCAAGTGCAGAGACCAATATATTTCAAATCTACTTTTAATACTGATTTCCATGTAAAAAATATGTCTGTCCAGAAAAATTTGCACCCAAAGAACACTTTAAGCTAATTTAGGGCTGAGGTTTTTACTTAGTTATCAGCTTGTAATGTTTATGGTTAAAATCAGGGTGGGTTAATTCACAAATTTAAAAAGTCTAATCTGTGGGTCAATTCCATTTCAAAGAGGGCAAGTTCTTTTTGATTTTGTAGTAATTGCCGATAAAGGTCTCTGCACTAAGGGCAGATATACCGGACAAATACAAACCTAGTAAACTCCAATGTGACCCACCAGACGAGTTGATTTTCTGATTATCGTTGAGCACTAAAAAAATAAAATCCTTGTGACTTTGATTCAATAAAGGATCGAGAAATACTCCGATTTCTTCCAATGGGGCTAATTTAATGCACTGCGTCACTTCTGGTTGAACGAATAATAACTTTGGAACGTTGTGAAACAAATCTGATTCCAAATATTCAAAATAAAACGAAATTAAGGTGTCGTTGAGCCAAAATGGTCCTTTTAATAGATTCACGTCAGATTCACGTAACAGGCTTTCTCTATAGCTCAAAACAACTCTATTTTTATTCATTTTATTATTGTATAAGACATTTTTAAACTTTTAATATTAATTGTGAGGTTATGTCCAAATCACTGAATACTCCCCACTAGAATTAAAATAGGTTGCTCTCAAAACAAATTAGAGAGAGATAGGTTTAATGAGTCACTCTATCCAGCGGCGTTTTTAATGCCGTCATATTTGATAGCGACTATAGTCACTGCAAAACCGAAATTAGGCTCGAGTGCTGTTCTATGTAGATTATTTTGAATGATAAATGTCACGTGACACACAATACAAACCTTTGTGTTCGGTGGTCTAGATATTAAAATCAATTCCTCGAAAATGTAGCATTGTTCTGATATAAAAGCCGTAAATTCATCTCGCGCACAATTATGACTTTGAAATTCAATAGTTAGTCGTGAAAATCGCGTCTGAATAGATGCAAAAATGTCTCTGAAAGACAGCCTTTTGTCCGACGATCTGGAAAACTGGATGACAAAACTACCTCAAGAACTCAGGAGTAGGCCCATTATTTATTTGGCGATACCAGGTGATTTGATCTTTTATCTGTTAAAATCGTAAGGACCAGGGCCGTAGCTACAGGGGAATCGTCCCCCCCCCCACCCATCTTAAAAAGTTGTACATTTGCAACGAAAATTCAAATAGTATATTAAAGTACTAGTTTCATAACATACGTTTTTAGCGCACGAGTACAAGTTTAGAAAACAAGCCGCTTGCGGCGAGTTTTCTAAAGTACTGGTGCGCTAAAAACGTAACATCGAACAAGTGCTTTAATATACTATTTGAATTTTCGATGCAAAAAAACGTTGCAAACTTCAGCTTCATTATATTTCACTGATCCAAAAGTTGTATCATCTCGAAAAGTTGTATAATATTATTTCATATTATTTCATTGATCCAAAACAAAAGTTGTATATTTTTGACATTCTCGTATATTTCAGGGATTCAAAATAAAAAAGTTGTATATTTTTTTTAGTCATTAATTTTTTTTTCAAGAAAGTATTTTTTTGTTGGTAGCAGCATTTTTGGTTTTTCCATTATTTTTATAAAATGACAGGACTTTTTAGGTACTCATGATAGCTTTACTGCTAAAATAACAAGCAGTTCCAATATTGCACCTGATGCAGAGCCTATTTTGCAAGGATTAAAATTTTTGGGCCCATTTCTGAAATTTTTCATGAAAAACTGGTCCAAAACACAGGCCTTATTGGCAACAGAGCAACTTTTGAATGGAATAAGATATTTTGATCTGAGAATTGCTACCAGGAAAAATACAGATGATCTGTATTTTGTGCATGGGTTGTATTCAGAGGAGGTTAGAAATGTTTTGAATGAAATTCACGACTTTTTACAAGTACATCCTCAAGAGGTGAGTTTATACATTTGTTCTTTTTTACACCCTTAGTATGGACAAAATAAAATGTATGCTGATTTACGATGAAATCATCCCAAAAGAAAACATCCTGACTTGCCCCTGTTTGACACTTTACAGAATATTAGATTATATATATATTTTCTTTTTAAACTTCAGAGTATAATTAAAACTTTTTTTAATATTATTTTCATATATCTAAAACATTTAATTTTTATTTTTTATAATTGATATTGCAATATTGTGAACTAATATATTTACCTAGTTATTATAAATGTAAATTATGTAAATTTAGGCAAAAAAACCTCGGTCATTAGCCTGTTGGACTTCCAATAAATATTATTATCTTAATTATCCGGCTTACCCGGCATTATCCGAACGTCAAGTTGAAACGGGACTACCTCATGAATGCCCTCTTTAAGTTGTAAAAAGTTTCATCAAATTCCGTTCATTTGTTCCAAAGTTATGCGGGAACAAACATAAAAAAAAAGTCCAAACCTCTCCTTTTTGGAAGTCTGTTAAAAATTTTTCTTTTTTTTTCTCAGCCTTCACAAATACTTTTTTTTTGAATGATTCAAATTTTTCTGTTGTTTATTTGTAAAATTTAACTGTATATGGGAAATTATTATTTTGTATCCTGTGTATGAATCAAAGATTTTATATTTTGGAAAAATTTACTTAAATATATCACTCATTAAAAAATCGTCTAGTTCATCAGAAAAACAAATATCTGCATTATCTAAATTAGTATTATCACCATTTAATTTTTTAGTATCACTATTAAATTTATCCTGTGCCTCATGCTGGCCAATAGAAGCACAAATTATATCATCTAACCAATGAAAATTATCATTTCCTTGCATTTCCTCTTTTATTTCTGTTTCAGTTTTCACAGTTTCAGTGTTATAAGAAGTTTCCTTTTTAATAATGGGTTTTATTTCCTTTTCTTTTGTTATCAGTTTATAAATGTCCTCCAATTTTCTAGAAACTTCAATACAATCTCCTCCTACTGGATAAGGACAGTTCATTTGTGGACATAAATACACAGCTGTGTTTAAGTTTATTTGCTTCAGTTCTAGAATATTTTGGCACATTGGACAGGTTCTCATCTCCTACAATTATTTCATTGAAAATAACATTTTTAGATGCTGATTTCTACTTTTTTTTTTTAAATCTAATTGGTAATACCTTTTATATAAACAACTGCATATTCCCATTAAAAACAACAAATTATTGTCTGGCTAATTATCTCACTGAGAAAAGGCCATAAAGAAGGAAGATGAACAAATTATGGTTGTTAATTTGCTTAAAGCAAAGTTATTAAAAACCAATTATTTACTCAAATTAGGCTTTGAAAATGCAGATCATTACATATGAATCATATAATTTACTTACTTGCATAATTATAACGTAATTATCACAAAAATAAAGCTTTTCTAATACTTCGAGGTTACAAATTTGTCATATTTTTATCTTCTTCTTCTTCCCGTACTTACATCGAATTTTCGTAAACAGCAGTGACTGAAGAACCGGTTTTCGTGGAAACAAAAGGTTTGTTTTGGTTCTCGAAAATCTCAGTTCTGAACTGGTTCGGAACCGGCGCAGTTGCAACTAGGCAATGCTCAGTCGCAACTGCGCCCGTTTCGAACCATTTCAGAACTGCGATTTTCAAGAACCAAAACAAAGCTAAAAGTCTCGCCACATTAAAAAAATACTCATGTCAAAAAAATAATACTTTCCCCTATAGGTCTAGCTTTATTAAAATCAAAAACAAAAAAATTGTTTTTACCACCTTAGCGCACCCTGATTTTTACCAAAAACAATCCCAGCCTAGAACCTTTGAATAATCAACCTATGGTCCAAAATTAAATTAATAATGACTTAAGTCTTTAACTTGAAGGGTTCATGAGCTATCATGAGACAGATCAACAGATTTTTTTTTACGGAAATCATATTTTTTGTATATAAAACGTCGAGAAACGTAATAAAAAGCAATAAAAAAAATTGAAATATTTTTATTAAAGCAAGACTTTTCCCGGGGAATATATTGTTTCTTTTACGTTTCTTAACGTTTTATATGTAAAATGACGATTTCCGCGAAAAAAAAATCTGTGACTCAGATAACTCAAAATGTGAGCGTGGGGTGGGGTAAAAACAAGGCTCGTTTTAATGGTTTAATGTTTTATTATTTTTTAAATCCTTTTTTGCAGGTGGTAATTTTGGATTGTCAGCACTTTTACGGATTTACACAAGATGATCACGAGCGGTTAATGCGCCTTTTGACTTCTGTTTTTGGCCCAAAACTGTTGCCTTATTCTGTTCACATGGATTTCATTACATTGGAATATATGACCAGTCAGTTCAGATACCAGGTAAACTATTTTCATTAATTAATTGACAAAAACGTTTTTTTTTTAGGTTTTGACAGAATTATTGCCCATTTTCAATATTAATTCCCTGAACTTCAGACTTCTCCGTGTTTTATTTTGCACTAGGAAAGTCCTGTTCCTTTTTTACGCCGATTTTATGCTGATTTTCGCGAAAAAAAAAAACGGAAAAATTGAGAACAAGAACTTTAATTTTTTTTTCAGCTGAGATTTGGTAAAAATTGAACTGGGATAAGGAAGTCAAAGCGGGTAAAATTATTCTTTTCAAAACATGTAAAAAAAAGGTTTTCCGAAAAAATTGTCTTTTTCGAAAAAAAAAAGATAATCTCTTGCAAACAGCAGTATTTTTTTCAGGTGATTGCGATATACAGATCAGATGCAGCGCGTTTTGGGCAGCCTCTTTTATGGCCATCTATGGCTTTCCCCAACCCATGGCCCAACACTATTTCCAAAAACGAGCTATTTAATTTTCTGAACAACGGACTGAAAAATAGACCTTTGGGCATGGGATACATTTCGCAGTGCGTTTTAACGCCAACGATTCCGTTTATATTTAAAAATATATATAGTAAGTATATTGATATAGAATCCAAAATATCAATAATATAACATATTTATATTTGAGTTGCATCACACTTATTTTGCGTGTTGGCCACAAGAAAAACGAACATCGTTATTATTAGTAATATTCGGCACTCGAAAAAAAAAACTATTCGTCGCTAATAATGTAAAAAATTATTTCTCGGTAAAAAACAAGAATCGATTTAAGAAAAGCTGTGTTGAGCTCAAATTTACTTCGATAAAACCAACTTGAATTTTACACTTTTAGGCACATTAAAGCAAAAATGCGCAATTGGTTTGCAAGAAAGAAGGATGGCTTGGTTAGCAGATAGAAAAAAAGGAATAAACATTATAATCACAGACTACGTCGATTTAGACACGAATTTATTCGCAAGAGAAGTCATTGAAATTAACTCGACGTTTTTGAATAACTACGGAAATTAGTCACAAATGCACACAGAAATGATGTAAGAATGTCCGATTTTTAAAGATTGCTGTAAGAACGTGTAAAGAAAAGAAAAAAAAAGAAAAGAAAAAAAAACCCTAATACCTGGCCTTTAAAATTAGCAGGGTTGGCAAAATTTTAACCACTCCCCAGAAAAATTAGCTTTAGCCAGTAAATATCTGGTTTTTACCAGTCAGTTGTTAAAAAATGAGGCTTTTTGCCAACTCTGAAAATTTATTACAGTGATAAGTTTGCATATATTTAATATTATAAAATTGCCTTATTAAATTGCTATCAACCTTGTCTGATTTTAAACCAAACTAGTCTGATTTGATTAAAAGCATGTTTTTTTTTTTATAAAACAGTTCCCATGGGCATAATTCATTATGAAACTGAACACATGCGAAAACAAAAAATATATAAACCTACTTAGGAAGAGATTTTATCACATTTGTCCCTCCACCAGAGACCCGGGCCCCACCCGAAATTTACTACGGGCCCCTCGCTGGCAACTTATTCAAAATTATTTTTAGTAATCGTAAATTCGGCGAGCCTAGGCTCGTTGATGATTTCCTAGCATAGGGCCCTCATTAAAAAGGAATTGAAATAAATAAAAAAATTATTTTATAACAAGGTCCCGCATAAAAAAGTTGTTTTTTGACTGATGCTTTCGGAGAAGAGATTTATTTTGCCTTTGGCCATTCACGGGTTTTTCTTTGAACGTTTCCGGGACCTTCTTTGAACGTTTCGCGGGCCCTCTTTGACCATTTCGCGGGCCCTCTTTGACCATTTCGCGGGCCCCAAGGACCCAGTAGCCACTGCCCTCCGCTATTTTTTCGAAACCAGTTTTTTACCAAGGAAATATTTTTCAAATTTGGACTTTTGAAGTTTATAAAAAGCAGAATAAATAAAATAGTGCCAACATAATGATTTATTTCTTTAATGGCGAATTCAAGAGATCTAGATTTTTTCAGAAAAGCTGACCTAAAACCAGTAATGTTATGTTTTTCTCCGCAAAACATATGAGAATCTAGCTGTTTTCTAAAAACAGTTTTGATGTGTATCAATAAAAATGAAGCTTTAAGCTGACTGAATCTTTTTATCTTAAAAGTAATACTATCTGAAGATAATAAAAGTTTCTAAATATGCAACAAATTTGTTGTTATGGCACTTTAAAGGGCTTTCACTTTGAGCTGTTTCAGTCTGGGGGCCTTCTTTCTCGCTTTGCGTTTCTCCTCTTTCTCCTCCCAGCGCCGCTGATGCTCCGGATCTTCGCTGGCCATGACTTTTTCCTTTTCTAAACGTTTTTTCTCCTCCCTTTTTGCAGCTGCAGCTTCGGCCCTGGCTTGGTGGGTCGATTTTAGGAACACTTCTTCTACTCGCTGACGGTTTTTGTCGGCTTTGTTCTTGGCTAAAATGTTTTAAAATTATTTTTTACTTTTTCTTAAAAAGTTTAATTATTTTTTTATCATACCTTCTTTGGACAGGCGATACCGCTTGATTTTATCAATGCAGTAAAAGACCATAGTCATTAATGGCACCATTTTTTCCATGGCCTGCTCTAAAGGCACACCTTTTGTGGGCATATTAAATCCGAAAAGTAAAACCTAAATAGAAGAAACAATTTTTATTATACCCATGAATATGTAATGTATACTCGAGTCAATCTGAGAATGCGACTCTGACGTCACAGCGCGTAAATTAAAAAAATATAATAATTATTTATCAAGACTTAATACATAATTATTGTATAGAAAATGTATATAAACAAAAATCATTTATTACATCTTAAGAAATAAGTTTCAATTGCCCTACAGACTAGGTATTTAGTATTTAGTTTACGCGCTGTGACGTCAGAGTCGCATTCTCAGATTGACACAAGTATATGTAATATGAATGCGCTCATTGCATAAACGCCCTTCTCTAATAGGTAACTTGACCCATTTTAAATAAGAAAAGTAATTGCAAACATGTTCACAGTTTTCTAACCCATGTAGAATATTTACATGAAAAAAAAAAAAAAAATTGTTGCTTTTCGGAAAATTAAGACTTACTTTCTGCGTTTCCGGCATCTTGAGCGTACTGCTTTCCTCCGGCTGTTTGACCCCAGAATACTGATCCGAAATATGAATATAATCGACCAAATCTGGATACTTATTAAGCACGGCCGTGATTTTCGAATCCAAAATGGCGGACGTGGCTTCCGCAATCTCACCCATCACGTTGAATGCGGTCGGCAAGTTGAACTTTTCTCCCGATTTTCTCTCCGGACAATAAACGCTGATGTCGCACATTTCTTTTGCAAAATGGGTGGCCGTTTTTTTCTGGGCCACGCAGAAGACGAAGCCGTCCATGTCTTCGCGGTTCATTTTGACCTGCACGTGAATCTGGTCGCTGGCGGGCCGCATCATGCCTGCTAGGACGGAAACTAGGTCCTGCCGTTTGATCAATTTTAGTTCTACCAGCATGCCTTTGTTGAAAAAAAATTACACAACGTAAAAAAATATATTACACAGTTTAACATGTAAAAAAATACATGATACAAAATCGAAAATATCTTTAAATTGTTGTATCTCGGAAAATAGAAATCAGAAACAAATCCAAGGGGCCTTTGCTCCCGGGATATAACGAAGTGTGCGATTTTTTAAAAATTGCAAAAAAAAATAAAAGGGTTTTTCTTACCTTCACAACAAACCCTGCCGCTGCACCACAAGGTGAAAACGTTTTCGCTCTCCTTTACCAAATTGACGTTTTCATTTCTCTCAATATTTCCATCATCTCCTACCAAACAAAAGTTTTCTTCAAGCATTTGCCGGTGGGTTTCGAACCACATTTTGGCAATTTTATTGTTTTTGCCTTTCCCATTCGCGAAATTTATGAAATAGACGAACAGGCCAGACAACATCAGTATTTCTAGATAATAGCTATCCCAATTTGCCCTGAAGTGGATCGGAACTTTGGTGATGGTGATTTTTGGCTCGACTGAGATTGAAGGTTCTTTTTCTTTAATTTCGATGGTTTCATAACCTAAAATGTGATTTTTTTTAAATAATGGGTCATATGTAACGCAAAATTATGCAAATTTTGACCCTCCTTGTAACGCTGAGACTTACCCCCTCAAATACGTTACGTATTTTAAGTATGGCCCCTGATCTGAACAATGGTTGCGTTTTTATCGCATACCACGATTTAGTACTTTCCCTTTTATACAAATAAAAACTGGGAAAGATCTGTCTAAAAAAAATAAGTAGTTTCCTACTGAAAATAATATTTTAACCTCACAAAACCTGTTTCAATAACCGAATTAAACCTCGTAAAACTTGCAAGTTTTATGAGGTTAATTCGGTTAGTGAAACAGGTTTTATGAGGTTAAAATATTATTTTCAGTAGGGTACTTTGGCGATTTTAAAAGATAAGAATTTTAATAAATAAAAAATATAAAAATTAAAAAAACCGGTAAAAAAAAACAGCTGAACAGTTGCAAGTAGCTTGTCAAAACATTGGCACTAGGCACTAATTTGAAACGTTATGAAATAGGTTGTGTGAATAGCAGGCGCGTAGATATGGGGGGGAGTAGAGGGGTACATACCTCCTCAAGAATCTTTGTTATATTTGTTTTGTTATTTTAAATAAAAAATAACAGTGGGTGTTTTGTTTGGGTAGGGGCGTCAAATTTTTTAGAAACGCTCAGGGGCAAAGCTTTTTTTTCAGCGGGTGATTTTCTGTTTTGGTAGGGGCGCCAAATTTGATAAAAATTCCAAACATGGTCAAAGATTTTGACTTTTTGGCGAAGATTTCAATACAACGGCTACTAAGTGCGCATGCGCAGATACCGGAATAGTATTCCGGGAATACGTTCCTCCCGCTAGATCTACGTATATGATTATACAAACTAAAAACGACTCAATCCCTAAATGTGTACCAAAAATGTAATATTTCCTAACTTATAATTATTAAAAAATAATGCACTCACAAAGACTAATTTATTGATTAGCTTATTTTTATTGCCTTCCAAATTCATTTTGTGTAAAAATTTTAAATTATGTGCCTTAAAATCATTGGCCATGTTTTATTCTGTGTACCTGCTTCTTATGCAGAGCTGTAACTAGGGGGACAGGTGGGCTAAGCCCCCCGAGCCTTGGTTTGAGCCCGCCCTGGCGTTTTTGTTGAGCCCCCCTGGCGTATTTTAAGCCACCTATTAAATTTTAACCTTATATAATAAAAAAATCTAAAGGTCAGACATTTAAGCAAGTAAAAATAAAATTAAAACGAATTCTAAAGTTATTTTAACCTTCAGATTACTATTTTTTTTGCCTGTGGGGGCTGTAGATTATATATGTTGTAATGACAATAACCAAGCGAGCCCCTGTGCCAGCCAAAATCTTTAGCCAAAATCAAATGTATGAGAAAATTAAATTAATTAAAATAATTTGCTTATAAAGCGTGTTTTTAAATAATTAAGTTTTTAAATTCTGGGCTGTTTGAAAACTATGTAACCTTGAAATTCCTAAAAAAAATTCCTGCAGCGCTAAACTAGGTTGCCAGCCATTTAAAGGATTAATAAAATTTAAAAAATATATATTTAAAGTAAATATTAAAATATATTATGGAAATTAAAAAGAAATAGTAAAGACTCATTTGTTATTTACTCGGAAGAAAATCCTTGATTGGCAACCATGTAGTCACAGTGACGGGTCAGACTCCTACCAAGATTTTTTATTAAAAGGTTTTAAAAAACACTTAGTTGAAATACGTTTTTTAATTGTGACTTTTAAATTTATAAAAGTTTTGCATGCGGTGCTAAACTGGATCAATAAATTGAGATTAGTGGTATTTAGTATTTTTAGATTTCAGATATATAAAATTTTAGTCAAAGTATTTGGAGACATTTCAATCTGCCTCAGTAGCCTATAATTCGATTTAAGCTAAACTATTTAAGAAAAAAAAAAGTACCTTCAAACTCTTCGATATCCTGAAAATGTTCAAACTCAGAATCATCATCTACCACAACTTCATCCTCCTCTTCAGTCGCAAACTGCTCTTCCTCAATTTGCACCTCCACTTTCGGAGGTTCACTTTTTATAGGGACCTCTTCGGACTCAAAATCTTCAAATTCCGCAAACTCATTGTCTACCTCTTGGTAGTTTTCTGATTTTATTGCACGACATACTAATAATAAGAAAATTGGTATTAACCACAGCCTCATTATACTAATTATATATACAAACTAGAAATTATTTTTACGTAATTTTTGACAAATTAACCTAAAAGTAAATAACTACGAGGGATAAACTGTAACGTCATAAATTATGACGTCACGTATGAAATTGTACCTATTATTTTTGTTCAAAGAAAAATAACAAAGAAACTTTAAAACTCAAAGAATCTTATTCCAGAGATATATCTGCTTATTCTAAATAATAAATAAACTTGTTCGTTAGTTATTAATCAAGATTTAACGTATTTTTCATTGCGATATTTTTTTAAATGAGAATTCGATGTAAAACATTTCATTAGGTTGGCAACGATAAGAAAATATTTACGTTTGTCGTTTGTTCTGGAAACAAGTGCAAGAAAATGGTGGACTTGGTATTTTTATTTAAATAATTCTTTATGCAGTAAGTAAACATATTCATTTAGTTTTAAAGCTTCTGAAATAAGATATTTTTTTCGAGATTTATGTGTTTGGCTTGATACTGATAACAGTTATTTTTGTCATAGTTAAATGACCTCTCCATTTTTTTTTTTGCTGAAATGGATTCCTACCTATTTTCTGCAAATGTCGAATAGGCCCGGGCCTATTATACCCACGTAATCACATTTTCTGATTGATTCAATTAAAACATTAGAAAATACTTTCTGATACGGAATTATTGGGGATTGAGGTATATACACTTTTTTGCACGAACAAACATAATTTAGATAAAGGTCTAGATATTAATATTATATAGATATTATAGAACCTTAAATTTAGGTAGGTAGATAAAATTAAAAACCATCTAAAATCGGGTATTTTATTTTCGTAATTTAATTAAGATACATTTGAATCGCGAAAAGTCAGTTTCGCGGATATCGTGATTTCAATTGTTTTGTAATATGGTTGACACAGTTTGAAAAAATTGAAAAAAACGATAAACTTCAAGTAATTTAAACAATGTTTTCTATGTTAAAATCAAATTAGTTTGTTTGAATCGCTTATTTATTACAAAACATCACCAAACCTAATTTTTGAACTAAGGTTGCCGTGATTTTTTCCCTATAGGGAGAAAAACGGAAAGTTTAGTCCCGCAAATGAAAGCGTAAAATTAAGTTTTAGTTTTGGTCGTGAAAAAAAAATAAAAATAACATGTGCAAAAAATATATGTATAAAAAGTTGAGATACGTAAAAAAAGCAATACAAATGTTTCTAAATTTTTTACTAACAAAAATTTTTTTTATGAAAACGAAAATTAACTGAAATATTTTTTTATCTTGTAAATAAAATACAGAAATCTATTTTTCCTTTACTTTTATAACAAAAATAAGAAAATTTATAGTGAATTTCAGTAACTGAATCTACAAGTTTTAGCTGATTACTTAAATCGGCAAAAACCTAATTACAACGGCGACGCGCCGGTTAATTATTGGCGGCGTCGTGGTCAGTCACACCCATCAACCTTTACTGTTCGCGGCGCGAAATATTTGTCAGCGGCGCGCATATCTAGTTTCATTTCATTGGTTCAAGCAAATATTGCTACTGATATTTTTTTGTTCTATTTTTATGCCAAAATCGTCTGTAGGTATACAGATATAATAGATATCGAGATAAATATCTTTGGAAAACCTGAAAAAAATCTTTTTTTTATTTTTTATAGTCATACATGATAATGACATGACTGAATACATTTTGCTTTTTAATTAGTGTAAAGTTAACTAATAATTATCAGTCCATGAAATAACATTTATTTTATTCCTAACTTTCCATTTTTTTCAGAATATCATAAAAAGTAGACACTATGGCTTCCAATAGTGATGGATCAGGAGGAAGCAATGGTAAATATATTTTAGAAAAACATTAAAACATGCTTTATGCTCACATATTTTACATAATATCTAGCTATTAGTTGCCATAACTAGATTATATTAGAGTTTTTATTTCATATCTTAAAAAAGTCTAAAAAGAAAACATCCGCCTCAAATAAGTGAGAATAATTCTCATAAAAATATTAAAGTTTTCTTTTGACTGTAAATTAATTATGTTGTAAATGTTTGTTTAACCTCATACTATTCTACTTAATTAAGCATCCCATAAGGGAACGTTCAAGTATTACGTAACGCAAATTGTACCAAAACTCGTACACTTCATACCCCGTTTCTCGCGTTATTAAAGTCTGTAGAGATTTCATGTTTTGGCTACCCCCCCATAAATAGGGGGTGTGTTAGGGGGGGGTAGCCAAAATATAAAATATCTACAGCCTTTAATAACGCGGGAACCGGAGTATGAAGTGTATGAATTTTGGTACAATTTACGTTACTTAATACCTGAACGTTCCCTAAGTCCAGGACTTTTGTGGGCTAGTAGTAGAGGGGACCACCAGTTTATACTGACTTTGGAACCAGTTTATAGGGAGTGTCTGTTTCACTTATAGCCTTTGCCAAATTTCAATTATTAAGTGAAAAAGGCAAATCGGCGCCAGTGAGAATCGAACTCACGCTAGTAGGCTTGCTAAGTACACGCTAGCCACTACGCTGTGCCTCCCAATATTACCTTCTAGGTTGTTATTAAATTTACAGTGAATAATAAAAAATTAAGGTCAAAATAAAATTTTAACACTTTCCTGGTGTAAAAAATACATTACAAAGATTGTAGTTTGTAATACAAACCATATCTAAAATTTTTGAAGTTTTGAGTCCCGTGAAAATGAATATACCCTATTGAAAATGAGGGGTCATCACTGATATAAACAGATTTCAACAAAAACAGTGACCTTTTGAAGAGAGAAAAAAACCTAAAGATACAATGTTTAAAAAAATCCTTCTTTTTAAGGTAATAATTATTTCTACATATAATAATTGTTTTTTACAGGTACATTGTCTAGAAATAAAATATCAAGAGATTTTGATGTTCATAAGCAACAATACGTACTTAGTGTAAGTCTTTTAAACGCCCCACAATCAAATTAATATAGTTAATATTTAAAAAAAAAAATATTTCTATTTCATGCTTAAAATGATTTCCTTTCGACATTTGTGGGTTTGAAAAGAGATTCCCTTCACATCGAGATCGAAATCATTTTGAACATAATATGGAATATTTTTATAAAAACTTAATTTTTCCATTAAATAATAATCAGCATAAAAAAGTAGTTTAAAATGTACGTTTTAAGACACTTGAATTAAATTCTTATAATATTATTGTATTAGTTCTTTAACCATTATGTAAAAATAAATATTTACTTAAAGGATTTGGAATATTACCGAGAACAGCACAGGGCAGCCATGAATCAGCTGGAAGTGTCCTCGCAGGATTCTGCTTCTCTGCGCAACAAATACACGGAGCTGCTCGCCGAAAACAAAAGACTGGAGCAGGAAAACCATGGCCTGCGCAAAGAATTGCAGGAAAATAATGGGAATCCTTCGGACGCGCTGTTCATGTCACACACGCAGGCGCTGTCTAAGTTAGAGGTGGTGCAGGACGAAAATGCCAGGTTGACTAAGCAGTGCGAAGTTCTGGGCCAGGAGCGAAGTAAGATTATTATATTTTGAGTTTTTTATTATAAGATTTTTTCCAAATATCTGAAAAATCAAGTTGACTTTTACATGTTAATCACTTGACTTAGGTGATAAAAACGCATATACACATGTATTTTTTTAAACGAACCGCCCCAGGCGAGGGTCGATGGTAAGAGGGCCGGGTTTTTGACGGCGCCAGCTAAGCTGGCTTAAATACCCTGCACATGTGCGCCTAATACGTCACACTATCCGATAAACTATTAGGTAATTTTTTTTTGCTGATAGTTATTCTAGGGTTAAAAAAAATAAGTTTCATGGACACAGGTGACTTATACCAATACTGCCCTCCTTAGTTAAAACGTCCTAACTAACATTTTTGCCATTTTCGGCTTATCTGCATAATATGCATATATATATGCATATATGTATACATATGTGTATATTATACCGGTTGTTTTATGCCATATTTATCTATTCTCCAGGATTCCCACCAGTCAGGGAAAACAGGAAAGTCGGGGAAATTAAATTAAAACCTGGAAGTCAGGAAATTTGGCCATTTATTTGAAAAATTTAGGGAAAATAGCAATGTTAGTTAGGACTTTTTAACTAAGGAGGACAGAATAATAGGCACCTTTACCTGGAATAGGCATATTTTTTTCTCTCATAAACCAAGTAAATAAATGTAATTTGATTGATATATTTCAATAAAGGAAAAATGTAATAAAAAATTAATCATGTGTCTTATAAAAAAAATTTTTGTAAGAAAAACACGTCGTTTCAGCCGCAGCACAGCGAGACGTTGCCGGTTTGAAGCAGCAGCTGGTGAAAATCTACAAGGACTATGCCAAATACAGGGAGGCGCACCAGAGTCTGAAGCAGCAATATGAAGAAGCTGTGAATGTCACCATTAAAGCCAATAAGGACATCAAGAGACTGACTGAAGAGAGAAACGCGGCTATGACGGAATACACACTGACTATGAGTGAAAGGTACATATTAATTTCAGAAAAATGCCTGCAAAAATCTTTTTCTATACATTTATTTTCATTATTGTTAATAGGTGTGGCACTATGTTACCATGCTATAAAATAAAATTTGGATTATTCAAAAGTCCAAACTAAATCGCCATTTTTGTTTGTATTATTTTTTTAATCATCTTTTACTCTAATGAAAATGTTATGGGATTTTCATGATATTTATGTATTTTCCTTTGTAAATTTGTTGCTAACATATACATTTTTATGAAATTATTAATTTTTGCATCATGCAGGCAGCACAACTTTGTTTTTTTAATAAAGTTTTGTTTTCTCTACCCGGCTATGGATTTGTGATGTCACGACTCGGTAAAATCCGATGTTTAGTTATTAGGCCAAAAAAATATTTAAAAATAATAAAATAAAATAATTGTTAGAGACACCGTGCACAAGGAGATGGAAAAATTGAGCGATGATTTGGCGCAGGCCGTGAAAAAAATCAAAATGGTGGACGCGGAAAACAAGGAGGCCGAGGAGGAGAAGCGCGGCCTCAATTTCCAGCTGGAAAGTCTGCGCAGAGAAATTTCGAGTGCGCTGCAGGAGAGAGACAAAGCGATCAAAGAGTGCAACGACTTGCGGCAGAAGTTCGGCGAGCTGGGGGCTTCGAGCGAGGGCCATTTGCTCACTGGTGAGCAGAACAAAAGTTGTACTTTCAGATTATATATAGACAAACCGCCATTTCAAATACCAAAATTGTATTTTCTATTTTTGTGATATTTTGTATGAAAAAAGGTAAAGTTTTGGGAAAAATAACGTACATAACTCGTGTGATTTCAGCTTTAGATTACGTCTTGGCTGTAATGTTCACACAAGTTTTTAAATACTACTTACTGCTTTCACTAATTAATTGTCGTTTTTAAATTAATTAATTTTTATTAAAAATGTTCAGGCGAGCAGACGAAAAAAAGCCGAGGCCGTCTGCTGGACAGTCTGAGTCATTTAACCGAGAACGGCAACCGGAAAGAACACAGGGAGGATGCGCGAACGATTGGACAGCGCCAAAGATTGGACAATCTGGACAAGGCCAACGAAGAGTTGGAGACGCTGCGCAAATCGCTGGACAAGGTGCAATCCGAGCTGGCCGAGGCGGTGCAGGAAGCGGAAGTTTCAAAAGGTAACTTCCACTCGGATATTAACGCTGTTTTCTTACAGCAACGCAGCAGGCAGCAGCTCACATCCAAACCAACTGCAGCAGTACTGCTGTAGTACTGCTGTTCAATAACAGCGGCTTTTCCGCCAAGTGATGTTTGAGAGGGGAATACAAAATTAAGGGTTGTGCGGGCTGCTGCATGTTTGGAATTTTGCAGGAAAAATTATAAATATATATTTTCTAAATTTCATGGCTTGGTATTTCGTATATTAACGAAACATTTTTGAAAGGTTTTGTTGAATTTTCAGGCAGAAGAGACTGGGCGTTCTCGGAACGCGACAAAATCGTTCTCGAACGCGAATCGATCCGCACCCTGTGCGACAAGTTGCGCAAAGAGCGCGACAACGCCGTCTCCGAGCTGGTCGAGTCGCTCCGGGAGTCGGACTCTGTGAAGAAGCAGCGCAACGAGTATCTGCGCAAGGTGCAGGCCTTGGAAGCGCAGCTCGACAAGGAGCACCACGTGCACGACGTGGAGCACCAGTGTGGCCACACGGAGGTGCTGGAGTTGGAGCTCACGCCGCAGGACGATGAGGGATTGGAACTCGCAGGTAAATATTTCAGAGTAGCCTATCTAATCCTAAAATAAAACACATGCAATCCCTATGGAATAAATTCTTAAAAAACGCATTTTCCAATTCTTCCAGAAACTTGTTTTGTATTTTTGAAAATTGAACAGAAAAAGGTATCTTGTATTTATTATGTAGGTTAATAATTTTATTTGAAATGCAGGTTCCGTGTACGTAGCATCAGTGGCCCCGAGCTCCCCTGCCATGGGGAAGCTGTTCCCCCACGACCGAATTCTGCGCGTGAACGACGTGGACTGCAGTCAAGTGTCCCAGAGGATGGTGACGGAAGCCATCCGCTCCAGCATGCCCGTGGCCAGAGTTTTGATCAAAAGAACCAGGTGGGAATTTTTTTTTCAGATAGCTGTTTATGCTATTTATAACAGTCATTATGTTTTCACTTTTGAAAAGATACATGAAGCTTTCAAACTGGATGGCTAAATTTTCTGTTTTTCTTTCTGTGTTAAACTTGTCAACACCACAACAGCTCATAATCCAAATTAAACCCCTTTTGAAAATGAGTAAATTGATTTTCTCATTGATCTTTATCGATTTTTATTTTTAAAAAGGGGCTGTCCATATATTACGTAACGCAATTTTTCGAAATTTTTACAACCTTTTCGAATTTCAAGATAGGTGGGTGAAAGGCTCCCCCATCCCCCTATAGCTCTGGCCCTGGTCATTTGTTTTTCACGTCGACAAACGGCATTACAGATCTCTCTATTTCTTCAATTTCTGGTGAACATTCGCTCAAATCAACGTCCATTACGTAACATTTTTCTAGACCCCACCCTCCCCCTGTCACAAATTGTCGCATTTTCTGTGACCTCCTTTTCCCCCTAGGCGTGTTACGTAATATATGGACAACCCCAAAGCAATATTGCTATATGAAAATTGTCATATTTTTTGTTAAAATTCGGTACAAATCTAGGTGTATGAATCAAAGTTGAGTAAAATTGATTCGTTATTTATTAGACTTTTTATAAGATGACTTTTCTTTAAATAAATTGATAGGTATTTAAGGCAACATTTTGCATTGTTATTCTTTCACAAAACGCGATTTAGTTCGCCTGTTTGCAAGTCTGTTGTAATTTTGAATTTAACATAAATTGAATGTTAGATGTGCCAGAAACGAGATGCGCATGTCTGGCGAGCAGGTGACCAAATGGATCCACACGGCCCGTTTGGCCCCGGCCTGTCACGGCCTGTCTCTGCGCATGGGCTTCTACATCAGTCGCATCAGCGATGGCAGTTTGGCCGCCAGAGACAAAAGTCTCACGGTGGGCGACAGGGTTCTCAGGGTGAGTCCATTTTTATTACTTAAACGACAAATAATTTGGCAGTCATCCATCCATTCGAGAAAAATTACCTTGGAAACGCTAAAATGTGCATATTTTCTTCATAATTTTAAACTCTGTTTCCAAACCTGACAGCCAGTTATTTTAGATTTTTTCATCAAATTAGTCTACAAATTAAAACTTTTAACGCATTTAAGTGTTCCCCGCGGAGTAGATGAAGAAATCAAATCCTTGCCCATTATGGGAACCGTCCGCCATCTTGGATTTTGTGTTTTTCTCGATTTTCGCGCGTATTTTGCATTTTTTCGATAAAAAAGGTGAGTAACAAATTTGTAGACCAACGCAATCTGACCTCAGAATTGCTCCATCAGATCACATTTTTTTTTCTACTTTAAGAGGTTTTTTAAAGGTAGAAAAAATGTGACCGGATGGATCAATTTTGAGGTCAGATTCGGTTTCAGCGACCCCGAAAATATAAAAATGAGTTGGTCTGGTCTCTGGCACATGATTTTTTTTTGGGTGGCTATGTTTAATGATATTAGTAATAAACATTTGGTTTTTCAACAATAATGACTATATAAAGATTTTAGAAATTCTCTACAAATTTGTTACCCACCTTTTTTATCGAGTACCGATGTATGGAAATGTTCGCCGAAAAGTCATTTGGTTATAATTAAGGCAATTATTATTGTATTTAATTAATTTAGCACTTATATGAAAGATAATTTTAAATTGGTCAAAAAATATTACGAACTATTTTTTCCTAAAATGTATTGTTTTTGAGATATTGGCGTTTAAAGCAGTGAAACGTTTTTTAAGCGTATCTCATTTATAACCCAATTTCAAAAAATTATATTTTAAATGAAAGCCGTTTTTAGGCCCTATAAAAAAGACAAGTTGCTTGCAACCTGTTTTTACTGCTTAGTTTTTTTTATAAATTTTGTTATAAAACGGTTTATTTTGAGTAAAAAAAGTTTATATAAACATGTGCCTAACTAATAAATATTAACAGCAATAAAAAATGTCGAAAGCAACATTTTAAATGAGTCTTGTTGTAGATAAATGACAAATCAATGGATGACATAAAAAGTTCGCACGAGGCCATGCAAATCCTAAACAGCAGCCCCGCAGACATAATCAACCTGACCACGCTGAAGATGAGCTACCCCGAGTGCCCCAACGTGTTCACGCCCGTGCGCCGCTTCAAGCGGGAGACCCGCAGCTCCCAGACGGAGGAGGGTTTGGGGGCGCCCCTCCCGCCCCAGGATTTCGGCCAGAAGTACCACTCTTCGCCGTCGTCGGAGAAGAATAACGGGAGTGCGTGGTTGAAGGAGAAGTTCGAGATGATGCGGGGGAGAAGGCATTCCAAGGAAGACAAGAAGAAATACAGGTAATTTATTATTACCTGAAACTGTTTATTTCTTAAAATTCTGTTGCCAGATGATTTCTTACAATTTTTGACACTTTTTTAACTAATACAGTACAAGATACTATGAACACAAAAAAATCGGGGCTGTTCAAATTAACGCGACTGTTCATGTTAGTGGGGGTGAAAATATAATATGATTCAGGCTTTGTATGACAAGAAAATTAACTTCATTAAATCTTTTTTATTTTCCAAACTTTATTCTAGTTTAAATAACAAGCTGTTCGATAAAATATAAAATTTTAATTATAAAAATTGTATTAATTTCTTTCTCATTGTGCAAGAAACCACTGATACAAATTTCCTTCCATTTATCGAAATTCTGATACTCTTAAAGTTTGTTTTTTACCTCGTTTTTACTTGGTCTTAAAGATGAGTTACTATTTCAAGAATTTTATCCCTTTACTTTTTATATAACATTTTGTAAATTTTGCTACCATATACTTTTCAGCAAAAGTAGCAACAGTCATGCCATTCCTATGTTCCTTATTTCGACTTTTTTGCTTACGATAACCCATTTTCCAACAAATCAAAGTCGACTAAGAAACTATACTGATTATTAAGTAAGACAAAAAACATTCAAATGTAAACTTGTTGAAACTAGTCGTTCACGTTAACGAGAGTTTATGATGTTCACGTTGCAGAGAAGGCAATAGAAAATATTTTGTGTTCACAAAACCGAGTAGTTCATGTTATAGTTTAGTTTAGTTTAGTTTAGTTGTTTCAATGCGGGGTTCATAGCCCTCAACACCTGGTCCCTAGGGACCTTTGTGTTTTCCGCACAGACCTCCTCAGAGCATCCCTGTTTCTTTTAAAAAGTCCAGGTATGGTTTCAGGGGAGTGTTCATGATCTCGTTTGGTTCCAGAGAGTCGTTCCCAAAGTACTTCCATCTTAGGCCTATTAGCGATGGACATTCACATATGAGGTGGTAGGGTTCTTCATCCCCTTCCCCACATCTCCTGCACACGGGGCTCGTAATCTGTCCCATTACGTGTCGGTGCTTGTTCAGTAAGCAGTGTCCAGTTATTATACCCGTTATTGTTCTCAGTTGACTCCTGGACATGCCTAGAAGTAAGCTGGTTCTTTTCTTGGTAGGTCCTCCTAGGAAGAGTTTGGAGTGCCTCATTCTAGGAGCATCTATCCAGTGTTGCTGGTGTTCATCCCGCAACATTCTCCTGACCTCGTGTCTGGCCGTGGAATATGATACCCCACAGCACGGTTCTGGTCCTGTGAGTACAGCTTCACTTCCCTTTCTCGCAAGGTCGTCTGCCTTCTCATTACCATCTATACCTTGATGTCCTGGAACCCATATCAAATTTACTTTGTTATGTTCAGCCAGTTTACATAGCTCGTTGTGGCATTCGTATACCAGTTCTGAGCTAAAGGCATATGAGTCTAATGCCTTTATCGCTGCCTGGCTGTCCGAAATGATATTTACTGTCCTACCCGTGTAGGACGCCGATGTCATTTCTTGTGCGCAGACATAAATCGCATAGATTTCAGCTTGGAAAACTGTTAGTTCATGTTATAATAATATTATTATTATAATAATATTATCGAGCTTATACTATATTTCCAAAAACTTCGTTTTATTAAAATTTGCGGAGAAGAATAAAAAAAATAACAAAAAAAACAGTTTAACTTTTTTTCTCTTTAAAAGGAACAGTAGCCCCAATCCTTTGGAGTTCGGGCACGAGCACGAACAGGCCATCGCAGAATTGGATTCGGTGTTGGAGAGTTATCACAACAATACGGTGAAACGGAACCAGGGTAATAAGCGCCACTCTCAATTCAACAAGGAAGAAAAGAACAATGGGGGAACTTGGCCCAAGGCCCGAGCAACAGCTATCCTACAAGGTAACAAAACTACATTTGAATTATTCAGAATATTTTAGCTTTTAATAGTAATTATATACCAAGGTAGAGAAGAAATTTTTCATAGCTGAGCGGATTTAAGAATGTGAAGCTATAATAGTCTTCTCTACCGAGGTTTATAATATAAATATGACATTTATTCTACTAATTTAATGTTTTTTTTTTTACTGAAATATGACATTTATTCTACTAATTTAATGTTTTTTTTTACTGAAATATAAAGTTGTCCTGAAGCATATATTTTTGTTGGAAGGAACTAACGGTACAGTGGTGACCCGGAAAAAAGAACGGCCGCCCCTGAGCCTGCTCAACCCGTGTCCTAGCAACGAGTACTATCATCCGGGCAACCGGAACTCCACCCCCGTGCCCCTCTCCATCCTGCAGCCGACTGTCAACCGACACTCGGTGTACAAAAGTGTGGACACTTCGCACACCTTCGGCGCCGCTTCGGACAGCTTCGAGCGGCTTCGGAACACCAATCGTCTCAGTCAGAATAATTCGGATAACAGCTTGGATTTTCCAGTGCATTCTAGATACATCGAAAAAGAGGTCAACTACAGTAAATACAGATCAGGTATGTTTTTATTGAATTAATGTGGAAAACAAAAGCTCAAAAATGTACAGTTATATCTTTTTCAGCGAGTAAGGAACTTACATAAAAACTTTTCTTTTTTCTACAGGCATCCCAAAATATGGTTCCGACTCGGAACGAGAGAGCACCGACATAGTTCCCTCCCACAGCCGCCTCCCGAGCACGCAATTATTCGCCAATCATCGCGTGCCTTATCCCTTCCACCCCCACCCGCACCCCAATTTGAACCAATCGCGAGAAAGCTTCAGTTTCGAGCCGGCCACTTTTCTGCACTTGCACAGTCCGTCGGCCGACGTGGCGGGTCGCCGCGAAATAACGCCGGCAGAGGGCGGGACGTTCCCGAGGAAACGCGAGGCGCGCTTTCGGGTGCCGTCCAACCCGAGCTTCACCAGTAAAGTAAGTCTGCTTAATATTTATTAGCTTTTCTTCAAAAATTCCATATTTCGCTAACCGAAAAATATGGAATTAAAATTCAAAAAAACAAATAAAAAGGGGTAATCGCAGTATAAGTAATATAAAAAATCTTTTTACAAAGTATGAAAAATATTTTACAGGGTGATCCAACTTTCAGAATGTTTACGAACCAATATGGTTGAAGCAATTACGTTTTTTTTACATCGGCAGTACTACTAAAAGTGCCGATGTATTGAAATCTTCGTCGAAAAGTCAAACAGACCATGTTTTTTTCACATTTCTCGACGTTTTAGACCTTCCCGAGTCAAAATCATTAAATAAAAAAAATTGCCTCTGTCTGTTTGCTGTCTGTTTGTCTGGGTGTAAACTCGCTAATTCAATTTGTAAGTTTATTAGGATTCCTAAATAAAGATTATTATATTATTATTAACTCCATTTCTAAAGAAGACAAGCGGACTTTTTAAATATTGTTTCTTAACATATTTCAAAGAGCTGATTTTGGGGGTAAGAATGGGGTAAAACTTCTATTTTTAGAGTTTTTTGGTTATAATTAAGTTAATTATTATTGTATTTTATTAATTTAGTGTTTATATGAAAGATAATTTAAAAAAATGTTATAAACTATTTTTTCCTAAAATGCATTGTTTTCGGGATATTAGCGTTTAACGCAGTAAAAAGTCCAAACTTTAATAAATTATGCAACACGCAGGTGTATTAATGGTTGCATATTTACACAACCTATTTCATAACGTTTCAAATTAGTGCCTAGTGCCGATGTTTTGACAAGCTGCTTGCAACTGTTCAGTCTAGTTTTAATTGCTTTAGCCGTTACCGAGTTATTGGCTTGTATATGGAAAGTTGGACATAATTCGTGTAGAAATGGTAGCATTTCAAACTCAGTTGATTGCATTTGTACAGTTTTGATCCAGAAATGATAAACTTTTGAATAATTTGCAGGTGAGTACCGGCAGTATAGAGCGCGGGAGCTCAGAGCGAGGCAGCCCCATGCCGATTTTTCACGTGGAGGTCCTGAGTAGTCCGGGCGACCATTCAGGATCTAGTGCCGTCTCCAGTTCCAAGGAGTGTTGCCCACCCTGGGGCCACAAGCCCCTTCCCGGGGAGCTGCGCCGGGTGCACATCGACAAGTCCAATGAGCCTCTGGGCATCCAGATCAATTGCCCTGACACGGGGGGCATTTTCGTCTCGACTGTCAATGATAATAGTCTGGCTAGTCGAGTGGGTCTGCAGATTGGGGATCAGCTGTTGGAGGTGTGTGGGATTAATATGCGGAACGCTACGTATAAGTTGGCAGGTGAGAATATCAAAAACACACAAGTGACAGATCTTATTTATCTAATAATTAGAAAATTACTTGATTTATTCTACCAAGCTAAGTGTTGATTTGACTTACCACTAAAAAGTGTGGAAAAAGTTTTTAAAACCCTCACAGTGTGAGTAGTGAAAATTTTTATGAATAAGGTAAAATCTGGTAATAGCGCGATTTTTTTTCTAATTTGGTCTAGACATCCAAAAGAGTCCGTAACTCGATCTTTTCCATTCTGTGCAGGGCGGAAAATAAAAAATTAATATAATTTTTTCGTGTTTTCGTTTTATTTTTTTATATTTTCTCGGCTCCTATGGGTCCAGTCGCGACGATTTAAAAAGTATTATGTTCGTTATACATGCCCCTTTAAAACTGTTAAAAATGTTTTGTTTGTAGTTTTGTCCAGAATGTATATTTTTAAGCGAAAATTTGTTAAAGTGTACTTCCAATAGTTATAAATAAGTAAACCAAATTTGAGTTTAAAATATTGCATAAATCGGTCCATGTGCTTAATTATATAAAAAAATATTAACTTTTCTCAACTTGGGGGTTATTGGCGAGTTTATACTTTTTGTCTATGTATGATCGCGAACCCGCCTTTTTTGTACCCTCTATGCCCGGGCCTAAATAGGCTTGTTGTCGAGTGGAAATGTCGAGGGAAATGTTATGAAGGAGGGAATTGAATTATTTTATTATCTAAAACATAATCGAACATGTCCAACTTTATCAAGAAGTTTGTTTTATGATCGTCAATCTGCCAAAACAGCATTAAAAAACAAAAATATTTCATTCAGCAAACGTCCTTCGGCAATGTGGCAACTCCATCACCATGCTAGTGCAGTACAGCCCCGACAAGTACACCGAGCTGGAGGGGGGCACCGCCAGCTGTTCAGGCTCCACCTCCAACGAGGAGGAAGAGGACGATGACGAAGGGGAGGGTGAAGCGACTCCCTGCAACTCTCCGAAGGAGGTGCGAAAATCCTCCAGTTTGCAGATGAAGCCGTTGCCGTTGAGCATCATGCAGAGGCAGAATAACAGCGTGGTGTCTTCTCCGGGATCCAGGTGAGTGAAAGTTACATTTTTTTTTATTTATAAATCTTTATTGGTAAAACCAAAAGGCTATAGACCAGAGGTCTTTCTGTCTGTAAATACATATTTATAATTTTTGTTACATTGTTTGTGTAAGAAAGTATCTCAAGCTTTTATATGTACAAAAAAAAGATAAAATAAATAGTTGTATCTGATTTATACAAAAAAAAAAAATAACTAAATCTGTTTGTGTAACGCTGTATTTATTTAAACTAAGAGGTGAAAACTATAATAAATATCGCTGTTTACAGCTTTTAATGTGTAATCCAAAGGTACTTAGTACTACTAAGAGTGCCGATGTATTAAAATCTTGCGTCTGTCTGTCTCTGTCTGTCTGTCTGTCTATCTGTAAACTCGCTAATTCCATTTCTAAAAAAGATATCGACAAGCGGGTTTTTGAATATTGTTTTTTATCATATTTCAAAGAGCTGATTAGATTTTGGGGGTAAACGATTGGGTGTAAGAGGATAAGAATGGGGTAAAACTCCTATTTTTAGTGGTTTTTTAGTTATAATTAAGTTAATTATTATTGTATTTTGTTAATTTAGCACTTATATGAAAGATTTTTTTAAATTGCTCAAAAAAATTATAAACAATTTTTTCCCAAAATACATTGTTTTCGGGATATTAGCGTTTAACCCTTTGAGGGGCAGTGGGAAGTATACTTCCCACCTATTTTATTTTAATTTTTTTTTAATTCTTCAATGTTGCGTGGCTTTAACCTGTACTAAGGCATTTTTTAGACTCTTAGGTACCTAAATAATTTAACCATTATGAAAAATTAGGCCAACTTGTTTTTTTGATTGTTATAAACAATTAATTTAAAAACAAATCAATTTTTTCCGGAAAAAATCGACTATTGGTAACCAGATAGGGCTAGAGCTCTGAAAATTTTTAAACATCTTTTCTATGCTTAGTACTATTATATATATAATAGTACTAATATATATAATTATATATATAATAGTACTAATACTAATAGTATATTTTTTGCAAATTTTTTGACTAGCAGGTTTTTTGAAAAAAAAATTATTTTGAATAACCCTAAAACCCAATAACCCAATTATCAAATTTGAAATACTCATGTGTGATTATGCTGATTATGAAAATAATATAATTTTACACGAGACAAAAGGCGAATGATTCCACATTCCACCACTAGGTGGCGAATACAAATCCGCAATCAAAAAAAAACTATTCAAAAGTTAATTTTGATTTTTTTTATTTACACTGATAAAGAAGAAAATTTTGATTTATTTGGACTTTTGGACAAAAGGCCAATTAAATTATTTGGTTGTGAGTAATAAATTTTATTTGAGTCAAATAAATATTTAGTTCATGTAAATAAATATTTTTATTTTAAAATTATTAATGGGAACAAAATAGTTTATTTGACAGTAATATAATTTATTTGTCACAACCAAATAATTCAATTGACCATATCCAACCAAATATTTTGTATACACAAATAAACTGTTTTATCAGTGTAGAAAATAATAGTCGCTATCTTGGATCCATCATATTGATTTTTTCAAATCTAACCTCAGATTCGTAATCAGCGACCCCTAAAACCCCTTTGACGACGTAGGTGTATTAATTCACACAACTTCCTATTGGATAACGTTCCAAAATAGTGCCTAGTGGCGATGTTTGGACAAGGTGCTTGCAACTGGTCAGCTGGTTTTACGCTCTAGTTTTATAACAAAATCGCATTTTCCAGATCCGTAGCCGAAGAGCCGCGCTACCTGGTCATCGAAACCCTGAAAACCTCCAACCTGGGTATCTCTCTGGTGGGCGGCAATGCGGCCGGCATCTTCATCCACTCGGTGCAACCGGACTCCCTGGCCTACTTGGCGGGCCTGCGCACGGCCGACCAGATCCTCGAATACAACGGCAGCGATTTGAAGAACGCCACTGCGGAAGAGGCGGCCTACGAGTTGGCCAAGCCGGCCGATAAAGTGACAGTGCTTGCGCACTATCGCATCGACAGTGAGTTTACTTCTTATTCTTTCTTCCTCAGGAGAAGAAATTCTGCCACAACAAAAAGTATATTTTTCCTGCTTTTTCTCTATTTTCCTTTCCGCCTTTTTATTCTTTCGGTACTTTTCACACCATTATGTTCTAGAAGAGAACTGTTTTCCAGTTTTCCAAAATCGTTAAAAAGTACGTACCCTATTTGTAGATTAACATTGTTTATACAACTACTTTTTTTATCGAATTCTAAATGACTCAAAAATCCTTCATCCTTTTTTTGTGTACAATTTTGGTCGAGAAGAATCAGTATGAAAATATCAGAGGGAATCAAGTTTCAATATTAAAAACAAACTTCGTTTTTTTAAAAGAAGGCAGTATGTATTGTGAAGTTTTTTTTTGTTTAAAACTTCTTATTTTTTCCTGAAACGTCGAGAAAAATCATTATTAGCAACAAAAAAAAAATATCTGTCTGTCAGTCTGTCTGTATCCACGATAACTTAAGAAGGCTCTGAGCTAGCGACTTGAAATTTGGTATGCAGTTCTATTTTTATATTATCTTCTAGCAAAATCGGTCTGAAGGAAGGGGGGTTAAATTTTTGTTTTGTTCGTATTTTTTTTTAATTATTTATAATTGAAGAAAAATAAAAATCACATAAAACATTAAATAAAACTACACAAAAAAAATTATTATCATTTTTTCCACTACCCCCCTTACCCCATAAAATGTAAAAAATTGTTTTTAGACTTTTTTATTCACAATAAAAGAAAAATTTAAAAATCATATAAGTTAAAATAAAATTACATAAAATATGTAATTATAATTTTTTTTTCAGCCCTCCCCTAAAATGTAAAAATTGTTCCTGGACAAAACTTTTTATGAGACGGTTTTTTTTTAAAGTAAAAGTAAATTTATTTCATAAAACTTTATTTTTCATAAATGTTGTTTTTAATTTGTGTTCAGAGTACAACGAGATCAAGGACAAGCCGGGAGACAGTCTGTACGTGCGCTGCGGCTTCTCGCGGTCCGGCAACGACATGACCGAACCGGCCCAATTGGCCTTCGCCAAGGACGACGTGCTCTATGTTGACAACACCATGTTCAACGGCGTGCCCGGCCAATGGCGGGCCTGGAAGCTGGACAGCGAGGGCCACCGCCAGCAATGCGGTAAAACCATTTTTTTATTACAAATTTTCAATTTTAGCCAAAAATTTAAATAACAAGACGATCTGCAGATTGGATAGTCCGATCGGTTTCAAACTTGTATCGAGTTTTTAAACTTAAAATAAAAAGTTGCTCAATGAAAAAAAAAAATCTTGCGCAAACAAGTTATGGGCCGCAAACTGTTGAAAATAGACAAAACTGAAAGTTTTGAGGTTTGGCTACCAGCTGTCTTTTTGGACATAAAAATAAAAGTCAAATATATTTGCCAGTAATTTGCAAAATCCGTTTACAAAGAAAATATACAGGGTTACTGGTAATTCGATACATTCCTTTGGAGATGTGATGGAAAGGGTGGTAAGGAGTAAATAACCTTAATATGCACAAAACTCGATAGATTTTCTTAAAAAAGTAGACCTTAATCTTAAGAGTTAATTTCCAAAAAGTCCACTCGACATTTTTTTAACTTTCATACTGGATTGCTTGTCCAAAAGTCTTACGTTTTGAATGAACAATATCCGGAAACATTTCGATTTGATGACGAAGATTTCAAATAAAAACTTGTAAAAAATAATTTTTAAAAGTAACTCATAAAAATTTCTTATACGGTCTTTTTAAGAAAATATCAACCTAACAAGCATACGAACTGTTTTAAAAACTTCCTTATTTCAATAGCTATCCAACAAGTATTTTTGAGTCCTGAGAATTTTCAATTTAAAAAATTTTTTACCGCGTAGATTTCGAGTAAATCCCGGTTTTAAAAAGCCCAAAATTAAAACCGTCTTACTTGCATAATTTTTGTTATATTTTTTTAACTAAGGGTTTGTTGTAACATTTATACGTTGTCGGATAGCTATTGAAATAAGGAAGTTTTTATGCCTGTTAGGTTGATACTTTTTTTTAAAAGACCCTATAAAAAATTGTCATGGATCACTTTTAAAAATTATTGTTTAGAAGTTTTTATTTGAAGTTTTCATGTGATCCAAATGTTTCCGGATATTGTTCGTTCCAAACGTAAGACCATACTTTTGAACAAGCAATCCAGTATAAAAGTTAAAAAAATGTTGAGTGGACATTTTGGAAATTAACTCTTAAGACATTAAGGTCTACTTTTTTAAGAAAATAAATAAATTTGAAATATCTCAAAATCTATTGAGTTTTGTATGATGCATGTAAAGAAAAGGTGCGTTCCCCAATTTTACGCCTTCGCCAAAATACCACTGAGCGTGTATTGTTGGTTGCGAACCTTAGAATACGTGTATTGTTGGTTGCGGACCCTAGAATACGTGTATTGTCAGTTGCAGGTTCAAAATCTTGATCTTCGCGGGCAAAAAGGGGGGAAAGGGATTGTTGTTTTTTGCAAACCCGGCCATTGGATTTTTCGAGGTAGTGTGAAGATTATCCATAAATATTGTAAACATCCTCAAGATAAAAACGTTTATTTCATATTAATTAAAATAACGCGATCTGGTGTTTTCAGGTAGGCATACAATATTTGATTTTTAGCTTAATATATTTTCAAATTAAGATTGTTCGCTGAAATCTATATCAGACATATTTTTTCAGTATTTCATTGGGGTACCGCAAACCTCATCCTGGCCGCCTTTTTGACCATTCTGGGTTTTTGGCACTATATTTTGCACATCATCTGTTCAATTAAGGTTAATTTACTCCTTATCTTCTTTTCCATCACATCTCCAAAGGAATGTATCGAATTACCAGTAACCCTGTATATAGATACTTTTTATCGAATTCTTAAGAAACTCAAAAACTAAAAATCCAATCAAATATAAATTTTCAGAAAAAAATAATTTTATGGAAGAAATTATTTAAATAATATCCCTTTAAAAACAAAAACTTTGATAAAAATGTGTACTAATTTAAAAATTTGTAAATGTCAATAATTTATTATAATATTTTAAATGTATTCTTTTTTTTTGACTTGTATATCCGCCCTAGGGTGGCTTATGTACGACAATAAATATCTTATCTTATCTTAAAGAAAGTCTAAGGGCGCCAGTTTTCAAAAAGTTATAAATATAGAAGGAAAAGCACCAATTTTCAGAAAATATTACTTTGATAAAAATATTTGTACCATACTTTTCATACTAAAGAAAAAAAAGGTTTTAGAGAACGCCACTTTTTAAAACAGTATAAAAAAATGAAGTATGCATACGAGCTGAAAGAAATCATACTTTGGGAAGCAATGTAATGTGGCATGCAAAGCTTCTTGTTTATGGGATAGTATTTTTGGGCCATAATGAAAGGATTTGTTTAAGTTAATGTTGAATCTGTTGCAGGCGTGATTCCCAGCAAATACAAAGTAGAAGAAGAACTGTTACTACGCCGCGGCGCCGACACCGTGGAGGGGCGCAGCACCACTTCCGCCCGAAGGTCGTTCTTCCGGAAAAAGAAGCACCGGAGTGGCTCCGGCCTGAGTTCGAACCGGGACTCGAAGGAATTGGCCAGTTTCTGCAATTTGAGCCCCGGATATTATTCGGACAGCGGCTCGTTGCACGAAGATCTGTCCCAGAATTCGTACCAGAGGGTCGAACGGTTGCAGTACCCTGAATTCCGGCCCGTGCTCATTTTAGGTAAGGCTAACCTTGTGCTAATACTGTTATTTATATTTTAGAGAATGCTAATTATACCAAGGTGAGAAGACGTATTAAATCCCGATCTGTGGAGCAACGAGGGATTTAAGAGTGCGAGGATATAATATTCTTCTCTACCGTATTATTTTCTTCACTACTAGCGCATTTGGACTTATTATTTAACGATTTCATATCGATAATAGTCTAAAATGTTTTCTGGATCTTAATTAACCGCGCATAAACAAGTAGCCTTTGAAATCTCCATTTCTGAAAACAAATAAATAAATTGATTTGTTCACTTGAAGTTGACAGTTCTAGTGGGTGACATTTTGATATTTTTAAAATGTGTGATATTTTTTTGTATAAATTGAGGAGTAACGAAGTACTTTAGCCCATTTGTCATTTGCAGGCCCGTTGGCGGAGTGCGTGGCCGACAAGCTGGTGAACGACTTCCCCGACGAGTTTCAGCGGCCCAGCACGGACACCCGAAGGTGGACCCAGGCGCAGGTCGATCGGGAATTGGCCGAAGGGCACATCGTGGAATATCGCCGCAGAGGCTCCTATTACGAATGTCTCACTGTTAATGCCATCAGTGAGTGTTTTCAAGACTATTACAACAACAATTCAGTTCGGAAAGGCCGCTTTTATCAAAGCATGTTTTGCGCTCGTTGTTAGGTTAAACAAATCCAGGCAGGAATTATTTTTCCGCTTGCTGTCATGGCAACTGTAAATATTTGAATGAATTTGTGAAAACGAAAAGAACCCGCAGATTTTATAAGAGTTAGAAAATATTTTATTGAACTTTTGATAGAGACATATTTATTTTAACTTTACATTCATTTTATTGAAATTGAGTAGAATTGATTAGAAAACACCGAGTACGCAAACCTAGTTTTTACTGCAGGAGAGTGCCTTTTTTACGACGCACAGCCAAGTAAAAAAGCATTCGAAATGGTTTGCGTCGAGGTGCGTATACTATTTTTCCTACGACCTAACACCTAAACATAAAAAAAAAACGATAAAATTATCTTAAAATTAATTTCTCAATTTGAGATTTGACGTTTACTAATTTTCCGAGACCATTTATAGGTCGAGGAAAAGTACCATTTTCCAGGAGACCTGTATACTATTTTATTCGCAATTGAATTAAATGCAGACCAGTAATATTTAGTTTACAGATCTAGACCAGTAATTACGTACTTCCCGAGCTTTATTAATGCATGTAATGTATGTATTACATACACAGTTGGGAATAAAAACTATTACCGGGTGTATCAATATTATTATGTCTTAAGTTTTAATTTTGGTGTTTTTATTGGATTTTATCAAAAATTATTGTTCGTATTACGAACGCAAAATGTGTTATTATTTTGCGCTCTTAATACAAAAATAAGTGCTTTCGATAAAAAGAGTTTGAAATTTCAGGTTGCGTGTCTGGTTTGCGGCTGCACTGCATGATCGACGCCTCCATCGGGTGTGTGGAGCGGCTGCACCGGCACCACATCTACCCCGTGGTGCTGCTCATCAAGTTCAAGAGCACCAAGCAGATCCGGGAACTCAAGGACGCCAGGTCACTTTCATTCATTTATTTTTATTTTTTCTCAGCATTTCCTTGACTTCTATTTAAGGTACTATTACCGTCTAGAATTTTCAAAAAATCGTTTTTTTTTACATTTTTCAACTTCTGAGACCTTCAGAAATAGCCTCCTAAAATATTTTTCACAAACTTGAGAGTTATAAAGGTACCTAGCAACTTTTAATGAGCGCGCGCGTCTTGACTCCAAGCAGATGTAAAAGCTTTAAACGCGATTTTCTCGAAATTAAGTTTTTTCACACTGCGGACAGTTAATCTCCGGATTATGGTGGTAAATTACCCTGTCCAAACCTTCCTCTTCAAGAAATTTTTTGAATTTTTTGTTTTTGACTTACCAATCCTAACATTAACCTTTCGCAATGAGACAAGGATTTTTGGAGCACTAAACTTTGGCGCCCTCTATAAATTAGAAAAAAAAAACAAAATAGAAAAAAAAATTCTTTTGTATTTTCAATGAAATAATGTTTTGTTTTAATATTTAACAAAGAAGCTGAGAATAAATTTCTTGAAAAGGTGCTTTTTCTCGGCCTTTTAGACGGTAATAGTACCTTAACTTAGTTTGTCTGTCCATAACGCCAAGATAATATTTATCCTATTGTCGTTGAAATTTTTCTAAAAAAAAACTTGTCTGTTTTATTTTGAAATTTTCGTCAATAGCGTTAATTTTGATGAAATGTTTGCAGGTACAGTCTGGATAAGCTCTCTGGCAAAGCGGCCAAAGAAATGTACGAGCACGGCCACAAGCTGGAGGCCGAGTACCGCCATCTAGTGACAGCTGTCATTTCTGCCGGCGCCAATGTGACGCACGTGTGCGCGCAAGTCAAGGCGGCCGTGGACGGGGAACACCGCAAGAGCCAATGGCTGCCCGTCAATGTGCACTAGATTATTTTGCAATTACAATTTTACCCACATTGTCAAATGACAGTGGGATATTGAACATTTTATATTGCTATTTTAAAATGATTTCAATTCAAGATTACAAGTTTTGTATACAGTTTAAGCAAGCGCTTACTTTTAAGTGTTATGGTCAAACCCTTTTAAGTGATATTAAAAAAAAAGTTTAAAAACTTACTTTCATCTCACAAAGTGCCTTAACATATTATTGCATAATACCATCCATTTTAAGTAATAAAAAACATGGAGTAATAATTTGTTAAAATTGGCTCGCTCTCGTCTTAATTTTGCTGATAAAATAACATACAAATTTAATTTGAAACAATAATAAAAGTTTTTATGTGTAACATAGTAATTGGTAAAGGTTTAATGTAATTGTTAATATTTATTGTTATTGTGTCTTTTGTTTCTTAGAAACGGTTATTTTACTTTAGTTCTTTGAACAGAAGTGCTACCTAACTTTTTTTAACTGTTTTTTTATTCATTTCCTTGATTTTTGAATTACATGTAATTTAAAAATAATGCATTCATAAATAAAAATACACTGTTCAGAGAAGTTGTGAAAGTAAAAATAATTGCCTTATTTTAAAATCTAATTTTACTTAAAATTATAATTTTAAAGTTATTACCTAATGTTAAACTATTTTTGTTTAAATTTTATTTTATTGTA